>JAVJIX010000075.1:530000-765000 GCA_036785185.1 Paratrypauchen microcephalus
TAAAAGTCTACCCTGACACAGCGATCTGTGATTTGAAAAGTGCTAAAGTTTGTGTTATTTGGACACCGCAAAGTAATGCCCCGAGCACCATGTTAACGGATACGGGATCATTAGTAGAACAGAACGGCTACAACATAAGTTCTGCGATACTGCTCCAATTGACACCAAACTGCTATGGGTGAGTAAAACTACTTGTTTTATTGCCGAAAGAAGGCTCAGATTGTAAAAAAACGCTACTTTTCCTTTAAGCGTGAAAAGTCCCTCAGTCGTCCAGGTAGAATCCATGATCAAAGGAGAAGTTCAATTTGTCAACTGGACAAAGTTTGTTTGGTTGAAAACGTTTCGCCGCTCATCCGAGAGGCTTCGTCAGCTCTGGTTATTGTACTGGTTAGACCCTGCTTATATCTAGCTGCCGGGAGGCACGTCCGACAATGACAAAAGCTCTGAAAACGATCCCCCTAATCTGTCTCTTTGTTTTTCAAATTACTCTGACGGCTGTTTCGACCCCCTATTCAACGTCTAACGACCCTCTCCACCCCTCTGCCCTGGCTCTGTTTGACTGGTCTAAGAATCCCATTATAAATGGGCGACAAGTTATATCTCACTCCCCCATTTCTGTTTAATGACGGATTCTCTTTTTTGACAAAAATAGCCTCTTTAACTCCCCTTGTCTAAGCAGGGTCTAACCAGTACAATAACCAGAGCTGACGAAGCCTCTCGGATGAGCGGCGAAACGTTTTCAACCAAACAAACTTTGTCCAGTTGACAAATTGAACTTCTCCTTTGACTTTTCCTTTAACTATAATATTCCACGGTATGCCTTAAAACCTATCTATCACCATGGAGAATGTTCCCAAGTGTGGTTTTAAGATAACTTTCTATTGTCATGGAGTCATGCAGGTTATGTGCCATCTCCAGAAGGACCCTTTTGAAAAGACATGGTGAGACATCTGCAGGGGCTCCAAACAAATAAGTTCAAATTCCAGAAAGCTGATTTCAGAGAGATTCAATTAAATTTAAAGATCTAATTGATTGTCATATCCAATCACCATGAAAATATTTGATCTCAAATGAATCATTACATTATATTTGTTGAATTACTGCAGATGGAGTGAGCAACTGTCTGTGTATCCTCGCACCAACAAACAGAACCAGAAGAAGAAACGCAAGGTGGAGCCTACAACCTCACAGGTACGCTTTTTTCCTTCTCTCCTTAATATTCAAACTGAGTATATTTGTAATGTTTTTTTTGCATTTATGTTCAGGAGCCTGGTCCAGCGAAGGTAGCAGTGACAGGCTCGGGGATCCCAGAGACGGAAAAGGGCCCAGACTCCAGCTCCATCATTTGGCAGGAAGAGCTGAGCCAGAGGGAGGCAGAGGGAACAGCACTCTGGGCTACTGCTGATCTGCCCCCTACAGGTCTGGAGGAACTCAGTGCACTCATAATGTTCATGGGCTATCCAGGCAACAGATATACAACCAATCGCCAGAATAATAATAATATTACATTATATTAAGCTGATTGATGACATCAGCTGCAGCTTAATATTCTCTGGGGGGTGAAGCTAACTGCAGGCACTGCTTTCTCTGAATTGGACTTTAATATGGGATTTGTTTTAACACAAGCTGACCATAAAGAACTGTATTGAATCCTGAATGTTTAAAACAGAGCTGGACAAGTCAGAATTCTATGGCAGAATTTGCTGTTTAACTGTCAGATTGCAGATTCCTTGACCTTGTTTATGGCTCATATCGCTAATTACTGGACCTATCCAAATGAAACAAAAACTGACACAAAGTTCAACGTCTTCTCTGTCACTATAAATAAACAAAAGGCAAATACTTTTTTCACTATTTTCAGAAAGTGGTGCATTTACTCAGCCCCAAAGACGTGATTGTTGTCAATTGAAAGGACATTAAGTCATTTTACTATTCAACATTTGAACAACTGTGGAGCATACGTTTGGATATTTCTTGTAAAACTTGAATCCCCCACAAACATTTTCACTCAGTCAGTAAGAAGAATCAAAATGGGAAGTCGTATTTAGTTCAGACAATGAAACTATGCATACCTAATATATTCTAACTACAGTAATCCCTTGTTTATCACGGGGGTTAAGTTCCAGAAATAACCTGCAATAAGCGAAATCCGCGAAGTAGGACAACTTTATATTTTACAATTATTCTACATGTTTTAAGGATGTAAACGCCTCATCACACACATTATACACTTTTCTCAGACTGGAATTAACATTTTCTCACATTTCTCTCTCGTTTAAACACTCAAACTTTCGTAGATTTCCAACAAAATGTATTAATAGTGAAGCGTGGGGGGGAGGGGGGCACGGCTCCGGGAGTCCCGCTGGACGCGCGAGGGGAGCGGAGACATGAGTCACTGGATCTGCAGGAAGCACCACGCTCATCCAACTGCACTGCCACATCCCGGGATGTGAAGCGCACCAACCCCTTGGAGAAGTGCGTGATACGTGCACCCCTCATTGTGGTCAAATCCGTAACAGAGCAGCACGACCGGCACGAGGCCGTGCATCGAACCGCGGCGTCCGGACCATGTCTCCCCCTCAGGACCGCGTCCTGGCAGCCCGAGCCACAAACCGAACACGCACAAACGAACGCAAGAGCCTCACGAAACCAGCAAAGAGCCGCACGCGGTGGTTTAATCCTGGTTTAGACCTGGTCTAGACCCAGTTTAGTCCAGGTGTAGACCAGGACCAATCCAGGTTTAGACCTGGTTTAGTTCTGGTCTAGACCTGGTTTAGTTCACGTTTAGTCCTGGTCTAGTCCCGGTCTAATCCTGGTCTAGTCCCGGTCTAATCCCGTTCTAGTCCCGGTCTAATCCCGTTCTAGTCCCGGTCTAATCCCGGTCTAGTCCCTGGTCTAGTTCCAGTCTGGTCCCGGTCCCCCCCGCGTCCCCCATCCATCAATCGGCAAAGGACTACAGTCTATTTATATAAAAATATATATATTTTTTAAATCTGCAAAACAGCAAGGCCGCGAAAAGTGAACTGCGATAGAGCGAGGGACCACTGTATTTCTGATTTGAGGCACATCCAAACTCTTGGTTTTGTTCTTCTAATGCATTCGCTTTCATGCATACTTGAAGGACACACTTTTATGGGGGAAATCTCTGGGCTTATCTGGCCACTTCCTGGTCCTGACCTTGTTCGGACAAGTAAACAAACAGGAAGTATTTAGTAAATCTGCCAGGAAGACATTATTAATTGTGGTGTATCTGTTGTTTCCTGTGTGCATGTTACTGCAGGTTGAAAGTGTAACCAACTTAGAGGCTAGTTAACAAGTCTGGTGGTTACACAATATGGTGAACATTAATGAAAAGAAAAACAATGCCACCACTCGTCTCACTTAACAAGCTGGTGCTCTAGTTACTCTCTGACAGTTACTCTGTTAGCTTCATTCTAACAATAAAATGAACTGATGTTAAAGGTGCTCTAACTTTTCTGGGTGAGGGTGTCCATGGAGATTGCATTGCTTTGCCTATAATGTTTAAAAAAAAAAATCTCACTGTGTAACTTTTTAACCAGGCATAAAAGCAGGTTTGTTTGTTTTGTTTTTCATTTTGAATGTCTTTATAGCACTGAAATAGCATTCTTACAGTGAGGAGGCTTGCATTTCCACACATTTGACTTTTTTTTTTGACCTTCCCCTGCCTGTTTCCAAGGAAATGTTCCACCTCCAGAACATTTCACAGTGCTGCTTTAAAATGTGGATAATATAAGGAGACTCATTAGAAATGGTAGTTTGTTTACTAAAGTCCGTGTCTCTGTTTGGTCCAGGTGATGTTGCTGTGTCCTCAGACCTCGGCTCTCTAAACGGTGATGAAGTGGACCGCAGCTCGAGCCACATCCTCCACGCCTCTGCCCCTCAGCCCTCCAGCAACCCTCTGTCCCCCACAGGCTCCTGCTCCAGCCTGGGAGGGGTCCCCCGCTGCCTGTCCCCAGCCCCCAGCGACCCCTTCCCTTCGGGCAGCTCCCTGCTGTCCAACGGCTCCCACATCAGTGGCTCTCTCAGCTCCCTGGACTCGGACGCCAGCGGCAGCACGGTGACCAGCGGAGAGGGCCACAGCCAGAGCGCACACAGGGGCCACCACCACGACACCCCCAGGGCCCGGAAGCTGGAAGCAGAGGCCCGCAAGGCTGAGAGGAGGAGCCGCCACAAGAGCCCGGACAGGAGGGATAGAGAGGCGCTCATCAGTCCCGAGAGGAGGTCTGATATCACACGGACGCACTACATATCCACTGCTATCTTTGTAACCAAACATTCAAGAGGATGGCTGAATTGAAAATCAAACCTAAAATGGCTCTCTCTGGTCTGAATGGTCACTACCTAAACCCCAGCACCTACATCAATCATGAATCAGTGCTAGTCCAGCCTCTGCAGCTCAGGGGAGGTTCTGAGCTTTCACATGAGACCGGCTATGTCCATATACTGAGAATGAGACAGTCTTGGATGTGTCCTCTATCTGCAGGTTAAGAGTAATTAGAGTATCGTTTTTTAAATTTTAAGATTTCAGGCCACATAGGCTACGTTCACACTGCAGCCTGAAGTGACCCAAATCTGATTTTTTCGCCTCTATGCGACCTGTATCTGATCTTCTAATGACAGTCTGAACGACACCGATCCGATTTTTTCAAATGCGATCCAGGCCACTTGGATATGTGGTCCTAAATCCGATACATATCCGTTCTTTTGGCATGCGACTTCAGTCTGAATGCCCAGGTCGCATTCATCCGACCTGAGTGTGTTTCCTCCAATGAGAGTGGTACAAGTAGGCGTTCACAAATGTGCACAAACGTTCTTCTCGTCATGCGAAAATAGTATGTAAACTCGTATCAGTGAAGCGGCGAAGCACGTAGCAATCCCACCCCTCCTGCCTGTGACTCCGCACCCACATGTTCCTTTCTCCAGACGTTGCTGCCACTGCCCCGCAAAACGCTGTGGCCAAAAACCTTGTCCTTCTCAGTCTCCTCCTTAAAACAAATAAGCTGTATATGTTTTGGCTCCGGTACGAAAGCAACTTTAGGCTACTTCCGTAAACATTGAGCGTGTTCGCTGCGTGTGACGTCATCGTGTCCTCCAAGGCGCATGCGGGACACTTTTGGGGAATTTACCATTCACACTGGAGATCACATATAATTTGCATTTAACTGGAAATGTGAACGACCCCGCAAAAAAATCGGATTTCACAAAAAAATCGGAATTGAGTATTAAGCCCTGCAGTGTGAACGTAGCCATATATAGTAGAACACCTTTAAACACTACTAGTAACACAGTACTTTTACTGTACAATACAATGAGACAATCTTGGCCTAGTACTAGTTTTATTATTAATTCTAGGCCAGGGAACCACACCAGGGCAACCAGTTTTCCTCGTCAGAATTGGCCTGATAAAGAAAATTAGATCCCCGTCTTGGTATGTGTATCACTCTCTCTCTCACGTTTTGGTCTAGATACCCTTCATCAGCTTTCTCCTTTTAAAGTCATGGCCGCTATCAGGGCTCTATCTCGTGACGCATGCTGCCTCTGAACTGTTTGAACCACTATGGATGGATCTCCTCTAATAATCTCCCCTGCTTTGGTATCAGTTCCCAGAGCCACTGTAAGCAGAGGCTGTTTAAACACAAACTGCTGGAGTTTCCATGGACTAATCTGGGTTTACTGTCGGAGGGCACAGGTCTCCCTCTCCATCGGGGGGTGGTGAGGGCTGGGGAGGGGTCTCTTTCCCCTCACAGGAAGCTCCGGGCCCCCTGTCCACCGCGGGACAGCCCATAAACATGTTACTGCCCCACTGTGGTGTGTTCTTTATGAGCCAACTATGGAGCGGCTACAAGTGCAATGGAAATGGCACTTGGCATGTCCAAACTATGGCCCGGGGACCAAATGCGGCACTTTAGGTGAACTGGTCTATATTACCTTAAGCAGTACTTTTACAGCAGGTTTTGAAAAATGTTTGTGTCCTAGTGCAGATCTAAACATGATAAAAGATCTGGTGGTTCAGTCTAACCTGTTATAATTGTAGTGACCATCGGTCCCCTCGATCTGCCCTCATCTTTGCCAGTGTTTCATTTTAATGTGCGGCCCTCGCTGAAAATAGTTTGGTCACCGCTGTTGTCTCTTGTGAATGTCAAATTACTGTCAAAATACCCCAAAAATGTCACTTGAGATATGTCACTTTCCATTCTTAATTCTAATTAGCTCTTTTTGCAGCATTTTGAGTTTTTAAAATTATAAACAACTTGCCCAGTATTATAGCATAATACAAAACAACATTCACAATATTATTTTATTGATATATACATTTAGCCAACCTTTATACAGCACTCTCTGATCACGCTAGGAGAAGCATTCAACTGCACATGGTAGAATTTTAGATCAGCACTAACACCAATTTTGGCCCCACTGTATGTTGCTCATGTTATTAATAGTTTTGGTCCATGATAACAGGATGAGTAAACAAGTGAGCTTGTCACGATAACACATTTCGAAGCATGATATACTGCTGCAGAGAAATATTGCGCGATCCATAATATTGGCAAAAGAAGAAATTCAATTTGTCAACTGGACAAAAGTTTATTTGGTCGAATACGTTTCGCAGATTATCCAAGCTGCTTCTTCAGATCTGGTCAGAGTGCTAGCCAGCAATCCATAATATTGGAACTACATTACTGTTTGCCACTGATGCAATTGAAATAAAGCAGGAATAAATGGTATGGGCCAATAATGAGCCATAGAAGTCAATTATTCAACTCTCTGCAGCTCAAATCTTTTTGTAATATAACTAAAAGACCCCAAAATCACAACTTTTGCAAAGAAAATGTACCCACGAAAAATATTGGGCTCCAAAATATATTGTTCTTGCGGTCATATATTGCATAATAAGTGGACAGAATAAATAGAAGTGAGGCAGTCCCGCAGTTCTGTACAGGAAGTCACTGAATCTGTTGATGTAATGATTAAATAATGATCTATGTGTGATATAGTTTATCACCAAATTTGACCTGATTTTGACCTAAAGAACTGCTTATGTATATACTGGGGCAAGATTCATTTTGTTCAAATAAATGGGAAAAATCAGGTACCGGCCCTTTAATATCTAATGCAGCCCTTTTAGAAGCCCTTGTCTTTTCTCTGTGCTGCTGAAGATGCTTTGATCCCATGTTAAAGCGCTCTTCTGGTCCCATGATGCCTCTGCCGGCTCCTCTCCTGTGTTCCCTTTTAAGGAGCAGGGCTTTGACTGAACTCTCCCCAAATAAGGCCAGAGTTTGGGCCAGAGTAATGTAATATTTGCCTGCTGTGTGTGCTTCATCCGCGCACCACAAAAGGTCTGTGTGGTGGGCCGGAGTTTGGTGTCACTGCAGGGGAACACACACAGTTCTGCAGACTTACGGCTCCGATTCTCTACAAAGAGGGGACATTTCAAAACAAAAGAGTATTGGAGTTTGAGGGAGGAGAGAAGCATGTGGTATCTGAAGGACCACTGCTATTATGGAGCATGTAAGTTTTAAGTTGAGGCAGAATAAAACCGAAAGCGACGCATACAATAAGGGCTGTAATTGGTCCTCTAAATCCGCTCTACATACATTTCCGGTACTCCGCTTTTTGTATACACAAATGCCATTTTTAAATCCTAGCCCCCTAGCGCTTTGGCAGTGAATTGCTTTACGACATATAGACCTCAACACAGCTCCATATGTCAAAAACCACGGCAAAAAGGCAACGATGATAGTGTACGTTCAGTCAATGCAGAACTATAAATCTGCCTTAACTTAAGCCCCGATGAAGATGGGTCATGGTCCAAACATGCTGGCGTTGGCCATTGAAATAAAGGCCTTTTAACTTTTAACTTAATTTTCCTGCTGTGACTTTAACTTTTCGTTGTGAGATTTGATCCTTTTCCCATAGCCTATTCTCATTGGCTGGAAGACCTGCAGCAAACAGCCTCATTTTAGTTTTTCAATACAAATTTTATATTGAAGGTAGATACTCTTTTGATTACTGATACTCTTGAACTTTTGCAGAAGTATTCAATGTCTACTGTGTTAATTTTTCCCCAAAAGTGGTATCAATGTGGTGTCGATACCAAGAACTCATACTGTTAAACCACGGCCAGGTCTTATTTGACTGTTCTTATCTTCACAGTGAGCACTGAACAGAGGAGTTGACCATAAAGAGTGCACTTTAAGAGCAGCTACGTCACTAAAATCATTTGTCTGTCTGTCACCTGAACTATGAAAACATTTGACTCATACAGGGTTTCATGGTTATGAAATGTAATCATATCAGCAGAGTGCTTGTGTTTACAATAATGGCTCACGAACATTGCTAAGTGGTGTACCGATTCTTTGCTTGTGCGCTCAATGGGACTTCTGGTCATTGAATTGAAAAATCTTGTGACTGAATAGTTCAAAAGAGGTATAACGTGTCCATACTGGTCATAGTGTGGCTGTGGTTATTACAGCTTACTGTAATAATGAATGGTAAGGTGCTTTTAAAGGGCCAATATTACGCTATTCTCAGATCTATGTTGTAATGTTTTTTCCTCATCATAAGCATACTTGGAGTTGTGTTTTGTTTTATTCATGCATGTTTAACATGTAAACCCTGCATATTTAGGCTGAGTTCTTCTCTCAGATAGTAAACACACCTTGTGATGTCATGTGGTAATCCAGGAAGTGCTCCACTGTTTTTTTAATACACCTTCACTAGAATCATTTGGATAATTTCAGCCCTGGAATTGCCAATCTCTACTGAGCTAAATGTAAAGGACATTTTGAGCTTTGGATATGTAAATGGCTTAATAATGCAGGATTACTCAAACGTGAAAAAAAAAAAAAAAAAATTGAAGAGGTAACATTATAACATGGCTACAAATTCACAAAATATAGAAACTTTAAAAAAGAATAACCAACCAGTAAAAAATAAAAGTAATGACAGTAATTGTGTCATGTGTTGTTGTAGTCGCTCCGGTGTGCTTGAGAAGCTGGAGGCCCTGGAGCTGGAGAACCAGGAGAAGATGGAGGTGGAGGAGAGTGGGAGGAGTGAGGAGAGACGGGGCCGCAGCCAGCGTAGGCACTTCCACAGAGAGGTACTGACACTGCTCCTCTTCTCCCCCTTTCTCTTTTTCACCCCTACCCCATTCCCTCCATCCTGCTTTTGTTCTGAGGAGGTCAAGGGTTGTCTGCATGGGCCGTGTTCATATCCAGTTTCCCTTCACTGGTGGGATTCCCCTTGGGCTCCAAACTTCCTTTTCCCCACCCGCTGCTCCACACTGTGCAATAATAATGCAGGTTTTTTTGTTGTTGTTTTTTTCCAAATATCGCTTTTATTTTTCAGTTCACAGTGAACATTAACACATGAGAGCACTATGCAACTTTTCCGGTTGAGGTTCTGCCACCTGCGTGTCTCCATGACACCTGGAATGTTCCACAGTATTTAATTAGATGCATTGTTTTTGCATTTTGGTAAATTACAGGTATTAGTATTGCTGAAAAATATCTGCAAACCTGGGGATGTATGACATTATTATTTTTTAGAGGTGGTGTAAGTCAAGTGACTTACCAGTTGAGCTAAAATCATTATCAGCCGATATCATTATTTGATACTGATATCTTATACCAGTATTCTCCGGTACCAATTTGTCGTCAGAGCATCAGATTTGTGATTTTAACTTCAAGTTAAGATACATTTGTGAGCCTTAAGTAGCATTTTAAAAGCTAAAAAAAACAGTTTCAGTGAACATCTGTATCAAATCAAAAAATCAAAAAATTAAAAATCCATATCTGCCCATCCCTTTTAAAAGTTGCATTATTAAAAGTGGGGTGCCTCTTCACATTTCTGACCTGTCACTTGGCTCCATAGATAGTGTAAACTGCAGAAATACTGAGGAGCAATCCAGAAAAGTTACAAGTTGCACCTTTTAATATGGAAGTCACCAGTGACATCTATTTCAGAAAGTTTATAAAAACTTGAAAATTTAGTAACATGTATATTTTCCCAAAAACATTGTATTGCATACTTGTTTGAACCTTTTGTGATTTAGAATGTATGAGCATTGTACAGCAAACACTTAAACTGATAAAGAAGAATTACTGTGTGAGCTTGTGAGCTCTAAATCTTTGTGATGTGTGAATGAAATGTGTTGTGTGCACTTCAGGACCAAGGGCAGGACCCGGACTTCCCCTCCACTCTGCCCCCCCTGAGGAGAGCCAAGTCCCTGGACAGAAGGACCACAGAGTCTGTCATGACCGTAAGACACTGCTCTTTTTCTGGCAATCATCAGAATGCCCATGTACAATCAGTAACATTCTAAATGATGAGACTTTGTTTGGTTTAGGATTTTCTTCACATTCTTCATTACAACCTTTGAACTGTTCAGACCTTCAAGTACTTAAGGATCAGTTGAAGGAGACATTTAACACCATTACATCAGTGGATGTAGGCATCTGGTAGAATGGCTGTTTGCGCCAAAGCCTGTGCTGTTTTGGTCTGATCCTGGCTTTGATTTGGTGTTGAGGCTCTATGTGGTTTGGTAACACACTTAAGAGAAAGGTGAACGGAGGTCTCTGTGGCTCTGGACTTGCCTCACATTTACAGTTATATAATGAGGAATGAGATTTTACTCAATTTTAGTCTTGAACCTGGTCACACAGTAAGATGAGGAAAAGGCCTGGCCTAAAGCCTTTTTTAAATACATGTCAACAACAGAGTTATGACCTGATTAAGCACAAATGTTGTATCATTGGACACAGGATGAAGCAACTATGTTTCTTGTTGTGAATGTAGTAGACCAGCCCTCCGTGCTGCAGGGGGCAGTAGTTGCTCCCCTCTCCCTCTGCTGTGCAGGTTAACTTGTGTTGTGCTTGTTTGTTTTGAGCGCACTGTTTAATGTGAGTCACCATCAGGCACTGAGTGATGTGAGTCTGAGCACCTGCAGGACGCACGGTGCATCTCTGCTCTCTAACCTGACCTGCCCATAGTGTCAGAGGCTATATACATGACCTCCTCCCCTGGGGTGAAGGACAGATGTAAGGCTTGAGGAGGCAGGATTGGAGTTCTGAGAGATGCACCACGGTCACCACAGTGTGGAGGAGTTGTCCTGACCCTCTGCTTCATCACATCATTACATTTTTTCCATTCTACAGAGGTCAGGACAACTCCCTCCTGTGTGGGCATGTTGGCTGTTAAACACTCAGAAGTGGTTAGACCCTCTGCCCAAGCTAATGTGGTAAAGAATAGAACAGCTAAAAGCATTCTGTGCTGCATGGCAGTATTCAAACGAAAATAAAGTGAACAATTCAAACAGCTATTTCTGTATTTCTAACAGTCATATGATGTTTTATTCTAGCCTGACCTGCTGAACTTCAAGAAGGGCTGGATGGTGAAGCTGGATGAACAAGGCCAGGTAATATTTCAGTTTGAATTTAGCTTTCTTAGTAGAGTCTTATATATTTGTTTTAATTTTTGTCTATGGCCTTTGGAAGTATACTAGTGTACCTTACTCTTGACTGGAGAACAGTGAAAGGGCTGTGTATCCTGTAGTTTACTCTTCCCCTTATGCTCCGCAGTGGAAAAAATACTGGTTTGTGCTGACGGACCACAGCCTGCACTACTACAAGGACTCCATCGCTGAGGAGGTGAGTGGACCTTCTCACCGTCTCTGCTTGCATCATGTCTCTCTCTGTCTGACCTCAAACTTCTGTTGTTGTCGTCAGGCTTCTGACCTGGACGGTGAGATTGATCTGTCCACTTGCTACAACGTTACAGAATATCAGGCTCAACGCAACTATGGTTTTCAAATTCATGTACGATTGCAGAGCATGTCAAATGATTCCATGCTTTGGTTCCTCTCTTACAAAACTGATGTCGTCAATGCTTTTATGTTTAGACGCAGGAAGGGGTGCACACTCTGTCAGCCATGACAGCAGGGATTCGCAGGAACTGGATCCAGGCGGTCATGAAGAACGTTAGACCCTCCACTGCCCCGGATGTAGCAAGGTTGGTTGGTCCATCTCAAGAAAACAAAGTTGTGGGCAAATGTTATTGTCAATACTTGCATATGTTTTTGCTCAGTGGCATTGAAGAATGGGTTAAATAAATACCTTTTACTTAAATAATCTAGCTTTAAAGACTGTACCTGATTTTTACAGTCTTTTAACACATGCAAAACACAGCTACTTAATTTTAAATGGTTTGCAGTGGTCCAAAGTTATTCCTCACTTGCCTTATGCATTCCAGACATCCTAATTGGTAAAACAGTTTATAATTAGATGCAGACAGTACACGGTCATCTTGACCTCAAGAGCTTACAATATGTCTAAAAAAACAAAAAAAACAAAAGCACACCCTTGTATGTTCCAGCTCCACTGAGGACCACAGCTCGTTCTCTGCTCTGGAAGTTTTGGTGCGACCAGACGTGACCCAGGACTCCCCTTCTTCTGAGACGTCCTCTGTAGACTCCCCCTCTGTGGCCAAGAGCAGGGCCAGGGAGCGCAGGCGAGAGGGCAGGTCCAAGACATTTGACTGGGCAGAGTTCAGACCCATCGCCCAGGCTCTGGCCCAGCAGAGGGCTCAAGAGGCCGAGAGTCTGCAGGCCGACCTGGGAGAGTTGGAGAAGAGCCGCCGCAGAGAGGAGAGGCGCAAGAGGTATGAGTCCATGACCAGCTCTGCAGTGGAGCCCGCAGAGGAAGTGAAGACTGAGCCAGAGAGCACAGCGGACACTGGAGGGCCTGGCTCTGTGGACAGGCAGCAGAGAGTGGAGGAGGTAATCGAACAACACTGGAGACAGGTGGAGAAGACGCCCATCAGAGAGGAGAGGAGGGTGCCGTTAGCCTCAGCACAGCAGCTCCGGCAGGGCTCGGAGCTGGAGCACCTGCTGGACACCTACAAACAAGGGGTGGGTTTTGTAAAGTCTTTTAATAAAGACAGAAAAAACTGCAGTGCTTCTCAGCAGGACAATCTTATTCCATTCATTATTGTTATCAGCATGTTCAAATTGTAACCCAGTTATCCTTTTCAAAAAGTAACCCAATTTGTCAACTACTTGCATTTCATCAACTTTATACTGAATGCATTTTGCTGTGTAAATGCATGTGTAGTAAGAGTCCACACTGAACATGTCCAAATGAAAACCCTGGTGTTTGATTTGGTCAGATGGAGGAGCTCAAGGCTCAACTGGAGAGCTGTCACCAGCAGCTCTTGGAGTCCAACAAGCACAAGGAGCAGCTGGAGCAGCAGCTGAGGAGTGCTCTGGATAGGGAACAGGACATTCGCCCCGGCTACATCTCTCCTGTGAGTACACTCACTCCACTTCACTCTACTGTACTGCACCATATCAAACTCCTGCCATACTCTGTCCATCTCATAACATCTGCTGCATGCCATATTTCATGTAAGATAAATGTAAACAAACTGACACAAAAAACAGCTGGCTCCATGAAGTCTTTGCATGAGTTCAGTGCATGTTTCATATAATAAAATTCTTGTACTACATTGGCTTTAACTGGTTAATCTCTCTGATCATAGATCTGAACTCATGCGAGAAGATACTTAGCATACTAGCTGTAACATTTTCATCAGACTTTTAATTGCAATTTTAAATAGATTCCCATTCCCCTTTTT
The DNA here is from genome assembly GCA_036785185.1 of Paratrypauchen microcephalus. NCBI lineage: Eukaryota > Metazoa > Chordata > Actinopteri > Gobiiformes > Gobiidae > Paratrypauchen > Paratrypauchen microcephalus. The sequence continues at coordinate 543,654 of JAVJIX010000075.1, forward strand.
GACATGGGCTTGTGTCCCTATTTATTTATAATACAATCATTTTATGTTTCAACTTTTACATGTTTGTCCAACAATGAGACATATGCAAATATAGTTGTTGTAATCATCACTATTTTGTTGCCCATCCCACGTGTATATCTTATACCACAGTTGTTGCTGTCCACATTTGCTAAGTCTGATCTTCTGAACATGTTTGAATAGTTTCTACACTTGACTTCTAATGATGTGCATGTATATCATACGCTCATCTTTTAACTTCTGTTCAGTCCAAGTTTACCTTCTTAACATACTTTGGCAAGGCAGCTTTGGCCTTGATAAAATTCCTTTCTTGTGTAGTGCAGTGTCATTTTATATGTAATACTTTGTACGTTGGTTTATGACTTGCATTAAATGAAATGGTAGAATATATTGTGTGTTGACCATCACAGCTCAGAGTTGAGGAGATGGTCAATTTGAGGATGTGAAGGAGATAACGGCAACTGTTTGTAGAATGTGTTTTCTTTCCATCCTAAAGAACTCATGCTGCTGAAACTAATATTACATGACTTACTCCAATGTATAACATCTAATGTGCATGTTCTGTTGATCCACTAACAACTGGCCATTTAACTCTTTGCTTTCACACCACACCATTAAGGAGAGAGCAGTGTTTTTAAATTGCAGTTGAAATAAGAATTTGTTAGAATCCACAAAGATGTATATACAAGCAACCCACTAGTTTGGAAAGCAAGTTTGTTCATGTGTTGATTGAGCTGAGTGCTGAGCATCCCCAAGTCTTGGCACGGTACCCATAGACCTGTCATAATATCACATTTTGAAGTACGATGATATTGACAACCAAAAGAAATAGTTTTATCTGTCATAAATCGACATAGTAAGTATTGTGACAGACCACATTACACATACTAGGGATGCAAATGATCGATTAATTCATTAATTGATAGTTGATTGACCTTATCAATCGATTAACGATTAACTGATAAGCGGCGTTTTTCACCTGAATTTTAGGGTTTCAATAGGGTCTTTAAGAATATAAGCTATAGTATACATAGCACTGAGTCATAAATATATCATAGTATTATTATATTGTATATTCCTCAATTAATTATTCCTTAGTAAAAAGCAGACAAATGTATTGATGCTGAATAACAAAATACAGTAATGCCTCACTCTATCGCGGTTCGCCGTTTTTTTTTTGTTTGTTTGTTTTTTAATAGTGTAACATTGTGTTCTGTCCTGATTGGCCAGGACTAAGCGTGGACTAAACCAGGTCTAGACCAGAACTAAACCAGGTCTAGACCAGGTCTAAACCTGGACTGGACCTGGACTAAACCAGGACTCGGCCAGGTCTAGACCTGGACTAAACCAGGAGAACCAGCCGCACGAAACTCGGGGCCCGAGCCACAAACCAGCCGCACGAAACCAGCAGCGGCACGCATTCCGGACGCCGCGGTTCGATCTCGCCTCGCACGTACACCCGGGGCTGCTGAGCAGTGCCGTTGGCGCCTGCGGCCGGCTGTAAGTCGAGCGTGGCGCAGCGCGGTGCGCGGTTGCCTTGTTTCGTGACCACGCGGGTGCGCGTGTCCGCGATTAGCGATTAATTACAATTAATGCATTTTGTTCGTTAATCGATTAATTGTTGACATCCCTAACACATACACATTATTTTTAATGCATTTGTACCAAAGATCCATATTGTGTAGTTAATAAAAGCATTAACTATTGAAACCATTCAAAATAAAAAAGGTCACTTTTGTGCTTCCCCAAACTAGAAGTGCTGTGTTTGTTGCCTTACAGAATACTGCTCTCTTCTTATTTTGTTATATCACTATGTAATCACTATTATTCTCAGTTTTTATTTAAGATTATCTGTGAATGCTAACAGTAATATCACCTTTTGTTAGAAAGTAGCCGTAAATGATTGCTAGTTTAAACAGATAATGATTAGCAAGCTTGTGTCTCCCCTGCTGTGTGTTAACCAACTGTCTGGTCCCCTTTTCCAAGCTGGAGCCCCCTTTGGGTCTGGAGGCCGATGTGACGCCCCAGATGAAGAAGAGCGAGCTGGTTAGTTCTCAGGCACAGAGCTTAACCAGGAAATACCAGGAGACCAAAGAACTCCTGAAGCTGCAAGAGCTGAAAAAGCGCAGTATGCAGGCACAGCTTGGCCTCACGCTTTCTCACTTGCCCATTAAGGACACTTACTTTTCTGACACTCCTCCCCCTGAACCTGTTCTAAAAACTGTTAGTCTCTTGCTACACGACAGCTCCGAGTCTATTCAGGAACTGGAAGACATGATAACTGACAAAACTATCACCACCAAGGAGCTGTCTTCCTTACTCAAATCACATAGCTGCAATCGTGACATACCCAACAGGTTACAGCTCCAGAAGATTTTGGAAAGCTGGAAATGCCAACAGGAGATCACAAATGAGACTATCAGGAAGAGTTTAGCCAAGGCGGGAGAAAGCATCCGAGAGTATGAGACACGTCTATTAACCATGGAGGGAGCAGTTGGAAAAGTCCAGAGGCAAAACTTTGAAGGCCCTAAACACCCTTTCAGTCCTTGCCCCAAGATTGAGAACCACTCCGAGACGAGTGAGCTGACCATCAGAATGCTGTCTCAAAAAGTGGAACTGTTGACCTGTGAAAATGGAGCCTTAAAACAGCGATGCCAGGAGATCGTCAATCAGTTGACAGAAGCCGACCGAGAAATTGACCGCCTCAAAGCAGAGCTGATCTGCCAGCAAGGCGGCAAGCAGCATCATCTCATCATGGAGGAGCTCAAGATGCTAAAGGCTGAACTAGCTGAGAATCAGGCTAATGCTATTGACAGAGAGTACTATGAGAGGGAGCTCAATGAGAAGTCTCTAAGGCTACATGAAGCTCTAGTTACTCTGGAAGAGCTCGGGACTACCCTGAAAGACACTGAAAAGAAACTCCAGCTGAAGGAGGCCACCTTAAAAGGTCTCGGCTTCACCGCGGACATGGAAGGTGAGGACCTGCAGCCTGAAAAAGACCAACTCCACGAGCTCCTAGAAGCTTCCCATGCCAAACTACAGGCGACTGAAGCGCAGCTGGAGTCTACAGAACAGAGATGTAGAGAACTTGAGGTTTCTAATGAAGAACTTGTAAGACTAAACCAGAAGTCAGAATCTGTTTTAAAAGAAAGGATAGCACAGGCCGAAGAGGAAATCCAGATGCTACGAGACAAGATAGAAACACAGAGTAGATTAGAAAAGCCAGAGTATGTTCAGACAGGGGATGTGCAGGTTGCTGATAAAGAAGAACAAATGGTAGAAGAGTTTGAGAGGAAATCGGAGGCACTTAGGCAAGTTTTAGATATTGTAGCTCAGGTAGAAGTTAACGTAGAAAGAATGCTGTTGGATCTGAGAAGCACTTTATTTGAGACACCACAAGATGGACCTTTGATGTTTAATCAAGCAGACCGGATAGTAGCTGTGGAAGGGGAATTCTGGAGCCAAATGGGTAAAGTAAACCCAGATGTTGACGGATCTAGCATAGAGTTTACAAGTTTGGTCAAACAAATAATTACACAAGAACAAGCTCATTTAAAAATGCGTAGGATATGTCAACAAGTGAAGAGTTATGAGGCCCAAGAAGATTTTGCAACAGTGTATAGTTGGTTTGACAATGACGCTCATAGTTTAATTCTTGAAGAGTTGAGAAAAGCTTTGCAAGAAAAGTTAGATTCAGTAATGGAAATAGTCTCTGGTTTAAAGCAAAAAGATGAGAGATTTATGTCTTTGGCTCAAACTAGCATAGCGGAGCGACAAAAACAGGTGTCAGATTATCTGCCAGAGGCTTTCAAGGAGGCTTCCTTGGCGTATGTGGCAGTAAGGTTGAATGTTGAGCATGAGAAAAAGCAGGCAGAGCTGCAGCCAGGTAATCTAGAGTGTGCAAACTGTTTAACATTAAAAGAATTGGCAAGTAATCTCCAAACGAAGGTTGACGACCTACAAAGTAAAATGTCTGAGGTAGATCTGAACATACAGATCGAAGGCAAGGCTATAGATTCAGTGGATAAAACAATAGAACTCCAAGACATGTTGGCAAAGCACAAAAAGGAACTGAGGGAGCTGAAAGAATCCTGTGAGCAGGAAAATCACAAGTTACAGCAAGATTTGGCAAAGGTCAACGAGGCATTACACCTCCGTTCTGAAGAAAACATCAAAGAGATCGACTCTCTGACCAACTGCATGGAGAATCTCCAGAAGAAGCATGAAGCTGAGCGGAAACACCTCACTGAAAACTTCAATCAGGACATGGAGGAGCTCTGGAGTTTAGTCAGTCAAGCAAATCTGGTCGACAATATCGCTTTCTCTCCCCAAATGCTAAAAGATAACATCCAAGAGCTGGTCTGCCAAGTGTCAGCTCTCAGCGAGGAGAAGAGGCGGCGTGAGGAGCAGGATGACCCCACCATGTTGCGGCGGAAATACGATCAGGAGCTGGAGAACCTCAAGGTGGAAGCTCTACTTGTCCTTGCCGTTCCTCGTCTGTGATGCCTTGTATTCCTTTGTGGCAACCCCCCCCCCCCTTCCTTTCCTTTCCACCTCTCCGTCCCTGCCCCCAGTGTACCATCCCTAACCCGGCTCACACTCCTGTTGCTAGCCCCTTCCGTGTTGCATGACAAACTAACCCTCCCTCAGGTTAACCACGGTCACTGCTGTAGAGTTTGAAGAGGAACCCATTTTAGCATCAGGTGTACAAGAGCTATTGGATTATCCGGATGAGCTTATGCTGGAGCAGGCTTCTCGTTTTCAAGTAAAATGTGTTCCTCTTGTGTTACTTAAGTGTGAACCCATGTGTAATCCAGATTCCTAGCAGTATATAGCTGAGAAGGATTTTTTTTAACCAATTAATTAGTGGGTTATTCAGTGTATTATTTATGACTTCTATTGAAATCTCCATTCATTTCATAACATTTTTTGTTTTAAATTGAATTGTGACCAGAAACACTTGAAATCCTGCCTAATATATTGGATTGGGGTGAATTATTAATTATCGCTGCTACCACCACACCCATCCAAACAAATTCAGTCTAGTTTTATTACTTCTGTTATGCCTGCTGCTAATCATATTTTATATTCATATATTTCCTTCTTTTCACAGTAGGGCACATTATAGGGTACCTGAATGGCAATTGAAATAATAATAATGATGATCTGCAAATGTTGAGTCTAGAGAAGGCAGTTAACTTGGTGCTGGTTTTGTTTCATGTGGATAAGACTAGTATTTAGAGATATTACCATAAACCAGGTCAGCGAGTCCCCTCAGCTCATTGTAAAACTAGCTGTCATTTTTGAATGCTGTGATGTCACATGAATGCACCATTTTGGTGCTTTTCTGATTCTACAATGTGAATGTCATCCCCCAGATAGGGGCGAGAGCCACATTTTTCATATTATCACATTGTATTTTGCCATAAAATATTCAAAATATTCACAAGGTTAAATTCACAAATGTTGAACCTGCCACTTTCCATCTGTATTAAACAATATTGGCCTATATAATTTTGTGATCTCATTTAAAACCCAGTAATAACTTCCTTCATTTGATTCTATAGTTTGGCCCATACAGCAGTGAGAGCGCCTGAAATGTTTGAGAGCAGGCACGGCTGGCTGTGATGTCAGTGCAGGAAGTTTACATTAGCTGAGAGGGGCCATACTGCGCTCCCAGGCCTTGATCCCTGTGAAAATACTTCCTACTACATTTGGTCCCAGTGTTACAGAGAGGGCTGGGGCTGGCCTCAGCTTTACACCCAGATTAAGACCAACGAAAGTGATTCTTTTCATACTGCACTTTCTAAACAACTCTAGCCCCATTAACTTTTGAGGGAAAACAAAAAATAAATACATTAAAATGTTGATTCTGTTTATTGCACTGAATCATTAAAAAACATGTCCTTACTTGCCTCTCCACAAACTCTTATTTGGCCAGGAGGAGAGCCCTCCTGCTTGTTTTCATGGAAATGTTCCTTCGGCTATACTCTTCCACAGAAACTTGTCTATCTGCATGGAGAAAGGTCTGTAGTGTGGTTTTAACTTTCTATTTCCATGGAATCATGCAGGTGATGTGCCACCTCCAGGAGGTTGCATACTTTAAATATGAGCTGATAAACTAATATAAGAAATCCCATACATTTCAATGTATGTTTTCTAAACTACATATACAACGTTTTTTCATTAAAATAAGTTGTTCTTTGCAGACGAGATTTTATTATCTAAATAAATTCAGCTTTTGCAATTTAATAATTGCACTAACTCTAATTGCCATCTTTTATTTAATTAGATGGAATATAGGGCACTATAATATGCAACTGCAATGTGACCCTGACTTGGGTGACTTGCCAACTGGGGTTTTGTGTAAATGCAGCTCTAAGCTCAAGTGCAGACACATGTCGTCTACATTTCCCCACCAACTCGTTTTATTCATCAGCCCGTCTGTGCGTGAGTGACAGGCGGACTTAACCAATCACAGTGAAGCGTGAACCTTTAGAAGACTCCGTTGCCCCCGTGGAAGTAAGAGAAAGTTGTAACATGTAAACATGTAACTGTATGAACTGTAATTACAGTTTTCTTATTTGTAACGACAAACAGCAAATACAACAGCAGCCAGTCATTTATAAATATAAGCACAATGCTGAATAGTATGTTTTGTCCAAGAATTGGCCCAATATCAGATGGTGATTGGCATACACTTGCAGCCAGCAGTTGGCTCACACTGAAATAAATTGAAGTGAGTTTAGGGACCTTTTTGCCTGGGTCAGTGATATTTCTCAGCTGTCTCTCTCCTCTGCCCGTGACTGTCTGTCCTGTCTCCTGCGTGTCCATTTGTCCCTCTTTAACCCTCTTCTACTCACACAGGCTGGACTTGCTCGTGGCTAACCGGCTGTAGCTTACTGTAAATGTAGCAATGCATGGTTGTGAGAATGCCCATATTAAGTGTCTCGTACTGCCCTCCTAGGCCACGTGTGAGCGGGGCTTCGCTGCCATGGAGGAGTCCCATCAGAAGGTGATCGACGAGCTGCAGAAGAAACACCAGAGGGAGCTAGAGAACCTACAGGAGGAGAAGGAGAGGCTGCTGGCAGAGGAGACGGCGGCTACTATAGCGGGTAAAGCTAACACACCACTAGAACATAACATTGATCTGGGTATGACCACATTCATTGGAACTCTGATGGAAAAAAAAGTGTTCATAATTAATCTTGTCCCCGTTTAAAAAAATAATAAGTGGGATACATTGCTGAAGGAAATATAAACTTCAAACTAATTAATGCCTATGAGACAATGACCCTATCAGGATTATCCCCCTAAAACTACTACTGCAGAATGAATCACAGTAAGTTGGTATCTGAGTTGTAGATGTTAAATCAAATCTTGGTGCAGAGAAATAAACGTTCCCCACCAGAAACTGATGTACATGTTCCTAGTGTTTTTCTTTTGCTATTTTGTCCATAAATCAAGACGTAAACATTAATTACAGATTTGATTGATGGCCATCTTGCCTCTTTGCCTTCAACATCCTTGCCCCTGATTGGCTATTTGGTTGCACACCTGTATTTCCAAATATGGGACTCCGCTCCAAAACCTACCAGCCTCAGTTGGTGAAGGATGAACTCTATTGGAGATGTCACACACCCTTAGTCCACTTCTTTATACAGTCTGCATTTTCCAGTAATACAAATAAGTACCCACGATATTGACCCCCCAAAATAATATCTAATTTATCATTTATTGAACAGTAAGTTGGGACAGACCTGTTTATAATGTAGGTTAACATCTGCAATACGGATTATGATGGTGGTATTAGCAAAAGTTCCTCTTATGAAAAACCCAGCTGATCTAAGAACCAAGAGTGCAGCTACATGTATTTGACCACGTTATGTGCTGTAATAGTTTCACTGTATCTCTGCAGCTATTGAAGCGATGAAGAATGCCCACCGCACTGAGCTGGAGAAAGAGCTGGAAAAAACTCGCAAAGCCAACAACAATGCCGAGAACGCGGACATGGACGAGATCCGCAGGCAGCATGAGTACGTAGGCATTACTCGGATAGGATGTAGTATGGAAATATGGCACTATCCAGTCATCACTCCCCCCTTATAATATCATACTCATTGACAAATTGGAATAAGTGCTTGATTTAAGTAGAATTTGTTTTGATTTGAGTACATTTTACCTTAAATTAGATTTGTAGACTTGTATTTGTAAGTATTTAGTCTTTTTTCAAGTGCAATAACATTAGTACTACTTAATTCCATTTTTTTTTTTTCACTTATTTCACTTCAGCTTTTTAAATATTGTATTGTTTTCCTATCCAACCATTATTTATTGCCTGGCAAATCCAGACTGATGTCTTTCAGTATTTTTTTTATACAGAGTGATATCATTCTGGTCAACACTTCCTCCGCTGCATGTCAAGTCTGACCAAACATGACCCAACAGATGAGTGAATAAACGTGGTCATTTAAAGTGATGCAGTTGTTTTCCACCACAGTCAGCCCTCTTTTTTTGAGATGATACTATAGGGCACAAAGCTGTGTACAGAGGTGCTGTTTGAATAGAAAAGCACGCAGCCTGATGATAAAACATGTGAGTGATGCTCTCCAACAACATGTCATTTGGCATTCCTGTCCCATGCGCATAACCAGCCTCACAGACCTGCGCTGACACGTCCACACGCCTCACCTGCTCTTTCAGCCTCCAGCTGCAAGTGTTCATTTCATTGACGATCACCTGGAGCCTGGGGCTGTCAGCACTTTAACGGAATATTAACATTTTTTACAATCTGAACCTTATTTCGGTAATAAAACACGTTGATTTACTCACCCATATCGCTTTAGTAACACATGGAGCAGGTCCGTAGATTTTGTAGTTTAGGATATATTCGGGTAACTTGAGTGCTCGGGGCACAATGTTGCGGTCAACAGCACTTTTCAAATCACAGAAGCTCAATGTGTCACTGTACAGTTTCGCTTGGTCAAAAGCGGCCTGAAACCCGATACCCACCTATAGTTTCATTAGATTCAATGCAAACAAACAATAATTGTGTATTGGCTACTTACTCAACTGAAAGTTGCCCGTGTGCAGTGTTGGGAAAGTTCATCTACATGAACTAGTTCAAAGTTCAGTTCACACATTTCAAAATGAACTAGTCCGTTCATAGTTCATAATTGTTTATAGTTAGTAGTTCGTTCATAGTTCCAAAAAATGAACTAGTTCATAGTTCTTTTTTTTCCCCAATACATTGTTGCGAGCTATTATTTTTCAATATCATTGCCAAAGCCCATATAGAACCATAGACAGCAATTATTATATCAGTTTTAACAATCAAACCATGTGTTAGATTCCATCTTCATATCCAATTTCACATCCTTATCCAACCAGGATCACAATAACATATAGGCAACAGGATTTCCCCATTGTTTCTGTCTGTTCAGTCCACACTAGTAGCAGCTGCAACTCTCAACCCTACAGTATATTCTCAAAAAACATAAGGGAAAACTTGCTACTTCCTTGGATGGTCTTTTTTTATAATTAAAGGAGAACAGGACAGTGGCATACTGAACATTCTGCTACCACAAACAGAGGTATGAACCAGGCTGAAGTAGGAAATAGGGTTGAGCCTGAAAGAGGACGTGAAACCGTTTGGAGGTAAACGGGTGAGGTCCGCGCGGTCCGCCCGGGGGATTCAACTCGGTGAACAAGGGACGGCCGCCTGGTGCGGGAGGATCCCCTCGCGGGACCTCTCCCCGGGTATCACCAGCCCCCGCCGAGCGCACTTCCTCCGCGGCTGTGCGCTGCGACCGGCTCCGAGTCGGCCAGAAGAGGCTCGAGGCGAAGGTGGATTTTCTTCTTGAAAGCCGACGGACAAAGTTTGCACATAAATGTGAGGTTATTCCCTTCCTCACCGACCTTGTCGTAGAGCTCTTTTAAATGTTCATATGACGAATCCTTGCTGCTCCTGCTACAGTCGTCTCCATGCTGCCTTTTTTATTCTGTCTTGCTTCGATGACATGCGGCGATACAACGCTGGTGTTCTTAAAATGTTTTCCCGCGGGTTTTCACCTGGAACACTACAGAAATCTGAGACCCTTTTGAACGAAGTTAAATAGATAGCACGTGTCGTTCACCGACACCAGAATGAACTCGTTCACAGTTCGTTCATCAGGCAGTAATACAGTGCGTTCAGTTCACGTTTGCCCAAAATATGAACGCGTTCAGGTACAACACTGCCCGTGTGGTCTGGTAGGCTTTGGCTAGCTCCTCCAATTCAACTTGGGAACACGAAAAAATGTTTCTATTACACCACGGTTCATTATGGCACTAATATTCTCCAGAGTTGACAGACACAGATTTATGTTATCATCACCCAGACGTTCATCTCCTGGTCGCAAATCCCACTCGAGACAGTAAAGGCATTCTTCCTCTGTTGCCATCGACATAGAATGTCCACATAAACACCACAAGGTACTGTCTTTTCGTAGATGGCCTGTCTCTTGCTCTTCTCTGGTGCGTTGCTCCTCAAACTGTCTCCGCTTCCTTCTTTCTAATATCTCTTCCTCCGTATACTCAGGGTCAAAACGGCCATCATAGGGACGGCCATCATACTCAAATAACTCCTCTTCAATCTCAAAGTCCGAATCTTCAGCCATGTCTCGCAACAGAAAAGTTCAGAGCGGTGTTTATCTGCGAATCAGCTGGGGAATTCACGCATGCACGCTGTCCTCTATGATGACGTCATCAAATGAAACTATAGCTGGATATCGGGTTTCAGGCCGCTTTGGACTCCTTAGTCTACGCTGACACAGCAAGCTTCTGTAATTTGAAAAGTGCTAAAGTTTCTGTTATTTATTGACCGCAACATTGTGCCCCGAGCACTCACGTTACCTGGATATCCTATCCTACCAAATCTACGGAACTGCTCCAAACGTCACTAAAGTGATATGGGTGAGTAAATCAACATGTTTTATTACCGAAATAAGGTTCAGATTGTTAATATTCCTTTAAGCATGTTGACTCCTTATATACGTTAAAGGTTATAGCTGCAATCTGCACTCCACACATCATATCATAGCTTGAGCTTACCAATTGAATTTTAGTCCTAAGAGTGTTCTGATTGTGTACTTGGCTTCAGAGCCATAAACTATGGACATCCTTTTACTTTTAAATACAGACTTTGAAATCATGTAAAATACTGTATATATGTCATTTAACAACTGTTGTGAGTAAAATCTATGTATGATTCAATATTTCATTTTGTGAGGAGAAGCAGAACACTGATAAAGCAGGTAACTTGAGTAGATTTTTTGGCTGGAGCTTGGCGTCTTCTTACAGACCACAGTTGTTAATGATGTGCCTCATGTCAGCCTCTTTGTTACAGCCTGACCTCGTCACATCTCAGAATCTAAACAGGGCAGGGCCTGGTTAGTACTTGGATGTAGAAAAAAAAAAAAAAATACTGTTGTGTCCTTAGGCAAGACGCTTTGCCCACTTTGCATAGTATGAATGTGGTGCGTGAGTAATGGTGGTGGTCAGACTGACAGCCTTGCTACTGTTAGTCTGCCCCAAGACAGCAGAGGCTACAGTAGCATAGCTTCACAGAGTGAGGAGTTTGTGAAAAGTGCTGTATAAGACTAATGCATTATTATTTTTATTCCATACATTTTAGACCCTGCTCTAACTTTGTTCTTACTTGTCTCTGTCCACATTATTGCAGTAGTTCAAAGCCACATAATGCATCTGATAGGACTTTAAGAGTGAGCTCACAGTTTGTTGTGTGTTGCAGAGAGGAGCTGGGCTCGTTCCAGCGGGAGATCGAGGTGCTGTCGGAGCAGTACTCTCAGAAGTGTCTGGAGAATGCTCACCTGGCCCAGGCCCTGGAGGCTGAGAGGCAGGCTCTGAGGCAGTGCCAGCGCGAGAACCAGGAGCTCAACGCACACAACCAGGTAACACACACCTGCTAACATACACACAACCAGGTAACACGTGCATGCAATCGGTTCTACAGTATATCAACAACATGATTTAAACTTAAGCTAGGGGCTAATGCAAAATGCTAATGTAAAATAAGTAGTTATGGTTAAGGTTAGGATCAGTCTCCAGGAAATAAATGCAACTCAATGAAATATCCTCAAAAAGCATGGAAAGCTAACGTGTGTTTGCGTGTGCGTGCAGGAGCTGAACAACCGTTTGGCTGCAGAGATCACCAGGATGCGCTCCATGGTGTCAGAGGAGGGCTCCAGGGAGGGCACAACGATACAGGGCAAAGAGCTCTACGAGTTAGAGGTGAGACTCCACTGACCCAAAAGTCCAGCTGTGCAAATGCTTCAAAACCGGGATGGCTTTTCTTTACTGCCATCATTTTTATGCACTCATTTGAACAGCTGGCAACAAAATGCAACATGCAACCCACATGCAAGCAGTAGGGAAAAAAGGAGTTCACTAATTTTATTGTTACCGTAATTTCCAGACTTTTGAACATAAGCCGCATCAGCTAAATAAAAATATATATATATATATTTTTGTACATGTATAGGCCGCACCTGTCTATAAGCTGCAGGTGTCCACGTCTTCAAGAACGTTTTCAAGTTCGGGCCAGCTGATGTTATTGCCTCTGAAAGCTTCTGTCGTCTTTTTGCATCGAGTCAGTTCGTCATGCTGCCGTTGCCAGCGTTTCACCATCAACTTATCAATGCCAAGCCATTTCATCTTGTGGAAATTGTATCGCTTTCCACCCCTAATAGTAAATATTAAAACAACATCACAAACTGAAGTATTCTACGCATATAAATATTTAAGTATTTTAATTGACATAAATTTTATGATTTTAATTAAAGTGACTGTTAGCCTTGAAACACCGTGAGCTAGTGCAGAGCTGAGGACAAAGTCTGATTTTATGTTTTTTTTTCCTTTGTGTTAAGGTGATGCTGCGGGTGAAGGAGTCTGAAGTACAGTACCTCAAACAGGAAATCAACTCTCTGAAAGACGAGCTCCAGGCAGCACAGAGAGTACGTGCTCCCGCTGTTCATTCCCTCGCCGTCCTTTTAGCACGCTCCTCTCTCAACCGCCATTTCGTTTTTTACGTTTTAGGACAAGAAGTACGCGACGGACAAGTACAAGGACATCTACACAGAACTGAGCATAGTGAAGGCCAAAGCCGAGAGGGACCTGGGGCGTCTCCGGGAGCAGTTGCAGCTGGCCCACGAGGCGCTGGGGGAGGCCGAGCTGGAGGAGGTGGACCGCGGGGGATACGGTACAAAAAAGACACGAAAACACTGTAACGTTGGGACCGAGAGCAGCCGCTGCATGTGTCCACACCGCCATCTTAGAATATGTGAACACTTTGGACTATGGGCGAGTCCTTTTTTTTTTTTTTTTTTCCCTTGTTCTTACATGGTACGTGGAAAGTAGGGAGGAAAAGTGTAGGGAAGATGTTGTGATTGCAGGAGAATTTGTGAAATTAAAATAGAATGAAAACAGAATGATAAAAGAATGAAAATACATTATTAATTTAGCAGCTTTAAGACATAAGACTCCATGGAGACCAGTGGTCAAAGAAGTACTTAAAGGGATATGCCACCCCCAGGTCAAATTTGGGCATCTCCCCACAGTCCAGAGACTAAAATAAGTGGTGGAAAGCGTTTTCCTGCTCACCCAGCCATTGTCCGAGTCTGTCGCCACTGACCGCCGCGGTATCTGCTGCTCCTCCGCGTTAGACTGGAGTCTAACGGCGCCAGAGAAAGATTTCGGCCAAAAGGAATTAATTTGCTCGATGCGTTTCCCAATTACTTTGTGTGTAGTGCGCATTCATATCGAGTGCAAATAAATGTGCAAATCAACACGGAGAGCTTGCCTTGGTCATTTTGGGTGGGAACTATTTTCCAGTGCGGAAGAATAAAGCCGAATCACGCACCACGTTGTGCAACAGGGGAACTCCCTTCCTGGTGCGTAACTGGGATTCCCCTGGCAGCGTGCTGCGTGATTCGACTGTATTCTTCCGCACTGGAAAATACAGTCTTATCCTCAGACAATTTTACAGTCAGTGGTGAAGTGTTAGCAGTTACAACATGTCCTCTTTCGGTCCTCCCAACAGTGAGGTTTGTCTTTGTGTACCCATTGTTCCTCATCAAAATGTTGTGCTTTCAGATATCATGAAGTCCAAAAGCAACCCAGACATTCTCAAGATGGCCGCCGCCGCTGCTAAACGCTCAGAGCGCACCATGAGGTCAAAGGTGAGTGCTGTGGATGTACTGGAGGGGGTCCCCCTGCTCGGGCTTGACATGGTCAGAAACACTCCTGGCAGGTTTCTGCTCAGAAGTCTGACTCTTTCCATGTTACAAAGTCCACGGCTCAAACTTTGTAACTCACATCTCTGTTGTCAACATATCTTTTCTGCTGTTTTGTTCTCCACCATCACTAAAATCAAGGTCTGAAACTATCCGTAAGCCAGTGTGGGTGCTTCAGTCACTCCTCAGCTAATATTTCTATTAAAGCAGACGTACTGTGCTTGTGTCTGCTATAAAGTTATAATGTATGACATCATTGTTATAATATGGCGAAACCTACGTGTACCACCAATTTAAGAAAATAAAATTGGAGAACAAAGTAAATGTAGAGCAGTAAGCGTATACTGGTTGCCGTTAAAATGGGGGTTCCTCACCAATATGGCGTCTTGAAATAAGTGATTAAAGATCCCATGACATGGTACTTCTTGATGCTTTTATATGGCGCCTTAATGGCTCCCCAACACTGCAAACGAATCCCTCTTCAAAATCAAGACTCTGCATGAGAAAGCCTCGTGAACACAGCCAGAGCCAAAAACATCCCTCTTAAACACTCCATTATGGGCGTTGTTGCTTGAATGCAAATGAGGAGGACAGAGACAGGCCAGAGCAGCAGGAGGGGGGAAGGCCAAACTCTCCGTTCCCTCCTCTTCAGCGCGCCGGCCCCACTTCCGCATTTATGCGCCAAGGAAGATATGAGACGATTTCCATTAAAAAATAAACACATTTCCACAGAAAATAAAATTAAACCACTGCTGTTTCAGAGGTTCGGAGGCTCGGATAAAGGACATCCGAGCCTGGAAACACTCACGTGCCTCCAGGCAAATAAAAAAACGCATCTCGCATTGCGTTGCTCGTTTGCGGTCCAAACTCTCTGTCCATGGGTAGACATCCAGAGGAGGAGGAACTGCATTTGCATTTTTTCTTGAATGTGACGTCAGAAACTTCCCTTGTTCAGAATCGCCCGTTTGGGCTGTCTTTTTTTCAAATGCGAAAAAGGATAGCAAATGCTCAGTTTATACATATCGCAACTTTTAGCCATGGGGGGGCTAAACAGGGTAGGGGAGCTTACATTAATGTTCAAAAAACTCAGAAAGTGAAAATTTCATGCCATGGGACCTTTAAACATGCACAAATCACTCCAAATACGACTTTGAGAGGGTCATTGAGAAGGAGGAACACCTGTAACATGGATAAAAGCCCTAAAAAAATCAATTTTGCACAATAGGTCTGATTTAACAATCACATGGACAGTGTATTGTTTACTTCTTCACAGAATGTGACTTTAACCTAAAAGATGACTGAAGTAAAATAAAACAAACCAGAAATTAGCATCACCAGAGCCTTTATTTGGCCAGGAGCAGCACTGCCTCCTGCTTGTTTCTGTGTCCCACATGTGTAACCAGGGTATAACATTCCACAGTACTGCATAAAACATATCTATCTCTATGGAGAATGCTCCAAAGTATGGTTTTAACTTTCTATTTCATATAGGTGCCACCTTACATACTGTACCTTTTAAGTTATGTAGCGTTTGTTGACAAATACATTTAGCAACAAGGTGACATTTTTAAACTTTAGCAGTTCTGTTAGCCATTCATTCACTGTCTTTGTGATACTTGAATCTGATCAAGATATTTTAGGCACTTTTTACCAAAAATTGCTTTTAAGCATTCCAAACTGTACATATGATAAATGATACAAATATGATACACAAACCAGTTCAAGCAACAGATCTAAACATACTGACCTGACTCATTGCTCCGCTCTGTCAACCTGGACTCTGTCATATCAAACTCTTTGTTCATTTTTAAGTGCTATCATCACAGGACTTTAATATAATCATGGAAAAACCTGCCCGCTCACTCCCTCAGGCTGCATTCACAGAGGCAATGTTGCCCCCTGCAGATCTCGGGCATGCTGTGCAGTGTGCAGTGTGCAGTGTGTAGTGTTGTGCTGTGGTGTGTCATGTCATAGGCTGTAGCAGTAGTCTAACACACAGCTCCTGCTTGTGTGTTTTCTCAGTCTGTGAGTCGAGACATGCCCTGGGACAGTTAAGGCCGCAGCACAGAGCGCCTCTGCTCCTGAGGTAAAGTCACGCCCCCACGCCATGCCCGTCTCCAACAGGCCGCCTCTGCACTGGGACCACTCTGGGTTCTCTCAGACAGCACAAAGGATGCACAGTGGACACTTTACAATATTTATTCATAGTCGTTTTTTTTTTTTTTACTACGTTAGTCCAAACTCAGTCTTTTAGACAATAAGACATAATGATATTTGTTTCACTTTAAGTGAAGTTGGTTACACAGTAATGTATAAACCACTCACATTTTTGTGGAAAACACCACTAGTTATTGTTATTCCTTTGCCTAGATTGAATGTTACACAGTATGACCTTGTCTTTTTTTGGCGGCACGGTGGCTGACTGGCTAGCACTCGGCAAGAAGGTTGCGGGTTCGATCCCCGGGTCACCCGGGCCTTTCTGTGTATGTTCTGTGTGGAGTTTGCATGCATGGTCTGGGTTCGATCCCCGGGTTGTCCGGGCCTTTCCATTTGTGCTGCCTGGGAGCTACTAGCATGTAGGCTAATGTGGTGACACACTTCACTGTGGGCTATGGTGATCACTTAGTTCAGCTGCACTTTACCTGGTGGAGGTTGTTGACAGTAAATGAGCAGTGAGGAAATGATAAGGTCTTTTAATGTATGTGTTTTTGTTTTTGTTCCAGAGTCTAAAGGAGGGCCTGACCGCAGAACAGCGCCTCCACCTGTTCGACAACAAGGACCCGAAAGAGTTCTGAGCGCTGCATGTTCAAACACCCACTGCATTTTAGCTCTATCGTACCACACTACACTGGCCACACACCCTCCTATGTTATTCAGAATATGGTATGAAGTTTGACTTTATAGTCGGCATTTCCTGCACTTCAGTTAACTGTGACTTTTTTCTACTTCACGACTTTTTTTTTTTTTTTTGCTGCCATGTCTTACTGTAAATACTGTTTTTAATAATGAACATCCGTCAACAGTAAAAAAAAAAACTGTGTAAGCTACTGTTTTAACTCTCCGGACTGTTGCTAGCCACAAATGTGACGGTGAATGGCTAAAACTACGGCAGCCCGAGAAGGTCATAACCAATTTACAAATTCACGAAAGAATGTAGAAATGGAATTTATATTTTTCTAGATATTTTAACAGTTTCAATCATAATTGTTTTAATATTTCAGTAAAATAATGTGTTTTAATACATAATGATAGTTTCAAAATCATCTAATTTATAAAGACCGTTTAGAACCTGCATTAAGTGGAGGGAATTCTGCATTTTCTGCACAGTACATTGAATCCACTGGGAGGCGCAGGCCCACTGTTCACTATGGTTTCCCAAGCGCTGTCTCAAAATATATAGTTTAGACATGAATAAAAGTCACCATTTGGGAAAATATTAATTCTTGTTGTATTTCTTATTTTGTGAATTACTTTTGTCCTTCTTGGGCTTCCGTACCTAACAGCTCCATTTTGATAAGCGAGTATTACTTGCATAACAAATATATTTATGAATGAATAGTGTGCATGTTTTTGTTTTTGCTTCCTCTTCCTTCTCCATCATTCCTGCTCGCTAAAAGCACAAGCTCACCACAGTACTACAGAACAACAACCTTCCAGATGGCTGTGATATCTGCAACTAACTCACCCACGTTTCACACAGCCCAAGCAGATGAATGATACTTTGAGTAGATACTTTTCCAGAGTTTGCCTAACTACAATCATTGCAGTTTGTCTTGTTCAGTGGCAGTCCCTTTGTATTTATTTAAATGGCTGGGATATTCACATTCCCACTCCTCTGTACTCTTATTGTAAATATAAAGCAAATATACACCAACTGACAACAGGTTTATTAGCAATAAATATTTTTGCACCCTTTGACTGTTCATCTATTTATTTGGTTCTGCTACATTTTCAGCAGTATTGACATAACTACTGTGATATTTATGTATTGATGCTTTGCAGCTGATGTCATCAATGTTCCCTGGGGGAGTCATGTTGTCAACTGGAGGCCCTGCGCGGTCTGAGGCTCTTACTCAAGTTAGACTTTCTGCCGTCTTTTTTGACAGTGTTTGCCTATGTGGGCATGGTGTAACTGATGAACATTCTGCAATTGAGATACATAGGGACCACCCCCAGCCTGATGTTACTGCGAAGTAACAATTGTATGATTCTAGAATGGAATGTATTCATAATGCTTTCACAGGATTAGATTATCGGAAATTATAATGCACTTATGTTATTTTTTGTGACACATGGGATAGGCATATTAAACACATTAGTGTGACCAGATAAATAAAAATGTAGTTGTCCATGGAAGGACATGGCTTAGTGCTTTTTATTTTTTTAATCAATGGGGAAAAGTGTTTCAATTTGATCACTTTAAACACGTGTGGTGTGGCGTACATTGGTGTATGTGTGTGTGAGGGTGAGGGTGGTTCATTGATGTAAAGCATTTTATAAATAAATTTCCCATTCAACACAAGCAGAGGTAGTCCTAAGCTGCATCTTTATTTTGACACGTTCCAGCCGGAAGTACGCTTGCGGTACACGGATGGCAGCCCCGCCTTTACTGTGGAGGGCAAACCGGAAGTGAGAGTTAAAATCTAATCTTGATGCCGCAGCAACTGGAGAGTGTTCCTGTAAAGTGCGTTTCTTTTATTCATTGCGACTGTCTCGGGTCGTACTTTTGTTAGGATTCAGAGGAAAAGGAGAGGTGTTGTGAGGAATGAAGAGTGGAGTGGTTTAAAGCGGATCTGAAGCGGCTCCGTGTGTCTGTCCCGGTAAGTTTACCTCTGCCTTTGTTTCACGCACCGGGCCTGGCCCTGCTGCTGCCAGCGCTCACTCAGCCCAGAACGTGCTACAGCACTTCATTAGCAAAAAGTTGAATTAAACCCATCTGGAACTTTGATCTTCTAATCTAAACTAGCCTATCACAAATGCGAAGTTCTGGATCAGATTCTTTGCCCCTTTCGATTCGGGACAAGTTTAAAGAGCGCTAAGTATTATTTTACTGTCATCATTTCTATTTGGACCTTCGCTCGTGCCGCTGGTGGTTTTACAAAGTTCCTCGGGGCAGTTTACAGATTTTACCAATGACTGCTAATGAAATGTATTATGTATATTGTAAGTAGGACTTATTAAGGTTTTTGTAGAAGCCGAATCCAAGATTTCCCGCTCTCCTTATGAGCCGATATTTAGTAGTGTGTCGACGATGCCTAATTTAGCATTCGTAGTAAAAAATCCTAAAGTTGACGGAATGTGGAAGGGATTTGAAAATGAGACAGCCGTAACCGGAGCTAGCTGAGGCCTAGCATTAGCCACTGCGAAGCTATCTGATAGCTCCTATTGTCAATGAATGTTGACACTTGTCACTGAAGCTGGTACACTTGTCACTGAAGCTGGTGTTCTTCTAAAAGAATAATCATGTTTTTTGTTCTAATGCTACATTTTTCTAATGTTAACGTGTGTGTGTGTGTGTGTGTGTGTGTGTGTGTGTGTGTGTGTGTGTGTGTGTGTGTGTGTGTGTGTGTGTGTGTGTGTGTCATGTCTCTGAACACTAACTCCATTCAAAAAGATGTCCCATTATAATGTCACCTTCATCAGTCAAAGCCCTGCAGTCTCTCCCCAGTGGTTTTGTTTGACATGAACACGTCAATAAATTGATCAATTAGTGATGATTACTAAATAAACTGTACCTACAAGTATAAACACACTGTAGATGTTGCTATGTGAATACAGTGGTACCTCACCTTACGAACGACCCAACAAACGAAAATTCCAAGTTACGAAACGCCTTCACAAATTTTGGTCTCTAGATACGAAAGAAAATTCAAGTTACGAAACGCGAAATCTCAAAAATTCAAATAATGCGCGCTCAGCCACACATACGCTTTTCTCAGACTGGATTTAAACTTTTCTCACATTTGTCTCCGTTTAAACACTCAAACTTTCATAGATTTTCAACAAAATGTATTAATAGTGAAGCGTGGGGGGGAGGGTGGAGAAGTGTGCGCGGCGGGGACATGTGTGATAGCGCAGCATGACCCGGCGCGGGGCTGAGAGGACGAGACCCGTGCTCAAACCGTGCCTCCTCTAAAACAGGATTAAACCAGGTCTAAATCAGGATTAAACCAGGTCTAAACCAGGACTAAACCACCGCGGCTCTTGCCTGCGTTCGTTCATGCGCTCGGACTGCGTGCGGTCCCCTCCTCGCTGCTCGCCTCAGCTGTGACTCGTGAGAAACCAGGAAATAGACCCGCACGCGGCGCTTTAATCCACCTGGTCTAGTCCTGGTTTAGTCCAAGTTTAGTCCTGGTCCAGTCCAGGTATAGACCTTGTTTAGACCTGGTTTAGTCCATGTTTAGTCCTGGTCTAGTCTCTTAGCCAATCAGGACCCAGAACACAGTGTTACACTATATAAAAAAGCTACACTATAAAAAAAAAAACTTGGAACGGGGCCTTGGAACGAATCAGGCTTTTTCCATTGAAATAGCTACTCAACTTACGAAAAATTCATGTTACGAAACCACTTCTGGAACGAATTAATTTCGTAAGGTGAGGTACCACTGTAATATATAATTTAGCAGTGATTAATGTGTCTTTTCATTCTGAAGCATTAGGGCAAAATGTTACATTTATTAGTTTAATTGATTATTTGGTGTAACATTTATGATATTGTGTATTGTACAGTATTATCATTGTCATTCCCAAACCACACTCTTGGCTTTGCACAAATTAGCCACATCCCATTTTACACATAAGCACCTGTCTATGGTGTCAGTTGCTTCCATGGAAACCCATGAAACTCCTGTTTTGTTTGTCCTCTGCAGTTGTTATGGAGCAGCCTCCTGGGACAGCAGACGACCTTCAGACCCCACAGGACCTGTCCACCTCCTGCCTGCCTGCTGTGGTCGACCTGACCAGGAGAGGAGGAGAATGTTCCATGATCAGAAGGACCTCCAGTTGGTATCAGACCGCAGAGGAGGACACTACTGGATCTTCATATCCAGACACTGCCCCCTGCACTGTCCAGTCAGGAGGCCAGATCCTGCCCGATAATGCCTTCTCCCACACCACTGTCACACTGTCCTACGTGAGCCGGTCTCATGTCTTCTCTACCCAAGACTCCCTATCTGGGACCTCCTCTGTGTATGGTGTCCCCACATTCAGCAAATACTCACTCCAGCCTCCGTGTGAGCCTGGAGAGACGGACATGGCATTAAACCCGCCTTATCTGGAGAGCATGGATGGACCTAGTGATCTAGTAGCACACACAGATCATCTCCAGTCGCTCTCCCAGGAGCAGCTGGAGCTTGATGTGGAGGCTAATATGAAACAGACATCTGAGTTGAGCAGGGAATTACAGTTGGACACGTCAGAGCAACACAATGTTAATAACTGTGAACGTTTACAAAATGGTGGGGACATTTGGTTTGGTGAATCCTTACAAGATGTTTCCATGTCCTTACCCGAGTGCCCTGCAGCCTTACAAGAATCAGAGGGTTCTAGTTCTCTAGGCAAAAATACAGAACATTTCATAGACAATCATTCCTTACAAAATAGTCACACCTTCACAACAGAATTCCATCACTCTGAATTGGCATTGGATTGTTCACAAGAACATCCAAAATTCTTGCCTGGGTTTTCGGAATTGGTGTCAAAGGAGCTTTTAAAAAAATCACCCCGAACTTATGAGGAGTCTTATGAGGAGTCTCCTGCACCCTTGGGAGAGGGCAATGACTCCTTACAAGAGTGCCAAGAAACAGAAAACTCTGTGGATTCCTTACTAAAAGACAAAGAGAATGTTTTGGGCAAAGACAATCCAGAGGTAGTTTGCTTATCTCTACATCATAAGGCAGTGAATACACAACTGGGTGAAGTCGTCAGCCCTTCGGAAGACCCTGTGTCCCCTTCTGCTACCTCACTAGACGAAATGGATGTCTTCATTCTTCCACCAACCTCCAGTTTACCGAAAGGGGAAAATTCCTTTTTAGAGACAAAGAACGATCTTTCAAGTACCCAAGACACCATCCAGCCAGGTTTCGAGGACAGTGCAACCAGCTTACTTTCGAATGACTTAAATGAATGCTCAGTTGGTAGAACAAAGTCAGTTTTGGAGCCGTTAATCAACTTAACGGATGACGTTTGTATGGCAGATGTTTTGGATGGAAAGCTCAAAACTGCCAAAGTCTTGAATGGCAACTCTAAAGCACTACAAAAGACGGTAAGCGAAAGAAGACTACCTGTCCGATCCAGTAGAGGGGTGCGGCTTGATGCTATCGTTATGAACATCAACTCCAGTCGTTATAATGTGTCCGGATGCATACGAGCTGGCAAGAAAAGTCCCCCAAAAAAGGAGGATAAGCTAATGCCACGTAAGAGCCACAGGCTTTCAACAAGAAATAAAAAATATGATGATAAAAAAGAGATTCCAAAAGTCTCTTCTCAGAAGGGTCTGACTAAAGCAAGCCAGGAAAAATGCAAAAATGCTACCTCAGATTCACACCGCCAAAGCACCAAAAATCCACTACAAGCCAGTCCAGTAAAGTTAAAACAGAAATCATCGTTTCATCAAACTCTGCCATCAGAATACTGCCAAGAAGCTGTTTCACAAATGAATAGTGATCTGGATGTTACTGTTGGAAGTGTTATGTCAACTCCGGAATCGTCCAAATCTCTAAGAAAAAGCCTAGGCAAAACCAACAACGAGGCATCCGTGAAGAAAGCACGCCCAACAGCGAAATCGAAACCAGCACCTGATAGAAAACGAAAAAAACGTAACATCAGAAATGCTTCTAGTATGTTTTCCCCCAAGGAGCCCGAAATCAAGCTGCGATACTTAAACTACAAAGAGGGGAAACGGGACTCAAAAACTGATAGCTTCTCGCCGTTCATCCAGGTACAACGTAAGGAGCTGGTGCCCTCACTGTGTACTGTAGTCAACTACTCAGAAGAGGTCAAAACTCTGCGGAAAGCCAACC
Organism: Paratrypauchen microcephalus; assembly: GCA_036785185.1. Classification (NCBI taxonomy): domain Eukaryota; kingdom Metazoa; phylum Chordata; class Actinopteri; order Gobiiformes; family Gobiidae; genus Paratrypauchen; species Paratrypauchen microcephalus. Next base: position 566,983 of record JAVJIX010000075.1, read on the forward strand.
AACAGCACGGATCATCAGAATATGTGCCCGCCGCCATGCCCACTACTTCCTGTCTCCAGATGGGACGGGTGTCCATGCAAGCGGACCAGCAGGCAGCACTTGTGTGCTGCCTGTGCGGTCAGTCTGCCAACTCCATGGACCTGGGTGATCTGCACGGGCCCTATTACTCTGAAGGGCACCAACCCCTGGCAAAAAGGACAAACGCAGGGCCGGGGATGAAGGAGGAGTCCAGTGATTCGGATTCGTCGTCATGCAGCAGCAGGAGGAAGTGGATATCCATAAGGGGGCAGCAGCAGCGACGGTGGGGGGGTGAGGAGGGGAGGAGTCCAGCGGCAAAATGTGCCCGGGTGGACACACAGGATTGGTACAGCCCCCCCATGGTGCCGTTGGGCCCCTGCGAGTACTGGCTGCATGAGGACTGTGGGGTGTGGACTGCTGGGGTGTTCCTGGTCAGGGGGAGGGTCTATGGGCTGGAGGAGGCCGTCAGAGCAGCACACGGTACGGTAAGTACGGTAAAGGCACATTCACACATATTGGCTTCATAAAATTTCACATGTTAGAACAACAAATGCAAGTACAGAATGTTTGTTTTCTGGTGGAGGGTCTGAAACCTTGTCTCCATTGAAGATGCTGTCAGATACTTTATTTCCTATGCTACATTTTCTGCCACATTTGGTGTTAGAAGCCTGTAGCATCTCAAACGTCCTTAACCAGCCTCTTGCACAGTCTCCACGGTTACAAGAAAAACAAACTGCTTATTTCATACAATCCAGCAATCACTTACTTGTGTCACTGCGCTTCTTAGTTGATTAAAATCCCATGATATGATGTTAACTGAGCTCAAAAAACAGAAAAGTTTCCAAAACTGCTCAGTGTGTCGACCAGATAGTCACAACTCCTACATGTTCCACACTATGGGATTAAATCTTTGTATCTCCATGGTGACAAGATTGTGATGCCCGTATTGCTGGGTATCAGATGATATCGCAGCAGTCTATGGGCCAATAATATTCAGTAGAGGAGGGGCAGGTACAATGCAGGTTTTTCTTGTACTAAAATAAATTCTTGACTAGTGTTCAACATTTTATGGAAAAGTAAAATGTAATCAATGGGGACATCACATTAACATTCTAGAATCCAAAAATAAAACATGCATGGTATTGAGTCAATGCAAGATTGATGCATTTAATGCCGGAGAAACATTGTGTAGTCTTGCTTTGCCAGTATCGGGCCGCTGTAACAATGGCAGCAGACTCCCTCGCTCCTGCACCGCTGCAGACGGCTCGGAGCAGTCTGTCCAGTGGGAATGTAATTCAGTTAAAGAATGCTCTAATTGATTCTTCAGCTCGATACTCTCTTAATTAAGTGTCAGGAGCTGTCGGGATGTCACTCACACTGCACTCAAAGGACTTAAAGGAACCGCCTCACCGCTCGCCACACATGTACTGAGGACTGCAATCTTTGCTAGAGAATACTAATGACACTTTGAGGATGAATATGAAGTCAACAATAATATTTTGACAGGATCTAATGTAGTAATAATACATAAATATTTAAAGCAAAATATCCTCATGCATTTTAAATATTTTCATGTTTTTCTAATTTGATTCATATTGCTTTGGTGGATAGTACTTGCGGTCAGTATTTATCATAGTTTTACATCGGTGTGAGGAAAAGACTTGAAGTACAAAAATAGAGGAAGTAGCTCTGAGGTCAACAACAGTCAGACAACAGAATACATTTGCCTGAAAGTTGCATGCAACGTGCAGAGATAATTTGTGCACCACAAACACATTTCTCTGGCAGATAAAGCACCTTTACTTAGTTGTATCTATCAGGAACACATTTCTCTGGCAGATAAAGCACCTTTACTTAGTTGTATCTATCAGGAACACATTTCTCTGGCAGATAAAACAAAGTAAAGGTGCTTTCATTTATTTTCATTAGTCTAATCACATATAACTAGCAATTTTCTTGTACCTGTTTTAACTAAGAGCTATACTGTAGAATTACCATTTCCCATGTTAAATCAAAGTAAAATTATAAGCTACATAAACTGCAAAAATATGGATGTTGAAGATTTTTCGTAAAGACTGAGCTCTAGGTGTCCTTGGTACAATTGTGTAATTTCCACATTACTAACTAATAAGACTTTTTCCACTTGTTGAAGTGTTGAACTTGTGCTGGGCTGCCATTTGATGTTTGTTTCTCTGCTCTCTCCCTCCTCTCTCCTCTCCTCTCTCTTTCCTCTGCTTTTTCTTCATCCGTTGCAGAGGTGTTCGTCGTGTGGGGACAGAGGTGCGTCTCTGGGCTGTCTGTTCAAAGGCTGTCCCAACAAGTACCACTACAGGTGTGCGCTGCAGTCAGGTGAGTCTCTGGGGAATAGTGACAGACATTTCCATCTTCAGCTCCAATAATGGTATTTAGATGGTATTGTATCCAACAAATACTAATTGAATAAAAAAATTCTGACTAATGTGAATCAACTGTAAAATGACCTACAGAAGTGCAGAAATATCACTTTATATTTGGAAGGTTACAACACAAGTATGTTTGTTTTCATTTGAATAAGCTGAACTGTAATGATCACCAAAAGCATGCTGGGAAAGCTTCTATTGTGTGACTGATATATTGCTCATACATCAGGCCCTGTCCTCAGACCGTCTAACTCCTGTGTTTCAGACTGTGTTCTGGAGGAGGACAACCTCTCCATGAAGTGTAGAAAGCACAAGGTGAGATGTTCAAGTCCTCTCTGACTGTGGGATGCACCAAAGCTTCATATAACCTGGTCCCATCATGTCTCCTACAGAACAAGTCCATCAAGGCCCCTCCGAGCAGCCGGCCCGAGCCCAGCTGACCACCACAGAGGCCACTCCTGGTATGTACTGAGCTCTGGGGCTCATGGGAGACTAAGGGCCTGTTTACACGAGAACGCTTACGGGTAAAAACGACAAAATATTTTATCGGAAGTGCCTTTCGTTTACACGGTGATGGTGTTTTTGGGGCCTAAAAACACAAAAATCTGAAACCACCCTTCAGAGTGGAAAAGTTAAATACCCTCCGCTGTAGCGTTTCCGTGTAAAGTGCCCAAGACGCAAAACTGGTCACATCTGCTCACGTCGCTTACGTCACATACTAGATGCGGCATATCTTGATACCACGGATGTTCAAGCTGCGCTAGCAGCTCTAGTCAACATACAAGAGTCATTTCAACAAATGTATAAATCGCACCCACACACGTCTACGCTCTTTTCTCTTCTTTTCTTCCCGTACAAGTCTTTCTCACACTCTCACAGCCACACAGACGGCCAAGACAAGCGACTTCCGCATGAGGCACTTCAAATGTAAAACCCGATGTGATTTTATATTTTCTAATTCACTGTAATCTTCCTGTAATGTCACTATTTTCAGTACAATATTCAAAAACATGTAAACAAAAATACAAGTCACTGAAATGTTTGGAGCGGAACTTAACAACTAATTTAAAACGCAACTAGAACATTTTATTTTTAAGTTTTACCTTTCTCTTTCCCGGTACAGTCGTGGTTAGAAATGTAACTTGACGCTGTTGTGATGTTTTTTTTTTTTTCAGTCCAGTTCAGTCCCTTCGCTGGCTTTTGCGTCCACTTTTGCGTATTCGTATAAACAAACATTTCCTGTTGAGAACGCTCGTCTAAACGCGGATAAAAAAAAATTGAAGACGAGACGCCACTTTTGCGTCTTCTGTTTTGATCGTCGCCGTATAAACGTAGCCTAAATGAAGATGGAGGACAGGCCAGAATTGTGAGGAACAACAATCACCACCAAAATGCCTCCTGCACCTGCAGCTAATCCTGAGTTGCACTAAGCCTCTATAGCTCAGGGAGGGAATTGTGGAGGTTCTGAGCTACACATGAGGCACGACCTTTCTGTATAGTCAGAAAAGAGCACTGGAAACAAAGATTCAGTTGTGATTGTTGTACCTTTATTTAAAGAGTAAGAACACGTATTATAACAGTTCCTTTAAATTCAACAAACTAAATTTTGTGTTTGCAGTTATGTTCTATTGCATGTTATGATTCAGAATTTCACTGTATAGCATTCAACCTGTATATTTTATTTTTAATGAGTTATTGACATTTTAGTGTATTTTTTCTATAATAATATTGGTGGTTTTCAGATATGCGATGATGTCATACTCCCAAATGGGGGGCAAGGGCCAGTTTTCCTATTGATTACAGTTTTTTCTGTGATTATCTAAAAGGTAAATTTACAAATGTTGAACCTAATCATTTCTATTGGTGACTAGAGCCAAGAACTCGCTGTATTACAACAGAATTCTGCATTTTATCCATATTCATTTTAGCTGCCCCCTATCTGTATGACATGTTATTGACCTATAGAATGTTGTGATGTGATCTGAAACCCAGCACTCGTGCACAATTTTAACACAACTGATCAAAACAAACATGTATTTTTATCAACATAATTAAACGACCACACCGAGGCTGTAGCATGCTTATTTTATATAGTATGTACATGTATCACATCTTACATCTTCTTTTCCTCTTTAGACTTTGCCCCCTCCGCTTTGCAGTGGTTGACCCCTCCTCCTCTTCCTGTGGTAACCATGGCGACGTGGAAGATCCTTCTGGCTGCAAACGAGAACCTTAAGTTCCCTCGTCACAGGGACCCTCAACTCCACTCAGTTTGACTTATTTATACAATATTTACGTTTTTTGGGATTAAATAACAATCAAAGATATTTAATTTTATATAAAGTTTGTATGGTTTATTTTTGTTTTTATTTATTCCAGAATTCTTAATGTGTTTAAGTTATTCTCGAAGCCGTCAAAGGAATTAATTTGACCTTAAAAGGACATCGAATGGTACTGACTGAAATCAGATGGACAAAACCATACTGGAGAAGTTTGGATCATAACAGCATTAATTTTCCAACGCTTGTTTACAAGGGAACTGAATGTATTCCAACATTTTAGCATTTTCGTTTCGCTGGAAGCACTTTGGAGTGACATGTGGTCCTGGATAAGTTTTTATGAAGTTTTAAATTTTTTTTCCCAAAGTTTACATTTTTACAAAAAAACTTGGACAAATGTCAATGGAAATGTTAATTTTGGATGGAAGCACTTTGTCTGCCATCTCGGGCCTCCAAAAGTTTGTGTTAACAGGGTTTTCCTTTATAAATGCGAGAGGAGGGAAGCATTTTTGAAAACGCATTTTTAAAAAAACACAGACATTTTCAAAAATCAAAATGAAGCATTCATGCTTTGTTTTAAGAAGTTGAAGAATTTTCCAATGTTCTTTTCAAATTGACAGTAGCTGCAAATCGGGCAGTAGATTTTTCACCTCCTTACTCAAAGGTTGGTAGTTCTATTCCTGATATTGTGTCCATGAGCAAGACATTTCACCCATATTGCCAAAGTATGCATTAGTTAGTTTATTTCTTTCATAGGTTCTACAGCCCAAGTATCACACTTTGGTATTCTGGAGTTTGCTGGTCTGATCCTTGCTGCCTACATTTCTTACTGCCATTTTGTCTGTGGGCAAGACACTTCCCACCTAATATCAAAGTATGATTTTTTTTTTTTTCCCCTCAAATTGGGCTCATTGGTAGCAGCATACTGCCATTGTGTCTTTAGGCTAGACACTTTCCCCTCTTTCACCAAGCAATACATTTCTTTATTTCAAACTGGGACTGCACTGGCTCAGTTGGGAGCAATAGTCCCCAACAAACCTGAAGGTTGCTGGCTTGATCCATGTTATCCATATTGCATACTGCCATTTTGTTTATGAGCTAGACACTTCACCTACCTTGCCAAACTGAGCTTTCTTCCTGTATGTTACATTTAACTAAGTAATGACTCATAATTATTTTGTTCAAGATATGTACACATTAGAACAACAGGCCGGTTGGTGCGTCATGATGCTTATCTTGTGGGTACGGCTCTTGTCTCCCTTGAGAAGTTTGCTTTGATGAGAATGTTCCACAGTATGGCATTAAACTTATTTTTTAGCTGTTGAAACATGACATAAAATGCAATAGATAAGTTCAATGCCATACTGTGTAGGGCTGTAGCCGATAAAAGAGAAAAACAATCTAATCAACTATAGACGTGATGTCCTGTCAGTCGATCGGTCAAATAAAAAATGGGGCGTGGCAAAAGCTCTGAAAACAATTCTGTGTATCTGACCCAAACTGCACTCACAAACTACACCCACAGGGGGAGCTCATGTAAAAAGTACTATTTATGCAGAAAGAAGTACTAGGAAACAATGCATTTATACTTTTTTTATATTATATTTAGTATATTTTAATAGTTGCCTTTTTACCATAGCTAACCCACTAGCCGCCACATTCCAAATGGGAAGTGAGCGTGGACTCCACAGCTCCAGTTTGCTTTGTATGGGGGAAAAACTCATCTCTGTCCCTGCTGATGTCAGGCTCCTCATTCTGTTCTTAAAATATTTGTTTGGGCCCACTCTACACCATCCTGACGTTTTTATTTCGCTGTTTTATCTGTAAATCAATTCCTATTTGTAATATGGAACTTGGCTCCACATTCACTCCTATGACTGCTAGTCTCAGTGAGCTTCATTTGTCTGAAGCTGACATCAAGTCTGTGCTTCACCTCACTCACGTCTTTGTCTGCTGCCCATTGATTAATCAAATGAGCAACTGTAGCCCTTAAGTAAAGTATAACATCTCCAAGAAGACCGCCCCAACAAAAACTAGTGTATCTTTAATTTGAGTTGAGTTTTCCTCCGCTCACTCCCTACGCCTCTGTGTCCTTGGACCACAGACGGACCCTTCTCTTGCATTTTCAGTGTTACAGACCAGCAAAATGGCCTTACCTGGTGAAAATGTATGCATCATAGGTTGGGTTCATGTGACATCACAACAGTAGAGTCCCTGTATAGTGCATATAACGGGTTAGACTACTCGGTTTTTTTCTTCTTTTTTTTGGTGAAGTTTATAATTTTACTTCCTGGTGTGAAATACTTAGAGGTACTTTAGAGGTAATTGTTACCAGCCATTATGTGAACAAGGGCTTGTCTAATTTACACCATGGTTATTATGAGTAGTAAAAATATGTGACAGCACCTTTACTGGTAAATGTCAGGAGAAAAAAACAAACTTAATCCTCATATTGACTTATGGGTGGGATTCTGTTGTTTGAATGCAGTGTTCTGTTTGTCACATGTATTATCTCACCAAACAAAAATAGGAAAAACATGAAAACCTGTCATATGCACTTTTATATGAGCCCCTGCCCTGAAAACTCTTAACTGAAACTCTGACATCAAATTCTTGTATGTTGTGAACACAGATTATTCATTTCAGCCGAGACAAATCATTGAAGATTATTGGATTTGAAGGCAGCTTTACGCACTTTTTCCTGTTTCAGAAATATTTCTCCTTTCAAGTGTAAAATTGTGTGTACTTTTCCATCTCGTCTGCAGGGGGAGTATTGTACCAGTTTTTTTGTTTTGTTTTTTTATTCTAAAGGCAGCTCAAGACCATATATGCCAAGTCACCAGCAACCAATGTGCCATCTGTAATTACTTTGCAATTAATCCTCTCACCTGGATTTTGTGTTGTACCAAATACAGCTGTTTTATAATCTGTTCTCAGGGCTGAATCTCACATGTTAAAATACCATTTTTTTATGTCTGTTAAATAGTGTAACATGTAGCAGCGTTCATATTTCCCATCCAAACAGTTCATTCCCACATGTGTCATATGTGTGTGCTGTGCTGAACAGCCATGTTTGTTTCCACAGAAGCTTTAGCACAGCTTGCCCACCTGTCAAACTAAATAAAACATTTTGTTCCATGACAAGTCTTGTATATAAATATGTATGTATAAATATGCATATACAGTGCCTCTCGAAAGTACTAATACTTTTTGAACTTTTGGACATTTTTACATGTTTACAACCATAAACGTGAAGATTTTATTTTGAATTTTTTACTGAAAGTTCACACACAAGTAACAGACTTCACTTGTGAAGTGAAAGCAAAATGATACATGATTTTATTTCAAAAATACAAAAGTGGGGCGTGCACTAGTATTCATACAGCTTTTTGTGAGTGAGGTGATTGAATGAGTGCATTCAATCACCTTTAAAACATAGCCTAGCTAATGATCAGGGCTCTCAAGTTTTGAAGATTGGTAGGAGTGAGATTTCCGAGGGGGGGCAGAATTAGAAGGTACTTTGTTAAAATGGAAATGCTTTTATAACAAAAAGTCCATATTACCATTCAATAATTCAATAATGCACAGGATATGTTATCACACACAGTCCTGGCTTAGTCTTGGTTTAGACCTGGTTTAGTTTTGGTTTAGTCCCAGTTTAGTCCTGGTTTAGACCCGGTTTAGATTTGGTTTAGTCTTGGCTTTGTCCTGGTTTAGACCTGGTTTAGTCCTGGTTTAGTGCTGGTTTAGACCCGGTTTAGATCTGGTTTAGTCTTGGCTTAGTCCTGGTTTAGACCTGGTTTAGTCCTGTTTTAGTCCTGGTTTAGAACTGGTTTAGTCTTGGCTTAGTCTTGGTTAAGACCTGGTTTAGTCTTGGTTTAGTCCTGGTTTAGTCCCAGTTTAATCCTGGTTTAGACCCGGTTTAGTCTTGGCTTAGTCCTGGTTTAGTTCTGGTTTAGTCCTGGTTTTGTCCTGGTTTAGACCTGGTTTAGACCTGGTTTAGTCCTGGCTTAGACCTGGTTCAGTCCTGGTTTAGTGCCGGTTTAGTCCCGGTTTAGACCTGGTTTAGTCTTGACTTAGTCTTGGTTTAGACCTGGTTTAGTCTTGGTTTAGTCCTGGTTTAGTCCTGGTTTAATCCTGGTTTAGACCCGGTTTAGTCCTGGTTTAGTCTTGGCTTAGACCTGGTTTAGTCCTGGTTTAGTCTTGGCTTAGTCCTGGTTTAGACCTGGTTTAGTCCTGGTTTAGTCTTGGTTTAGTCCTGGTTTAGTCTTGGTTTAGACCTGGTTTAGTCCTGGTTTAGTCTTGGCTTAGTCCTGGTTTAGACCTGGTTTAGACCTGGTTTAGTCCTGGTTTAGTCCTGGTTTAGTCCTGGTTTAGTCCTGGTTTAGTTCTGGTTTAGTGCCGAAATAGATGCAGAAATAATCTGATATGACTCACCCATAAAAACGTGGTCACTCGTATCCATGTATGCACGTGTCATGGTCTTTAATAATTCGGAGCTCCGGAGAAAAGGACATATCCTGAACTTATCCCGTGTCCCGAGGCGAGAGTTCCTTCTTAGTAGCAAGTTAAGGATTCTTATTGTCTTGGAAATGCCGCGTAAATATCAGCTGATCGGCGAACAGGGACAAATCTGGCCTTAAGAAGAAAGCCAGTATTGAAAGGAGGCCATAAGAAATCCCATTTGAAGTTTGCCAGAAGTCAGCTACCGTGTGGAAGAAGGTACTTTGGTCAGATGAGACAAAAATTGAACTTTTTGGCTCAAAAAGAAAACGTTATATATGGCGCAAACCTAACACTGCTCATCGTCCTGAGTGCAACATCCCTGAACCAGAAGAAAAGGGCTTTCAACTCAGGGGACAGAGAGGAGCAGAAAAGGGTCCAGAGAGAGCTTCAGTGGAGGATCCGACGGGCCAAGAAGGACTATGGGAGGAGGATGGAGGAGCAGCTGGCCCAAAACAACGCACGGGGCGTGTGGAGAGGACTGAGGAGCATGTCTGGTTTTGGACAGAGTGGCAGAGGGACAGCTGATGGCGATCAGCGCTGGGCGGACGAATTAAACTGTTACTTTAACAGGTTTAATGCGCTCCCCACCCCCTCTGCCCCTCTGCCGACTCCCTCCTCCTCCTCCTCTTCACACCTCCCCGGGCCAGTAGGCATACCCCCCTTCCCCCTCACACGGACTCAACCCAGCACCAGCCCCCCTCCACCCCCCACCACCACCACCCCCCCCCCTCTCCATCACACCGGACGAGGTGAGGAGGGAGCTCAGGTGACTCAGGCAGAGGAAAGCCGCAGGACCTGATGGTATCTGCCCCAGGCTGCTGAGAACCTGTGCAGACCAGCTCTGTGAGGTTCTCTGCTACATGTTCAATCTGAGCCTCAGCCTGGAGAAGGTCCCCGTCCTGTGGAAGACATCCTGCGTGGTCCCGGTTCCCAAAACAACAAACGCCAGGGAACCGGCCCACTACAGACCAGTCGCCTTGACCTCCCACCTCATGAAGACCATGGAGAGGGTGATCCTCAGCCACCTCCGCTCTGTGGTGAGCCCCACCCTGGACCCGCTGCAGTTTGCCTACAAGCCAAACGTAGGAGTAGAGGACGCCGTCATCTACTTTCTGCAGCGGGCGCTCACCCACCTTGAGACCGCCGGGAGTGCTGTGAGAGTCATGTTCTTTGACTTCTCCAGCGCCTTCAACACCATCAGGCCGGCGCTGCTGCAGGGGAAGCTGGAGGAGACAGTGGATGGACATCTCGCTGCCTGGACCATCGACTACCTCACTGACCGTCCACAGTACGTGCGGCTGCGCGGCTGTGAGTCAGAGGTGGTAGTCTGCAGCACGGGGGCCCCCCAGGGTACTGTTCTCTCACCCTTCCTCTTCACCATATACACCTCGGACTTCACATACAACACGGACAGTTGCCATCTCCAGGAGTTCTCCGACGACTCGGCCATTGTGGGCTGTGTGTCAGAGGGGAACGAGCTGGAGTACCGCTTGGTCATCAGTGACTTTGTAGACTGGTGTGGGCGCAACCACCTGAGCCTTAACACCAGTAAGACAAAGGAGCTGGTGATCGACTTCAGGAGGAGACCACTACCTCACTCACCGGTGAACATCCAGGGGCAGGACATAGAGACTGTGGACAGTTTCAAGTACCTGGGTGTTCACCTCAACAATAAACTGGACTGGTCCCACAACACCGACGCCCTGTACAAGAAGGGCCAAAGTCGCCTCCACCTCCTGAGGAGACTGAGGTCCTTTGGAGTGAGCAGGCCTCTGCTCAAGACTTTTTATGACTCTGTGGTGGCCTCTGCTCTCCTCTACGCTGTCGTCTGCTGGGCCCCGAGCAGCACAGAACGGGACAGAAAAAGACTGAATAAGCTGGTTAAGAGGGCCAGCTCTGTCCTGGGCTGTCCTCTGGACTCTGTAGAGGAGGTGGCTGAGAGGAGGGTACTGGCCAAATTCATGTCCATTAAGAACGACACCTCTCACCCTCTGCACCGGACTGTAGAGGAGCTGACCAGCTCCTTTAGCAGCCGACTGAGGCACCCCCAGTGCAAGGAGCGCTACCGCAGATCCTTCATCCCCACCGCCATCAGACTATATAATTCTAACATATAGGCCAGACGTGCAATATCCTCCTTTTCATGTTGATGCTTGTTGTTACTATTATCATTATTACTATTTTCCATTATTATTTTTATTACGTATTACTATTTGCACTATTTATTACTTACTTTATCCCCTCCCTGCCTGCATGCACTTTTTCCCTCTTGTCCAATTGTCCTGGAGCTACTGTGGCGAGTAAATTTCTCCTGTGTGAGATCAATAAAGGCTTATCTTATCTTATCTTATCCACACTGTCCCACTATGGGGCTGCTTTTCTTCAGCTGGGACTGGGAAGATTGTAAGAATAGTTGGGAAGATGGATGGAGCCAAATACAGGGACATTTTGGAGGAAAATCCAGGCATGAAAACGGGTCAGGGGTGAAAAAGCTGATCGGCGAACAGGCGCAAACACAACAGCGCTAATCGTCTTGGCAGGAGCGCGATCGGTGGGTAATTATGCTGCGACATGGCTGGAAGCTGGAGCACAGTTCGGCCCTTCGAACTTGCGGGGATTTTGCTCAGTCAATTAACATTTTCCCGATTTTTTTTTCTCCTCGGATCTACACGATTCACGTAGGTCACCCATTTTGATTTCAACATGCCTGAAAATCTGCTAGAGTCAGCAAGAGAATTGAGGCTGGGGCAGCAGGACAATGACCCTAAACACAAAGCTAAATCTACAATGGAATGTTTTAAAACTAAATATATTCATGTGGACTGGCCCAGTCAAAGTCCAGACCTAAATCCCATTGAACATCTGTGGAAAGACCTGAAAACTGCTGTTCACAAATGCTCTCCATCTAATTTGACAAAACTTGAGTTGTTTTGTAAAGAGAAATGGGCTAAAATTTCAGTGTCTAGATGTGCATCTTGTACTCATACCCCTAAAGACTTGCTGCTGTTATTGCAGCAAAAGGGGGTGCCACAGTGTGTGTGTGTGTGTGTGTGTGTGTGTGTGTGTGTATGTGTGTGTGTGTGTGTGTGTGTGTGTGTGTGTGTGTGTGTCTGGGTGTGTATATGTGTGTGTGCGTGTGTGTGTGTGTGTGTGTGTGTGTGTGTATGTGTGTGTGTGTGTGTGTGTGTGTGTGTGTGGAGAAATCATTCGGGCTTGTGTAAAGAAGAAGAAAATAAAGCCACATGAATCCATGAAGAACAAGTGTTGTTGTTTTTTTTATTGACCAAAGGCAGCTGTACAGGAAGACCGTTTGGAGACTGGAGCTCTACAGGGCCACCCAAAGGGCCAGCTAGTGTTTACCACGTGGTAGGTTACGCTAGCTCCACTGTCTCACCTCCAGTGGTGGTTTGGGACAAGCCGTACATTGACACAGACTGGCTGATGAGACAGAAGACATCAGGGCTGACGTGGTGTCCTTCATGTGGATATGAGAGTGTCCACACTGCTTTTGTCCCATTGTTCAGGAACAATGAGGACATGAGCTCAGAGCATGGCACCACCAGCCCCTCTCCTCCTGACCCACTCACCCACCACCAGACCGGGCACGTGGACACCCCAGGGAGGAGCAGCTACAGAGGCCTGGGAGGGACAATACACAAGAGCTGTACACATACAAATCATGCAGATGGGACAAAGCCAAATACCATAGGCTGGGTTCACGTCAGGATTTCAGATGGAAGGCAGGGCCTGTTTCTCTAGGGAAGAATTAACACAAAATCCACAAACGTTTAGCTTCATTTTAGTAAGGAAGTGGGTCCCCATAATTTCCATTTCAACATCGCTCCAAAAGAGGGTATTACACTTGGGACGAAGCATTGGACAGAGTCCAACATTAAAAGGATGGTTCAAAAAGTGCCTGTGAGGCGTTGCTAGATGACTCAAACATGCATGGATGACATATAAATCCTCTTTGGGCATATTTTTGATGAGGGAACATCGTTATAACATGGTAGAAAGCTACAAAAGTACATTTTGCACAATACTCCCTCTTTAAAGGTACAGTATGTCATTTTCTGTTGTTTGGTGGTCCACCTGTTTGTTTCTGCCATATCATATGTGGGATATTTCAGGCAAAGCAAAATGGTTCTCATGGGGCATTAAACTGATTTGTTGCTGTGGAGATGTTCAGGTGACGTCACCAGGCCATGTAAATACACCTGTAACTGACTCAATGGTGACGTGAAGACAGCCTATAGGCCTACTGGCATTTTCACTGATTTAGTTTTTTTTTTTTTCTTCTCAATTTGGACAATAGCTCTGGCGTCAAAGAAATATGCCACACTACTTAAAGTGTGAGTGCACTCTCTAAAATGATGTAAAATGATGCTTCATGCTCGGCTCTCTGCACTCAAACAGTGACATCACAAATACATTACAATGGAGCTTGGACACAACCGGGTTCACCAGGGTGTTATCTGTCAGTACTTATGAGCTGCATCAGGTTCAAGTCCTTTAAATGAGTATGATGTAATAATCTGAAGACATCATTTTAAACAACATGATCTTATTTTGTAAACCTGACAATATCCTGAACATTGTTCTTTTTTAAAAACCTGATACAGCTGAAATGCCTTTACACAGTCAGGTACCCACTGGCTGTACACTTTTACCGCTGTGTTGTGTAAATATATGGTTGATCTTTGCACTGCAGCTGGGCAAGAGTTTTCTGCTTCAAGAAGCAAAATTCACTGGGAGATGACGCAGGAGGGCTGTGCTATTCTAACAACGACACATCACTACTGCTAACACATTCTTCCAAATTTGAAAGATTTTCACGTCTCAATTTAAATGTAATTTCATGCCATTTAAAAAAAAACTTTTTTTGTAAATGGATTTTCAGACGAAGATGAAGATCTGTTAGGAAAAAAAATAAAATATTTTGAAAATAAAAATCTGAAAAACATGGACAATATAAAACACAAATTTTAATCAAATTTGGAAAAAATTAGAAGTGAAAAAACAGAACAAAAAACACAGTGAAAAACGTATGAGTCCCATAAACTATTTGGATCAACTGGAAATTACACATTTGAAAATGAGGAACAGAATTTTGTCTTCATCCCGTGGCATAACTCAAAAGTCTTCAGTTAACTGTTCTTTTTTTGCTGGAAGTATTGCTTTAAGAAAAAAAAGAAACATTTGGTCTTCTTTTCACGGTTGAACTACACTGGAAGCATCACTTTTGATTCCACAGGCTCTGGCTGTGGGAGACATGACAGAGGACTGACACCTGGACATGTCTTTAGTCTGAGCTTCTTTGTTTGGACACCGACCAGAGGTATTCTTCTGTGGTGGGATTTTTCCAGAGCTAAAATCCACAGGATGCACTGGATGCTCACAGAAAAGTTCTTCATTTAAAGTCCTTCTGACACAGCACATTTAAAGTTTAAACGAACAGACTTGAAGCTCCACCCCTTTCAGCTGCAAGCATTCAGACGCAGATCTCGATGGGCGTGGCTACGAGCATGCGTCCCCCCGGAGAGCCGCTCTCTCTGGGCACCCTCTCGTAGCTGGTGGTAGACGACACTGAGCTGTTTGTGGACACTGACACAAAATGGCCGCCCGCAGGTGGATCCATCATGTTTCCTTTACCCCCCCCACTCCCTGCATTTCTGTCCACCGCCACAGGAGACATAGGGGACATAGGAGACATGGGGGATATGGGAGACAGAGTCTGCTGCTTCATCCTCTCCACCAGCAGCTCCTCATCCTCCTCGGCTGAAGATGAAGAGGACACATCGTTCTGGTTGGCTCCGTTGTTGACGGTGTTGCTGTTGGTGTTCCCGTTGGCATTCCCGTTGTTGTTGTTGTTTTCCGTATCTAACATCCAAGTGTGACTGAAGTAGACAAAGACCTCTTTGACAGAGCAGCGGCGCTCCTGCTCTACAGACAGGAGGCGCCGGAACATTCTGAGGGCCTGCTCCGTGAACCTCCTCCACTGAGAGGGGACGGCAGTGCTCCTCCTCCTCTGCCAGCGCACAAACTCCTGGTAGAACGTGTCCCCGGGCAGCGCCTTCTCCCAGGGGAAGTTCCCCGTGAGCATGCAGAAGAGCAGTACTCCAAACGCCCACACATCTGTGCTGTAGTCCACACAGAAGCCCTCGTGACGGGAGGCGTCGCACAGCTCTGGAGCTGTGTACGGAATAGTGCCGCTCACCTAAGACACGGCAGGGACACAGCAGGGACAGGGTGTTTTAATAGTTACACTTCTTTAATCATACAATAATACTAGGGCTGCAACAATTAGTCGACAACGTCGACGACTTCGACAATAAAATTTTGTTGACATGAAATTTCATTGTCGACTAGTCGTATTATTTAAGTATCATTTTAATTTGGAACTTAATACTTGTCTGTGTCAAGAATCCGCATAAATCAATACGTGTACTGAAACTGCAAATCGCCGCCGGTAGTGGTGAGAGCAGTATAGCCTCTTTCCGTCCTCACTCAGTCAATCAGTGAAGACCGCCGAGCTGAATCAAAGTCAGTCTATACATCCTCAAAAAAATCTCTGGCTGAATGTGCTAACAACAATGGCGGAGCCTGCGGCTCAGAGTCAGCCCGAAGCGAATGTCGCGGCCTCAAACTTTTCCCAGTCGAAGGTGTGGGAGTATTTTAAGGATAATAAAAACAATAAAGTAAGATGCAACATCTGTAAAGTGGAGTTGGCATTCCATGGCAGTACAACGGTGATGAAACGAAACGAAAGCACCCAGGACTCGCATCCAAAGCTCCAGATGGGAAGTTGTTGGCAGCTAGCTTGTGTTTACTTTTTGGGAAACTTTTAGCCTTGAGTGCCATCGTATTTTTAGACGTTTTCGTGAAAGACAGGAACAATGGGCGAGGTTACATGTAGATTTTGCGTGCGAGTCATATTGGTTGACATGAAATGTGGCCGAATCTGGCGCAAACAACTCCTCCGTTTATTACCGGGCTAGTCCCTGCATGTATCTGCATGTGAGGAATATTTCAATATTAGCACTAGTGCTAAACGGAATGGTGGCCATACTCAATTTGCTTACGAGTCATGGACAATCTTTTTCATTCCAAATGTAGTCTAGTCATGTTTTGGCAGTATTCCCCAGAACGCTGTTTCACAGAATACTTATATTATATAACAATATTCCGCTTTGACACAGAATGCTTAAAGCACGCACGCGTAACTGCGCTCACTAAATACCAACGTTAGTGTCGTGTCCATTATCCTAGTAATATTTTTTTTCGTGACTAATCGTGACTAATCGTTACTGGATCTATAGATTAGTCGACTACTAAAATAATCGTTAGTTGCAGCCCTAAATAATACACAGAGCCTGCAAACATTCTAAGAGCAAGAAACATCACAACATGACACATTCACTGACCCTACCTGGAATTTGACCTTTTGAGTCAGATAAATATGATAATTACATCTAGAAGAACCTGAACCACTTTAAACAGCCTAAGTGAATGACACAATTGTATTGGTTTATTTGTATAAATTATGATTTATTTATTATTGATTTATTATTTTATATATTTGCCCTCTCCATGAAACAAAAATGTCATTACAATATTTGACATAGAATCCCAGTTGTTTCAATTGTCATTGTTGGTTTTTTTTGTTTTTTTAATTGTCTTAAGAAAACCTCAGCCATGCACAGATGGACAGGAGCAGGCCACAGAGGCCTGTAGGGCACATACCCGTTTGACCGGAGAGCCGGCGCGCCTCGTCATCCCAAAGTCGGACAGTTTGACCTTCCTGCACTCGCGGTCGAAGATGAGGATGTTCTCAGGCTTGATGTCTCTGTGCACCAGTTTCTTACAGTGAAGATAGTCCAGCGCCATGGTAACCTGGTGCACACAGCGCTTAGCCACCGCCTCAGTCAGACCGACCTGGAGCAACAAACACACAGGTGAGGACTGCAGTGTGGCTCAGGACCAGTCTCCAGCATCTCCACCCTACACACATGTTGGGTTTTCATTCTTGTTGGGAACATTACATTGACTTGCATTCATTCCCTGGAGACTTACAATAGTCAGTATTTCCCTAACCTTAACCTAAGCATGTTTTTTAACCCATGTTGTTGTTGATCTAACAGTAAAGAGTTTTCATCATGGGGACCTTATTTCTGTGTGATAAATACCTGCCCAAACCTAACCTGTAGGCTTTCCATGCTTCTTGGGGACATTACATTGACTTCCATTTATTTCCCTGATCCTGACCTCAGCACATGCCAAACCTGAACCTAAACACTCATTGTAACTCACATCTTTTTATGGTGTGAGTGTGATGATGAGTACCTCTGGGGGTATGGTGAGTACCGGTGAGGTGTGGTGAGCACCTGTGGGGTATGGTGAGTACCTGTGGGGTTATGAAGTATCTGTGGGGGTATGGTGAGTACCGGTGAGGTGTGGTGAGCACCTGTGGGGATATGGTGAGTAAAGTATCTGTGGGGGTATGGTGAGTACCTGTGGGGTATGGTGAGTACCTGTGAGGATATGGTGAGTACCTGTGAGGATATGAAGTATCTGTGGGAGTATGGTGAGTACTTGTAAGGATGTGAAGTACCTGTGGGGTATGGTGAGTACCTGTGAGGATATGGTGAGTATCTGTGGGGTTATGAAGTATCTGTGGGAGTATGGTGAGTACTTGTAAGGGTGTGAAGTACCTGTGGGGGTATGATGTCGAAGAGGTCCCCTGCCAGGGCGTACTCCTGGGCAAACACATAGGCGTCGTCGGTCTGGAAGGCGATGCCAAACATGTTGATGATGAAGGGGCAGGGCGACAGGTACAGAGAGATACTGTACTCCCGCAGGAATGAGCGCAACTTTGTGCTCTTCTTCTTCAGGAATTTCAGGGCCATCTTTGTGCCTAGCCAGAGACAGCACTGTGTCAGTGTTTGACAACTGAGACCAAATACACAATACTGAAAACTTCATTTAAAGGGATATGCCACCCCCAGGTCAAACTTGGGCATCTCCCCACAGTCCAGAGACTAAAATAAGTGGTGGAAAGCTGCGTAACAGGGGAACTGCCTTCCTGGTGCGTAACAGGGATTCCCCTGGATGTGGAGCGTGGTGTGTGCTTCGGCTGTGTTTTTCCGCACTGAAAAATAGTTCCCACCCAAAATGACCAAGTCAAGCTCTCCGTGTTGATTTGCACATTTATTTGCACTCGATATGAATGCGCACTACACAGAAAGTAATTGGGAAAAGCATCGAGCAAATTAATTCCTTTTGGCCGAAATCTTTCTCTGGCGCCGTTGCCTCCAGTCTATCGCGGAGGAGCAGCAGCTGCGCGCGGCGGTCAGTGCTAACAGACCTGGACAATGGCTGGGTGACCAGGAAAATGCTTTTCATCACTTGTTTTAGTCTCTGGACTGTGGGGAGATGCCCAAATTTGACCTGGGGGTGGCATATCCCTTTAAGAATATAAGCTATAGTATACATAACACTGAGTCAAAAATATATCATAGTATTATTATATTGTATATTCCTCAATTAATTATTCCTTAGTAAAAAGCAGACAAATGTATTGATGCTGAATAACAAAATACAGTAATCCCTCGCTCTATCAGTTCACTGTTCGCGGCCTCACCGTTTCGTGGATTTTTAAAAAAAATTTCAAATTGTTTTTTATAGTGTAACTTTTTTTCTTTTATAGTGTAACATTGTGTTCTGTGTCCTGATTGGCTAAGAGACTAGACCAGGACTAAACGTGGACTAAACCAGGTCTAGACCAGAACTAAACCAGGTCTAGACCAGGTCTAAACCAGGTCTAAACCTGGGCTGGACCTGGACTAAACCAGGATTAAACCACCATGTGCCGCTCTTTGCTGGTTTCGTGCAACTGGTTTGTGGCTCGGGCTGAGAGTACGCAGTCCGGGCGCCGCGGATCGATTTCGTGCTCGCAGCCCCGGTGTACGTGCGGCCGGTGGTGCACGTGTCGCGCACATTTCCAAGGGGTTGGTGCGCGTCGCATCCTGGGACATGGCAGTGCCGTTGGATGAGCGCGGTGCACCCTGCCCAGGACTAGACCAGGTCTAAACCAAAATTGCGGCTCTTTGCCTTGTTTCGTGACCACAGGTGTGCGTGTCCGCGCACCCGCGCAGCATGTAAGTTACATGCTTTTATAATTTCAAAAATATATGGTTCTAGGTCCAGCTCTACTGTGAGTTGTATGGTAACATCCAGAGAGGAAAGGGTTACATGATGTAACGCTATGGTCTTTCTCACGAGTGGGTTTGCATCTCGTGTTCACATTCCAGAGTAGCGCCCTCTAGCGATTAGTTACAATTAATGCATTTTGTTCGGTCAATGTCTTGATCGACAATTAATTGTAAGTCGATTAATTGTTGACATCCCTAGTCCATAACGTAATATAGTTAGTCATCGAAGTTCATAATTTAACACTCTACTGCTCAAATCTTGCCATTGTACAGAAAAACTGTCCCACTAGTGCAAAGAAAAAAATACCCATGATAAATATTGACCTCAAAAATAATACATCCATCTGTCATACTGTATATGGAACGATAAGTGGATATAGTAATGTTCAGGGCTGGATATCATTAAGAAGTTGATACGATACATACTCTGATACAAAGGCCATGATACGATACATTAGGGAATGCAACGATATGCAAATATTATCACGATATTCATTTCATGGAATTAATCAAACTGTTTTGCTTTTAAAATACAATGACAAGACTTTGGTGTGAATCATTCCATTTATAATTAAGTTGTTTGCGCTGAAATGAATCGCGGGATATGTAGTTCCCTATGTTTATGAGCTGTTCGTACTATAAAACTTGTAATTTGATATACTGTGACAGCTCTCGATATTATTGTGAGACTTTTGACAATACCATATCACAATATTTCAATTCCTATTACATCTTTATGATACATTTTTCTATACAATGCACTTTTGATTCAATACGACTCGATATGATATAATTCAAATCGATTATGGCTCAGTAAAAAACAAAGGCTAAATCATGGCTGTGCAAAGTTAATATGAAAAACGCCCATTTTAGTCAAAACTGTGAAAATGTATTCCATAAATGTTTCCTTTCACCAAACATGCAACACCATTGTAGCTCTTTCACAAAATAATTTAGTAAAATATACAAAAATGTATCAAAGTATCAATACAGCACCCCATGATATTGTTACTGCATTACCAAATTAAACAATGCGATAGATTGATATTTCAATATTTTTGTAATGATCTAATTCATTTTGTAATGAATTAGTAATGATCACGACAGGCCCGGTCCCTCACCTCTGATCTTGTGGATGACCAGATCGACGCGCCCGTACGTTCCCTTGCCCAGTTCTCCGATCACCTCGTAGTACTTGTTCACCTCCAGGCGCTCCAGGTTCTGTGCCGCCATCAGCTGCAGCTCCTCCAGGATGTCCATACGCTCCACACGGTCCCGGGAGCCCAGCGGAGAGGAGCTCATGGTGGGGACAAGACGGGGAGAGGAGCCACGAGAGGAGCGGAGGTGTGGAGGCTACACGAACAAATCACTGGAGGAAAGAAGGACACAGAAGTGAATTCTTGGCAACCATAATGTTAAAAAGAGCCAAAAAGTGTTACACAATAGGTCTGATTAAACTTATAAATAGAAATAACATAAAAAGAAAAAAATAGCACCTAATTACATGAAGGTGAAATTAAGAAAAATGCCTTCCTTGTGTGTAAATTGTCTTGGGTGGAGTGGAGTGGAGTGGGTGGAGTTGATCACAGAGGTAGAGGGATTCTGTTTTAGAACTCAGCATTACTTCCTGTAATTTATTTTTTTTACACTTTACACTGATGAAGAACTACAGCAGCAGTTTTCAGTCTCTAAGAAAAATGCAACAGTTCCAGAGGGTTTTCCCAAATATCAGTATTGGTTCGATATTGAAAAATATGCAGATATTTAGAAACAAAGCGTATATAGTTTTAATATTATATTTATTTTTTAACAATATGAATGTGCTATTAATGCTATGCTATTAATCCTAAAATCTTAATATTGGAATTGGCCACAGCTAGGCCTGAAACGATAATGAATATATCGACTTATTGTTCAATATATGAAAGCTAGAACTACATATTCTGGAGGTCAGTATTGATCATGTACATTCTTTGCACAGTTGAGAATTTTTTAGTTATTTTTGTCTATGTAAGATTTAAATTCATAACTTCTATGACTCATTACAGATGCAAACTCAGTACTGAAGTGTTTCATTCTGCTGTTTATTTATTGCAGCTTGTGTTTTTTTTTAACATTATTGTAGATTTAGCATAGTTTTTGTGGTTTAAATCTGCTTTGGGGTTTTTGTGTTTATTGTCTATATTTACTTTAGCCATATCACAATTCCAAATGCAAGCCAAATCTTGAATAGTGGCTCAAAAAAAAAAAATCAGACCTTCTTGATCTATAAAGGAAACACAGAGAATGTATCAGTGCATCAGTGTTCAGTGGATTCTGCTAGTGAATGACAAAAAAAAATCCTTGTAGGAGAACCCAACTTCTTTATCAAAGTGACAAAAAGTCATACACGGCTGGTGGGGGATGATATGACATTGCAAACCAGAAAACAAGATTAAGAGATAAGATTCACTATTCATACTGGTGTTTCCTATTTAAATGGGTACAGTTGTCGTTCACAGAAGAAATAATGCAGCCTTTTTTCCACAGACCTCCTACGTGTGCAGCTTTGTATTTCATGGATTAAACCAGGACTGAACCAGGATTGAACCAGGACTGAACTGGAAGTCTGGGTTGAATCAGGAATGAATCAGGACTAAACCAAGACTATATCCTGGACTTGGATTAAAAAAAGTTTGCTTACATCTTCGTCATCAATATAATATCATTTTGGGTCCAGCCCTACATCACTGCACAGTGTAAGCAGAAGGCTCCTCTTAGCAGCTGCTCCGCTCTCTGCACTACACCGATTTGAATGTGAAACATGGCGTGAGGGCGGCTGGAGATGCTAATGTTCTGGAGAGGAGCCTGGAGGAGATTCTAACACACACACACACACACACAATACACACACACATGTTGCAGGCATGAAAACGGGCCCCCCCCCCCTTAGTCTTGGTTTAGTCCTGGTTTAGACCTGGTTTAATCCTGGTTTAATCCTGTTTTAGACCTAGTTTAGACCTGGTTTAGTCTTGGTTTAGTCCTATTTTAGTCCTGGTTTAGGCCCCTGCTGTCAGCTAATCTGTCCCTTTGATGCAGAAATAATACGATAATATGACTCACCCCATAAGAACGCGGTCACTCCGTTGTAACAGTTTGCCGTGTTAATTTGCGTATTAACGTGCCACAGACTTTAATTATCTGGAGCTCTGGAGAAACAGACGTATCCCGAACGTGTCCCGAGGCCAGAGTTCCTTCTTACGTAGCATTAACATAAAAAGTTAAGGATTTTGTCCAGTTTCATGAAATGCCGCATATATTCACGAGGCTCGCTCACAGCTGATCGGCGAACAGGCGTAAAAACAACAGCGCTAATTGTCATGATTGGCGGGAGCGTGATTGGTGGGTAATTATGCTGCAACATGGTTGGAACCTGGAGCGCAGTTCGGCCCTTCGAACTTGCGAATTTCGCCAAAAGGTGAGGGATTTTCATGCCTGATGTTGGGTTTCCATGCTTACCACTACTAGGGATGCACCGATACAGATTCCGATACCATAGCTTTAAGTATCGACTGATACCAGTGCAGAGATTGAAAAATAGCATGTAAAACTAAAAATTTTACATTGTGATATTCATCTAAAATGACTTAACAAAAGAAACAAGTCCACTGACTCCTGTCTCACAAAACTGTGGTGTGTGTACAGATTTGAGTCCACACAATGTGATGAATACAGGCGTCCTCTCTGCAATGACATTCTTCTCACTGATGAGATATGCGTCTTCTCAAATGTTCTGAGAGGATGAGGAGGTGGCGGAGGAGGAGGATGGGTGGATGGATGGAGAGAGGAGGCACAGACCAGTTACATAACAGCCTGAAAAGGCACTTTGTTTTAGGCTTAACTGTGTGCCACACAGATCCCCACACCTCCAGGCTCCACCTGACATTTAGGAACAAGTCTGCAGAATGTGACAGACGATACTCAGGGGTCTCAAGGCTCACGCATTGAGAGTGTGACACACGCAATTCGACGTATTCACACGCGCACACGCCACACATGGCATTTCTCACGCTGATTTGTTTGTTTTTTGTTTTTTTTTGTTTTTTTTGTGCCCAGAAAATCGGTCTGTGTGGCTTAGTTTATGCAGGCTCCGCGCGTTTTCAGCGCCACCCCCTCCCCCCTGCGGAAAACGCCCGGAGCAGGGGGAGCAGGGGGAGGGGGGGACCGTGCGGTCCGAGCGGAGGCCGGTGACGCGCCGTCCCCCGGGCACGTGCTGAGCCTCAGTCCCGGTGCCACGTCTCCTCTGAGACGCACCGACTCCGATCCCGGTGTCTCCGTCTGTGCGTAACGTGTCCCCCCCAACGGCTTACGCGCGGAATACGCGCGGCCCAGAGCCGAACTGCCCGCCGCGGCTCACCACTTATTGATGTTTCACCAGCCTCTGGTTAAAAATGTCCCGCTCCCCCCCCCCCGCTCCCTCCTCCCCGCCCCTCTCAGCGCGCACTGACAAAGTGCAGTGATGATAAAACAAACTGAGAACCATCAGGTAATAACTTCATTTATATAACTCTCATTAGTTGCTTTGTAGTTTAAGTTTGCTCTTTAGACAAACAGAGCTCTCAACACGCAATTCGACGCTCACACGCTCACACGGCATTTCTCACGCAATTCAAGCCCCAAAAATTGTTCACTCGCACCCCCCGTCCTCGGAAATTACAGTCACACGCATGACCTCGCTCAAAACTTGAGAGCCCTGCGATACTATACCAGCGCATTTCAATCTCTAAGAAAGGCAGTCACAGTAAAAGTGTCTTGCCCAAGGACACAGCAACATAATGGCAAAAGGAAAAATTTAATTTATCAACTGGACAAAAGTTTATGTGGTCGAATACGTTTCGCAGCTCATCCAAGCTGCTTCTTCAGTTCTGGTCAGACACTGGTGGACACTGTCTTATATCTGCCTGAAGGGAGGAGCTAAATACAATGAAATTACTTTGAAACTACCACACCCACTTGTTTTCAGTTTCTCTTAGTTAGGTAATGCAGTGGGAGTGGAGTGTGGGGTCTGGATAGTAGGGATGCACCAATGTGAACATTTTAGCCGATACCGATATCCGATGTTGATGTTGCTGATATCAGCTGATACCGATATTAGCCGATATGATATTTATTTATTTTTTATTCTGAGATAACATTTTATACAGACTGAAAATCATGCAAAAATTTTTTATAGTGGAACTTTTTTTTTTTTTTATATATAGTTATGTTCTGATTGGCTAAGAGACCTTTGCCGATTGATGTTATAGATGGGGGACGCGGGGGAGGGGGGGGCAAACTGGAACTAAACCAGGACCAGACCAGGATCAGACCGGGACTAGACCAGGACTAAACGCGGACTAAACCAGGTCTAGACCAGGTCTAAACAAGGTCTAAACCTGGACTGGACCAGGACTAAACCTGGACTAAACCAGGACTGGACCCGGTCTGGACCTCGACTAAACTAGGACGAGACCAGGTCTAAACCAGGATTAAACCACTGCGTGTGGCTCTTTGCCTTTGCTCTTTTCGGACTGCGTGCCTCAAACGAACGAACGAACGAACGCAAGAGTCACACGAAACCAGGCAAAGAGCCACACATGGTGGTTTGATCTCGGTTTAGACCTGGTCTAGAGGAGGCACGGTTTGGGCACGGGTCTCGTGCTCGCAGCCCCGGGTGGGACGCGTGGTCTCACGCCGGTCATGCTGCACCATCACGGATTTGAGCACGATGAGCGCACGTGTCCGCGCGCACACTTCTCCGCCCTCCCCCTTTCTCCCACGTTTCACTATTAATACATTTTGTTGAAAATCTACGAAAGTGTGAGTGTTTAAACGAGAGAGAAATGTGAGAAAACATTAATTCGAGGGATTACTGTACTGACAAATATCGGTCGTTAATATCAGCCCACTTTTACACATCGGGCCGATACCAATATGTTCAAGGTCCCATAGCATGAAATTTTCAATTTCTCAGGTTTTTGAACGTTAATGTCAGCTCCCCTACCCTGTTTAGGGCCCCCCCATGGCTAAAAGTTGCGAAATGTGTAAACTGAGCATTTGTGATCCTTTTATACGTTTGAAAAAAAGACAGCCCAAACGGGCGATTCTGAACAAGGGAAATTTCTGACGTCACACTCGGGGAAAAATGCAAATGCAGTTCCACCCCCCGTCTGGATGTCTACCCACCGTCTCTGGAAATCATGCCCAGATAGTTTGGACCGCAATCGAGCTACGCAATGCAAGATGCGTTTTTTTATTTGCCTGGAGGCACGTGAGAGTGTTTCCAGGCTCGGATGTCCTTTATCCGAGCCTCCGAACCTCTGAAACAGCAGTGGTTTAATTTTATTTTCTGTGGAAATGTGTTTATTTTTCAATGGAAATCGTCTCATATCTTCCTCCGCACTTAAACGCGGAAGTGGGGCCAGCGTGCCAGCGCACCGCTAAACGAGGAAAGAGCGGAGTTTGGCCACACCCCCACCCGCTGCACTGGCCTGTCTCTGTCCTCCTCATTTGCATTCAAGGAACAACGCCCAGAATAAAGTGTTTGAGAGAGATATTTTTGACTCTGACTGTGTTCATGAGGCTTTCTCATGCACTGGGTCTTGATTTTGAAGAAGGATTCATTTACAGTATTAGGGAAGAATCGATATTGAGTATCACTATGTTAGCACTGTGACAGCACAGCGCCTCCACCATTAATGTGTGGCTCCAAACTCAAGAGTTAATTTACCTAAAATACATAAGCCTCTCCACTCTATTAGACTGCTGTGTTAAAGCATTAGTCTGCTTTGATGAGACACACACACAAACACACACACCTGATACCAGGGCATCTGGAGCATTCAGAAGTGTCTGGAACTCTCTCTGTATGTGAGGAGGGCACTTCAGACAGACCCGAGAGCGGAGAGAGAGACAGAGAGCAGGGAGGGGGAACAGTGAGTCATTCTCCCAACTGTGACGTACAGAAGAGGACTGCAAAAGATAACCAAACCGAAGCAGAATTCCTTAAATCTAAATATTTAAATAGAAATTATCAAATTGAGAAGACAGTAGTCATTTTGGGCCAGTGGATCTCAAACTTTTCACATCCAGTACCACATAAGAAAATATTTGTCTTTGTGACTTCTATCAGTTCAAAGGCTGGACCTGGTTTAAATAGAACTCCACCAGGATCTAAGTAAATGTGAGCTCCATAATGGGACGCCAAAACCATTTCTATTCTCCTTAACAGTACAATGACTGAAGACAATTCAGTAGAAATGGTCACATTATTGTAGAGAGCTTATCCACCCTCAAAGCACTTTACATTAAGAAACCACTGACCCATTCACACACACACACGCACGCACGCACGCACACACACACACACACACACACACACACACACACACACACACACTGGGAGTGCGGTGGGTTAAGTGTCTTGCTTAAGAACACAATGATAGCATTCATCTGTCAAAGCTGGAACCGCCAAAGTCAGTGAAAGTGAAGTGAAAAACGTTTCTATAACCATTCTCCAGTAGAATCATTGAAGACAATTTCAACATAAATGTATTTGCAGACATTTTTTTTGTTACACCTAAAACACGTAAAGGTTTTTCCCTCGGCATGTTGGTCTGGCAAGGAAAAACAAAGTTTGGACGTCCCCTATAAGTAGTTCTGACCAAGGACCAGGACAAAAAAAAAGTACAGAAGCATGAATAAAATAGGCTAAAATAAGCCATTTAAACAACTACACCTGGAGAGAGCTTGTGTACCGCGGCCACCCCATAGAGCCGCGCACCACACTTTGAGAAACACTGCTTTAGATAACAGACGTCAACACATAATAAAATATGTCTTTTTATGACAAAAAAAGAAAAAAGGAGGGAGTACATCCTGTAGGTTAGACCTCTACATGTTCTGAAATGCATTTGGAGCTCTCATACTGAATGTCACTCATTTAGTCGCGTGATGTGTCTTGCCCAAGGACACAACTAAATAACTCACCTTTCTTTATGTTCGCAATGGGAAATGTTGCTGAATGCTACGGGATCCATGTTCTATTACTAAGCTTTTAGTCAAAATATATTTCAACATTTTAGATGTATATGGCATCAAAGCTCCAACAGAGGTGGCTGTTTTGTTTGGGCTGACCACCTGACTGAAGGAAATACATGAAGTGAAGTTTGAGTCTTCAGTCTCCCAGAAGGGGGCGTTGGACTAAATATAGGACACTAAGGTAGCACCAAATCTGATCTGATTGGTCACTCCCTAAAGCCCAGCACCTGCAGCCAATCCTGAGTCAGTGCTAGTGCAGCCTCTGCAGCTCAGGGAGGGAATTCTGGAGGTTCTGAACTTTCACCTGAGACATGAGCCGTGTCTCAATTCTCAGAGTGCACAGTTCGGAGCCTGGTTTTAAGGGCACATCCGGCGCGACAACTGCTGTCCCATTTATTTTTTGTCCCATGCGCAGTTAACACGCGGTCTGAAAACCGTAGTCGTTTCCATGGAAATCAGGGCGTGGACCAACTGCGTGAAAAAGCACACTTCGCACACTCATATATCCCAGCATGCACCGTGCGCTACTTCTTCTACAGGGGAAAATGGGAGGGGGGGGGGCGGGGGCATGTGGTCTGCGGTCTGCACTCAAGGCTGAGCAAGTATGCACAGTCTTGACTGCAGTCTGAGCCCCTTTAAAACCATACTCCGAACTGTGCACTCTGAGAATTGAGACACGGCTATGGACTGTCCATATACTGAGAATGACATGGACGTGTCCTTTATTTGCTGGTTCAGTTGTGACTGTAGCAACTTAAAACTGCTGTTTAGGGCTCCTGGAAGCTTGAGCCAGATTGATATGAAAATTGTAGTATTGGAACAAAACCAAGACTCACTGTACTATCAATATATTGATATTGCTACTCCAATATTTGATAAATTAAAGAAATTGTATGTAGCGCTCTTACAGTTTTAAAAATGTGCTAGAATTGAGGCTGTGTTTCCAGAGCCTAAACCTGCAGATGGAGTCATCCAAGTGCCTCATTCTCAGTATATGAACAGCCCATGACTCATGTGAAACTCAGAACCTCCAGAATTTCGTTCCTGAGCTTCAGAGGCTGCACTAGCACTGATTCACGCCCCAGATTTGGCGCTGGGGTTTAGGTAGTGACCAATCAGATCAGAGGTAACCTAAGCTCACGTGGGGCTCATTCTGCTTTCTGAGTGGATAATCATCTATTTGATCTGAACATGTTGACCTCATGTCTTCACTCATACAGTTCTTTTCATTTCAGTTTCAGTAAAATGTGTCTTTCAAAACTGTAAAGAGGGAGAGAGGAGAGGGACTCACAGCACAGTAGATGTCAGCAGAGCTTTAGAGCAGCTTTGATCTGAGCCAGTCTGGACTCCAGCCTGATCTCCTGTGTTCATACTGCAGACTACTACAATATGTCACCACTGTGCGGAACGGGGCTGTTTCAAGCTTTAATCCTGCTCCGTTTTATCCTGGTGTGTAGTTTAGTCCTGATATGGTCCTTCTAAAGTCCTGACATAGTCCTAGTGTAGTCCTGGTTCTGCCCTGTTGTATATTTCTAATGTAGTCCTGCCTTTGTTTAGACATGCTGTCCTCTGCAGTTTAACAGAAGTCCTAGTTTTGAGCGTGTATATTGTTACAATAGTCTGGGTTTAGACAAAGCCCTATGTTAGTCCTGGTTTAGACCTGGTGTAGTCCTACTCTCTGGCTCTGGCTCTCTGACTCTGGCTTAGTTCTTGATTAGCCTTATCCCCAGTTTAACCCAAGTTTAGATGTTGGCCTGTGCAGTTTTGCCTGGTTTAGTTATCAATCTGACCTGACTTTAAACCTGATGTAGTCCTGCTTTAGGCCACTTTCACAAAAACACATCAAAATTGTGACTAACCCAGGACTAAACTTGGACAAAATCAGGACTAGATCTTACCCTGCACCCTGACAACTGACTCCTTAATCCTGGTTTAGATCCTAGTTTAGTCCACGTTTTTCATCGGGGTTTTGCCTTCACATTCCCAATAACACACAGAGGAGATTTCCACCTTTGGCCCACTTCCAATTGCAATGTCTCTGTCTCTGGCGCCTTATGTAGTGTAAACAGCGCATCTACGTCACGTCACCTGCATTGTACCACTACTGCAACAGTGACATGCACTGCACCAGCCTTGAACCAGCAACCAAAATATACAACAAAATATCAATTATGGAGCTAAAAATGCAAAATAAGCTGACTAAAATTATTACAGCGCATTCATTACGGCGCATCAATACGCAACGTTGCACTGCATGTTGAAAAAAACATAAAAATAAGGTTAGAACACAACATAAAATAGTGTAAAAATGCGCTCGCAAACCTGCCTCACCATTCGCTCGCGGTGTGGTCCGGCCCGGGAGCCAAGAAGGAGCGCGCCTGCTGTAAACACACCCTGCGGCACCAGCGCATGCCAGGAGCGGGAAGAGGAGGGAGTAGAGGCACGGCACAGGGAGGCGAGGCGCGGGGAGAGCGCCCGTGGTGAGGCGCAGGTGGACGTGGGCAAGCGCTGGGACTGGAAGCAGACCGGAGCATCTCAGAGTCCTCTACCGCAGCTGCACCGCTCTGTCCGCGGGGGAGGACGGGGACAGCGGGGAGAGGAGAGGATGAGGATGAGACACGCCTCTTTTTGCGGCGCGGGCCAATCACAGAGCGTTAAAAGCAAACGAGTACGCCCACTGGACAGGTTACAGCCAATGGGTGCGCGGGTGAGGGCGGAGCTCGAGCGCAGAGGCACGGTAACAGCGGGCGCACGCAGGCCGAGTTTAGGGCCGGGGTTGGAGCTGTCATAGCCCTGTTCTACCAGGAGGAGCACGGCTGAATTATGCACCGAGAATATATATGTGATAAACCAGCGTATAGGAATCGAAAAAGGAAAGGAGATAAATAAAGCATAGCACCTGCATGATTAGATTGAGTTCTTCTCTCAATCTCAACCTTGTGATGTCATGTGGTAATACGCCTACAGGAAGTGCTCCACTGTGTTTCAAGTCTCACGCATTGAGAGTGTGACACACGCAATTCGACGTGTTCACACGCTCACACGCCACACATGGCATTTCTCACGCTGATTTTTTTTTTTGTGCCCAGAAAATCGGTCTGTGTGGCTCAGTTTATGCGTTTTCAGCTAAAAAAACCTCTCCCCTCCTCCCTGTCCCGCTCCCCGGAAAAAAATCAGCCAATCAGAAAATAGATTGTTCTGTTGTTGGGCAGACTGTAGAGTGTAGTTTCAGCTGCTAAGCGCACACTGCGGTGATGATAAAACAAACTGAGAACCATCAGGTAATAACTTCATTTATATAACTCTCATTAGTTGCTTTGTAGTTTAAGTTTGCTCTTTAGACAAACATTTACAGCAGGGCTCTCAAGTCTCACGCATTGAGAGAGACAATTCGACGCGTTCACACGCTCACACGGCATTTCTCACACAATTCAAGCCCCCCCGGAAATTCCGCAGTCTCACGCTCAAAACTTGAGAGCCCTGGTGTTTTTAAACTTCATACACTTTCACTAGAATCATTTGGATATTTTTAGCCTATTTTGCCTGATGAAGGCCTAGTGCTGAAAAGTTGCATGTCTTAATAAATCTTACATTTTGCAAGTAAGACAGAGTGTGGGATTATTTTCTTCTAGTATGGTAATAGGTCATCAAAATGTCAAATGTCATGGGACATTTTTCCCCCATTCAAAAGATATTTGTTTTAAATAATCAATCGCTATGGCAGCGGTTCTAGATTCACATCATTGCTGAAAGCCTGAAACTCATGATTATGCATTTTAAGTATTGCATCAGATGTGTTCAGATAAAGCTTAAATTAAAATCTTTCAAGCCTCAGATGGAGCTGTGCCTACAGTTAGCATCACTCTCTCAGGTAAGTATAGTATACTCATAAAAACACATATATTGGGATATATACACTATAATAAGTTAGGGATCTTGAGAGAGACTCAGCGGATG
The DNA here is from genome assembly GCA_036785185.1 of Paratrypauchen microcephalus. Classification (NCBI taxonomy): domain Eukaryota; kingdom Metazoa; phylum Chordata; class Actinopteri; order Gobiiformes; family Gobiidae; genus Paratrypauchen; species Paratrypauchen microcephalus. Next base: position 598,411 of record JAVJIX010000075.1, read on the forward strand.
TCATACTTCAGAGATTTTTGGGATGGGGAGGCAAATGTATTGGAGTGACAGACACAACTCATTTTGTGTTTTCCACATACTGGTCTCACTGTGTACATATTGGGGCTAATGCCAAAAAATACTAAAAGACAAACCTTTTCAATGTGGCATCAATTTCAACATTCTGTGGGTATAAAAAGCTGGTATTGTCAGTAAGTCATTCCAAGTTCATCATTCAGACAGCCATGAACACACAACGTCAATTAACGGATGAGCAGCGTCACCTGGCCATAGCGCGCCTTCAGGTCGGTAGCAGGCAATGAGATGTTGCTCGTGAACTTGCTGTGTCTCAAAGTGTCATCAGCAGACTTGCATCAAGACACAGAACTACTGGCAGAGTTTGTGACAGGCCCAGGGGTGGAGCCCCAGGAGTGACAGGCCGCCACGATGTGTACTGTAACGAACAGGCCGTTCGTTACGGAATGAGTATCCACACATGCACTTTCATAGACTTTGCACTTTATATATATTTACATTGCACCTTTAGAGCACGGAGCACTTTGCACGTGAGCACTTTATATTTTTTGTGAAAACTGAAAAAAAACATTAAAAACTGTGGACCACGTTAACCCTGCCTCCCGTATCTGTTTGTGGAACTCACTGCAATCCAGCCGCTCTACCCGTCTTGGTCACATGTACCTAAGGACCTACACACTCAGACATCGTCATGCAACGGCCACACAGCTGCAGACCTGTTTGCGAGAGGTGAGGGGGACTATGGTTTCCAGACAAACCATATGCAATCGACTCCACCTCTTTGGCTTGAATGGCAGACGACCGTTGCAGGTGACTCCACTAACACCAAGACACCGCCATGAACGTTTGCAGTGGACACAAGATCATGTGACCTGGACAATGCAGCAGTGGTCTACCGTCTTGATCACTGATGAGTGTCGGGTCACCTTGCACAGAAATGATGGTCGTCAGTGTTGCTGGAGAAGGCGAGGTGAGCCATACGCTAAGGTCAACATGGTCCCCAGGGTTCCCTTTGGTGGAGGCAATGCAACAGTCTGGGCAGGCATCACCAGTCAGTGCAAAACAGATCTGGTTATTGTAGATGGCTCAGTAACTGAATGTTCTTACCTCAGAGACATCATAGAACCCACCATCGTCCCCCAATTCCGCCAGCACACCCCCAACTTTCTGTTTGTTGCATAGTGATTAAAAAGGGGCACAGAACTGTAGTTACGGGGTGTGTTTCCCCACGGAATTTTGTGTGTACACGTGGGGTTCTACAGTGTGTATTGTTATCCGGGCCTAGTGAAAAAGTAAAGGTGCCTAAACTGTTCTCCTGCCTCTGTGTGACTTTATAAGATACACCACTCGGTTACTACACTGGCGATGAGGATTAAACCCGAGAACAACGGCTGTGAAGTTGCCATGAAGTGAAACTGAAGCAACTCGTTTTTAAGTCAGTGACAATGATGACTGTTGGGACGCTCAGTGAGTATGTGGAAACGGACGGCGATTGGGTGGAATATGTCGAGACTGGAACAGTTTTTCGAGGCAAATGATATTACCGATCAGTCAAAACGGTGGTCAGTTCTCCTCAGTGTGTGCAGTGGCAAAACCTGTTTTGTTTGCTATGTTGGCAGGTGGGAAAACATTCACAAAGCTGAATATGAGTCATGCGTACCAACAACTTCTGCTAGACGAGGAGTCTAAACAATATGTGACTATCAGTACGCGTAGGGTCCTATTCAGGTACAACCGCCTGGCATTCGGCATCATATCCAGTCCAGGTATTTTCCAACGCACTATGGACAACCTGTTTCAAAACCTCCCACACATGCCCATGTACCTGGGTGATATATTAGTCACAGGACGTACAGAAGAGGAGCATTTACAAAATCTCAACCAGGTACTAAAGAGGATGTCGGAGGCAGGACTGCACACAGTGCATGTTTCAGGCCCCAAGCGTCACATATATGGGCCACCGGATTTCGGCTCAAGGTCTGCCTCCAGTGGAAGAAAAGGTGAGGGCAATAAAGGAGGCCCCAAGTCCAAAGAATGTAACAGAGCTCAGGTTATTCCTGGGGTTAGTGAACTATTATGGGAAGTTCTTACCGGATCTCTCCACAGTGCTGGCCCCACTTTACCAGCTGCTGCACAAACACAGTTCATGGAAATGGCAGCAGGCCCATGTGGAGGCGTTTGATCAGGTAAAAAGGCTTTTACATTCAGAACGACTGCTGGTGCACTTTGACCCAGGCAAGGAGGGCATCCTGTCTTGTGATGTGTCCTCTTATGGTGTGGGGGCAGTCCTTTCACACAGGCTGGAGGATGGAAGTGAAAAGCCCATCAGCTATGTTTCACGTACTCTGACTGCAGCAGAAAAAGGGTACGCACAGCTGGAGAAGGAAGGACTAGCTGTAGTTTTAGCAGTGAAACGTTTCCACCAATACCTATATGGTCGCCCTTTTACCATTTTTACAGACCATAAGCCCCTAATAGGTCTGTTCAGTGAGTTAAAAGGCATTCTGTCCATGGCGTCTGCAAGAATCCAGCGATGGTAGGCCTGTGGGGTCGGCCTACAAGTACCACATAGTGTATAGAGCAGGTAGTGAAAATGCCAATGCTGATGCTTTCAGCCGCCTTCCTCTCCATGGCACACCGGGCCACACTGTTTTTCCCCCAGAGTCAGTTTTTCTTATGGACAGCCCAGTGTCAGCCAAACAGATCATGGACTGAAAGGGACCCAGTGCTATCACAAATAAAGAGATGGGTGGTGAAGGGCTGGCCTATGGCTATAGAGCAAGAGAAATTCAAGCCATATGCAAAGCGCAAGTTGGAACTGAGTGTTCTTGACGACTGTGTCCTCTGGGGCTCCAGAGTGACCGTTCCCACTCCAGGTCAGGCACAGGTGATGGATGCACTGCACGATGCCCATCTGGGAATTTTCCGGATGAAAAGCCTGGCCAGGTCATTCATGTGGTGGCCTGGGATGGACAATGCTTTAGAAGAGAAGGTAAAGAAATGTTCGCAATGTCAAGGCAACCAGAGGATGCCAGCGTCGGCCCCACTTCACCCATGGCAGTGGCCTGGTCGTGCATGGTCCAGGCTCCACCTGGATTTTGCAGGTCCATTTATGGACCAGACCTTCCTTGTGCTGGTGGATGCACATTCAAAATGGCTCGACGCACATATTATGTCAAATATGACTGCTGCAGTTACCACAGAGAAGCTCAGGAGCATTTTTGCTATACATGGATTACCAGACACAGTGGTGACTGGAGAAAAATGGGATCTGGCATGTCTGCACTGCTCGGTACCATCTCGCCTCCAATGGTCTATCAGAACAAGCTGTTGAAACGCTGAAAGATGGACTGCGAAAAATGTTGGACACTCACTGGAAACCAAGCTTTCTCATTTCCAGATTACTCCACACACCACAACAGGTGTAGCCCCAGCAGAGATGCTTTTGGGAAGGAGTCTCACCTCGATCTCCTCGACCCAGATGTCGGAGAAAGAGCCATCAGTGCGCAGGCAAGCAAAAGCTGAGACGGGACCAGCATGTAAAAGAGAGACTCTTTCAGCCAGGTGATCATGTTTATGTTAAAAAACTTTGCCACTGGTCCACACTGGCTGCCAGGAGTCATTTAACACCAGACAGGGCCTGTATCTTTTCTGGTGGATTTGTGGGATGGCAGACAGGTGCAAAGTCACCAGGATCATCTGCATGACTGCTATGATGCAGGAGGGGAGGGTTGTCAGAGTGTGGCACAGAAGGACCATCAGCTCAGGGCACTCGGCCGGCTCTCACACCAAACTGGCTCGGGGGAGCATCTCCTGCCCCGAGTGATCAGGACACCACACCAGAACTGAGAAGATCAACAAGGCCCCATAGGCCTCCTGATAGACTGACCTGTTAACCCATGGTTGTTAAAAAAAACAAAAAAAAAAAAACGATCAGTTGTTGTTTGTTATGGTTGTCTGTTACTGTTGGTAATGTTGTTAAGTATCAGCGTAATAGTGCCTTAAGTTCTAACCCATTTCAGACAGAGGGATCCGATTGTTTTTATTTTGTGCAATAATATGTTGACAGTTAAAGGGGGAGAAGTGTTGCATAGTGATTAAAAAGGGGCACAGAACTGTTGTTGCGGGGGTTTGTCTCCCCACAGGGATTTTGTGTGTACATGCGGGGTTCTACAGTGTGTATTGTTATCTGGGGTTGCCGCCTAGTGAAAAAGTATGATAATGCTCCACCACATCGAGCCAGAATTGTCACAGCTCGACTTCGGGAAGTTGGAGTGCCTCATATGGTATGGCCAGCAATGTCCTCTGACCTGAACCCCATAGAGCACGTCTGTGACCAGTTGAAGCAGAGACTGGATGATCGTACCCCTCCACCACATGACCTGGCAGAACTGCGTGTAGCACTTGTGGAAGAGTGGAATGCATTGCCTCAGTACAACATCATGAGGGTAGTGAGGAGCATGAGACGTCGCTGTCAAGCTGTCATTGTGGCAAATGGTGCAAACACCCGTTACTGACAGTCAAGTTTTTTGTTATTTGGGGCTATCTTTGTTATTGTCATAATTTTTGGGGGTGTAATGAATTAAACTAATGAAAAAGGTGTTTTTTCTCATTCATTATTAGTAATATCAAAGGAAACTTTTACTTATTTCATTAAAATTCAGACCAAATAGGAAAAATACTCATATGAATAACAATATCCCTAACTTATTGTGAGTAGCGTATATTGAACCTGTACTCTACTAGACAAATCACTATTGTCTTTTTTTTTTTTTTTTTTGGTATTAAAAGTGTTGAAATAGGCAGTCCAGTTGTGAAACTATTAGGGCAAGGTTGATGCCCGGAATGTTCCACAGTATAACATTAAACAACTCTTTATAACTTTATATTTATTCAATTACAGGTGTTCACAAAAATACCTAGGAAAAACAGACATTCTGACTGTGAGCCGGGTCACCTCTCCACAGATCTGATCTGTAACTTGGTCTGGGTTGGTCTCCATGAAGATAGAAAGGTTTAATACCATTCTGTGAAACATTCCAGACAAAGCAATAACATCTGTGTGAAGAAAAGTATTTGACTAAATGGACCCTCCACCAGAAAAGTTACACAGTGCACTTTTAAATACTGTATTCAGAAACATACACATTTTCTATAATGGATCTGATGATTTCAGCCATCTCTTTTAGGTAATAGACCTTTGTCCTCTGCACAGAACAGAAGACCCAGTGTCTCTATTGGGTCTTATGTAACCTCAGTGTCGACCCCTGCATGTGCATGTTTGAGAGTTTAATAACTGTTATTTTTTAAAGTATTAGATAAACATGATTTAAATTCTATGTAACCTTTCTCTGCCACCTATTTTATTACTTTGCCTGTAATGTTCAACAGTGGTTTTAAACTTATCTATTTTGCAAATTACAGGCATTTTCATTGCTCATAAATCCATCCATCCATTTTCTTCCACTTATCCAGGGCCGGGTTGTGGGAGCAACAGGGGGATTCCCAGACTTCCCTCATCCCAGACACTTCCTCCAGCTCCTCCAGGGGGACCCCAAGGTGTTCCCAGGCCAGCCGGGAGACATAGTCCCTCCAGTGTGTCCTGGGTCTTCCCTGGGGCCTCCTCCCGGTGGGACATGCCTGAAACAGCTCCTGAGAGAGGTGTCCAGGAGGCATCCAGAACAGATGCCCCAGCCACCTCAGCTACTCTCAACCTGACGGAGCAGCGGCTCTACTCCAAGCCCCCTCCCACGTGATCGAGATCCTCACCCTATCTAACCCTAAGGGAGCGTCTAGCCACTCGGCGGAGGAAACTCATTTCGGCCGCTTGTATCCGTCATCTTGTCCTTTTGGTCATTACCCAAAGCTCCTGACCATAGGTGAGGGTAGGAATGTAGATTGACGGTAAGTCGAGAGCTTTGCCTTTGGGCTCAGCTCCCTCTTCACCACAACGGTCCAGTACAGCGACCGCATCACTGCCGACGCTGAACCGATCTGCTTGTCAATCTCACACTCTATCCTCCCCTTACTCGTGAACAAGACGCAGAGATACTTGAACTCCTCCACTTGAGGCAAGGACTCTTCATCCACCCAGAGAGGGCAGCCTTGATGAACAATGCCTTGAAAAACAAGCGCTACTGTGAGTGGGGTCACCTCTCCACATATTTGACCAGTAACTAAGACTGGTGGCACCATGAGCATGTCTCAGTGGACATTTTTAAGTTGAAAAGGAACTGTCTGTAGCCTGTACCACATACAGTACTACAATTATAACTGAACCTGTGCTGCTGGTGCCTTAAAGGTGCATTGTGTAACTTTCCTGGTGGAGGGTCCATCAAATGCTTTTCTCCATGGAGACTGACAATGCAAATAAACGACTCATCAGGCTCATTCTGATGTCTGATCTTGAGTATTTGTGTAATTAAGAATAAGTCAGCACTACAGTTATCCTCATTGAAAGCTCTATTTGATTTTAAAATGTTTACTTCATATATGAGGACATCGGTCGTGAATTTAAAATCAAAATACATACATGGCTTAAATCAATACTCTGGAACTTCTGTCTCCATGGAAACAAGCATGCACCTTTAAAATTTACCACTAGAGCCTAGAGTTGAACTTTCTATACAAACTTTGGGTACCTCCAGTGTGACTCTGTATTATTTCTATACAGAATTAGCCCAGGGCAGAGGAGCCATTAGCATAAACTGTGAAAAGACTTCATAACACTGTTGTCCGCAGTACTATCTTTGGACTGTCCTGCAGCTAATGTCCTTATCCAACAATCAGGCTGTTGTGGTGGAGACTATTTTGTTTGATCTCCTCCTGCCCCATGACCAAACGCCTGAAAACAACACTGGACTTCCACAAGATTTCACATGGTGTTTAGTTATATAAATGAGGGCAACGCTACAGTCATATTCATGGGTTTCAGAATTATGGGAAATAATAATAATAATAATAATAATAATAATAATAATTATTATTATTATTATTATTATTATTATTATTATTATTATTATGTGTAATTAGGGCTCATTTGAGGACATGTGCATTCATCTTTGTAAGGTCCATTTAATTATGTCTTAATTATGGTTTGCCTGGAATGCTCTTTTTGTTAGTACAGATGTACTTACAGAAACATGGGTTCAATCCCACTCTGATTATTGTAAAGCAAAAATAAATAAATAAAAATAAACAAATGAATACATTAAAAAAAATCTGAACACTTGCAGTGTAAAAACATAAACATGAGAACACAAGATCAGTTCCACAGTAATAAACACATGTTTAGGTAACATAAATACCTAGATACTACTGTATCCTTCAGTGAGTGCATTTTCTACATTTCAGCTGCTCCAGTGGCATGAGACACAGTATGAGCTGGATTACACATTACAGTTTATTGTAAGAATAGTTTGTCAGTATTGGAGCTTGTATTGCAGTTGTTGATACCAAATGGTACCAAGTTATCAAATGTGTGGAGTGATTAATACACTGTTTTATGTGTCATTAAGGGAGCTATATATAATCTTTTAATCATTAACCACTCTAAGGCGGTTTGTGTTACATGTATGAAAAGCGCTTTATAAATATTGTTTGATTGATTGATATAAATCAAATTATGCATTCATTCATAAAAAGATTCTGTAAATTAGGCGCTGTACCAGATTTGTACTGTCCTAACGATACAAAGAAAAAAAAAAAAAGAAAACAAAAATTTGAAACAGTTTGCAGTGGTCCAGTTATTCCTCACTTACCCTATGCATTCAGAGCACCCTAATTATCCACCATGATGACTTTATAAGCACTTTTCACAACTCTGAAACCTGAGCAGTTTGAATAAAAGACTTTCTAATTAGATACAAACCATACACAGAGGACTTATTTTGACCCCAATAACTGCTTATACAATATATCTGTACCAAGGCAAGATACATTTTGCTCTAATACATGGGGGAAATTGGGCATAGGCCCTTTAATCCCAAATGAGTAGGAACATCACCCACCACTAGTTTGACATATTTACACTGTACCATTTGGAACAGCCAAATGACTAAGTTAAATATAGACTACACTTTAAAAACATAGCATGTAGGCTTGCTCTAAATAAGGCTCATAAGAAGTTGGTGTGAACGCTGCCATTATCACCGCTTTCATTTCTTGTGTTGTAAGATAAAGGTGATTCATTTCTGCCCAACAGGCCACACTCACACAGACACTTGGGATGAGCCGCTGGCACATGGCTTTATTAAAAGTGCGAGTATAAAACAAAAGATAAAACCATCAAAACACTAAAAGACTCAACAATGACAAATCAAATACCCAGAATATTCAGATTTAAAGGCACATAAAAACTCAAATCAGTGCAGTAGTAAGGCATGCTGGGAACACTTTAAACTGGGGACCACAGATTCATGGAAAACAGTACACTGCAACCAAGTGCTTCATTATACCTAATTAATGCTTTTTGTCTGTGCCTATGCTTTACAAATATTTGTACATACACACTATCATCTTTAATAAGCAGACAATATCCAAATACACCTGAACAGAAAACCAATATCTGAGTAACCACTAACTGACATAGATTTAAAGCAGCACTAAGCTCAGACACTTTCCCTCAGGTCCTCCTCCTACGGTTAAAATTAATTTGAAGTTTGTAATAATTTCTGTTATAAATATTCAAAATCTTTTTCATTGTATGTGTTAACTGATCTAATTTGACAAAAATATTAATTAAATACGTAAAATACATTTTAAAATCATATCTTCCATGTCAATTTGCGATCCCCACTTGGAAACCACTGAACTAGCTGACCAATTCCTGCTTGGTTAGTGAGTCACGTGTGGTTCCAGGAATAAAGTGTCACCATCATGTTTTAGTGCAGACTCTTTAAATGCAGATCCATTTAGACAAACAGAAAGATCTCCAGGTTCTTGGTGTGCAGGTGCTGTGCCAGGTTCTGGATGCGGCACAAGCGGACCTGCTGGGCATCCCCGGCGCTGTACACTCTGTAGATGTGGTAGTGTTCCTTCTTCCTCAGAGCAAAGTTCAACTCGTTGGCGGACATATGCATGAAGGCCTTCTCCGTTTTCACCGTGGATTTGACCTCGATGAAGACGGTGGTGGGGTCTCCGTGCGGAGGGGTGAAGGACAGCTGGAAGTCGTAGGGCTGGCCGCTCTCTCCACGTTCGTTGCACCAGGAGACAGAGGAGGGGCGGGCTGGGTCGGGGCCATCGCGCCAGTGCAGCAGGAAGGAGTTCACCAGGCGCTCCCCCCACTCACCGATGGCCACCATGTCCTTCTGGTCAGACAAGATCACCTGGAGGAGGGCGGAGTCAGGAGGAGAGCATTTACAGTGGTGTAGTCAGCATTACGGCTGTAGAAATTTGGCAGCAGTACCTATACTTGTAACTGATTATGTGGTAACACTTTATCATAACTACACTTTTCATAGCCTTAAAGCAATAGTATGTAAATTTCTGGAGGTAGCACATCACCTGCATGTTCCCATGGAAACAGAAAGTTACTTTGGAACATTCTCCGTGGACATAGATACATTTTATGCCATACTGTAGAAGATTATCCCGAAATAAACAACTTTTCTATGAAAACAAGCAAGAAGAGACCAAAAAGTCATGTCTGTGGAGATGCAACAGCAAGGACACATTTTCCCATGCAATAACATAAACAAAAATTATGAAGAAAAATTTTAAGTAAATTAAATTAAATAGTAAATTTTGGGGCAAAAAAAGTTACATACTATGACTTAAATATAGAATGAAGAAAATTCTAAAAGAACAAATAGTTCAGCGAGAATGGCTTAGTAACAATTTAATGAATAGGCCTACCCTAACTCCGAAGCCTAACACCCTAAATAAGATGTTGCTAAGCCTAAATCATCCTTAATAAACGATTTACTCATCATGAATTAAGTTTTTATTAAGCGAGCAGGCCTACACTTACAGTGGCGGGCTTCTCACAGGCGATCACCATGTCCTCCACAGACATGTTCCCTTTCCACTGAGGGAAGTCCATGTGCAGAGGGGCGCGGATGGGGTCTGCTGCAGCCGCACTGCCCTGGAACACACCGGACCCCAGCACCACCTCTGGAACTGGGGCTCTGCACACAGAGGAGAGTTCACAGTAAGGCCATACATAAAGTGTGCTCTGACTAATGCCTGGGAATAAGAAATTAAGCATTATAGGAGATCCAGTTTGACATGCTAATTATGATCTAAAATAAAACACCAAAAGTTTTACACACTCAAGGCTCTGACCTCAGCTAAATGTAGTGGATGGGTTGGTACCAGCCCACACCCTCTGGATTGTTCAGGATTTGCTAGTTTTGGGGGCAGATACTAATGGCTATAGGAAAAAATACAGGGCACTGGCTCCGGTGTTCCAGAATCTTCCCGAGTTGCTAAGTGGACAATAGCATCAGCATTGCACCACAATTGTATTAGTAGACGCGTCAAATGCCAGGTTATACGTGAACAGAGCAGACCCAACAATGTTCTGGGACATGTATGTGTGAATGGGACTCACTGCTGAATGTTCTGGCATTTTCAACCTGGCAATTGTGCTGGGATCTATGAGTGAATGAAGCTATATAAATGCACTCTCTCTGCCCCATGTCTCCCCTGTGTCTCCGTATACATGTGGGTGTGTTCTCCGTACGGGGTGTCTGCCTGGATCGTGGGGGCAGTGCTGGGGTAGGAGCTGTCAGCGGGCAGGGCAGATGGAGCAGCAGTAGTAGCAGCAGTATCCGTGGTGTGTTCAGAAGCGCTGGGAGGTTTGGGTGCTGCAAGGGCCTCCTCCGCTCTCTCTCCGTCAGGCTGGACTCTGTGGCGGGGCTCTGGGGGCTCTGTGTGTGACAGACAGGCAAACAGGGACAAGGTCTGTCAGTGTGGGCGGTTAGACTAGAGCTGTGTGTTGTGGCAATACTAAACACTCAAATCAATAAATACTGTAAAGGCCCTCTTCTGGACAAGTAGTATACCATCTGCTTGTTTCCATGGAGATGTACTTGTTTTGCCAGGAAAGCTCCACAGTATGGTTTTAAATGTGTTTATCTCCACAGAGACAAGCAGTTAAAATGCAATGTCATCTTTACAGATACATTTTGAATAAAATTAAAACTTTCTTGAGGCAAAATTCGCTTCATTTATTCCTTCCATACCTGAACTACTGTGTGGAATTATGTGGGAATCACATATTAATAATCTGTTTTTACTCCAAAATAAAGTCATTAGAATAGTTAATCTAATAGTTAATCAAATCTACAGGCTGCTGAGGGTAAGGAACGCTGCCTTCAGAGCTGGAGATGAAGTGGAGCTAAGGACAGCAAGGGCAAACCTGTCACGTGGCATCAGAGAGGCTAAGAGACAATACTCTAGGAAGATAGCACAGCACTTCCATGACAACACAGACACACGGAGTCTGTGGCAGGGGATACAGACCATAACGGACTACAAGCCAACGCCACAGACTGCTGAGAGCTCCACCTCCTTGCCGAACGAGCTAAATGACTTCTTTGCTCATTTTGAGGCACACAATAGCACTCCAGCACGGAAGACTCCACCCCCTCCCGGTGACCAGGTGCTGACACTGTCCCCGGACAGTGTGAGGAGAATCCTCAGCAGGATCAACACACGCAAAGCTCCAGGAGTGGACAACATCCCTGTTCGTGTACTGAGAGACTGTGCTGCGGAACTCACAGAGGTCTTCATGGACATCTTCAACACATCTTTGAGCCAGGCTGTCGTCCCCACATGCCTCAAGACCGCCACCATCATCCCCGTGCCTAAGAAGTCGTCACCATCCAGCCTTAACGACTACTGTCCGGTTGCGCTCACCCCCATCCTCATGAAGTGCTTCGAACGGCTAGTCATGCAACACATCAAGACATCTCTCTCCTCCACCCTGGACCCATTTCAATTTGCATACCAGTCTAACCACTTGACCGATGATGCAATCTAAACAGCCCTCCACTCAGCCCTTACACACCTGGACACCAGAGACTCATATACAGTATTAGAATGTTGTTTATTGACTTCAGTTCAGGATTCAACACAATCATCCCCCAGCAACACATACTCAAACTAGACAAGCTGAGGATCAACACCTCGATGTGCAACTGGCTGCTGGATTTCCTGACAGGATGACCGCAGGCGGTACGGGTCAGCTGCAACACCTCCAGCACCATCACACTGAACATGGGGGCCCCCCAAGGATCTGTGCTCAGCTCCTCTTCACTCTGCTGACCCACAACTGCACACCATCACACAGCTCCAACCTCTTCATCAAGTTTGCGGATGATACAACTGTGTTGGGTCACATCAGCAACGATGATGAGACACACCATAGGAGCGAGGTGAGCTGTCTGGTCAAGTGGTGCAGCAACCTCTCCCTAAACGCGGAGAAGACAAAGGAGAGCACACACACAGCACGCCCCCCTCACCATCAACGGGGCTGCTGTGGAGAGAGTAAGCAGCACCAAGTTCCTGGGTGTGCATATCTCTGAGGACCTCTCCTGGTCAAAGAACACTGCATCACTGGCCAGTAAAGCCCAGCAGCGACTCTACTTCCTCCACAAGCTGAAGAGAGCCAGAACCCCTGCTCCCATCATGAGCAACTTCTACAGAGGCACCATAGAGAGCATCCTCATCAGCTGCATCACTGTGCTACACCGAGTAGTGAGAACAGCTGAGAGAATCGTGGGTGTCTCTCTCCCCTCCCCGCAGGACATCTACCTCACCCACAAAGCCCTCTGCATTGCGAGTGATCCCACCCACACATCCAACTGCCTCTTCAGTCTGCTGCCATCAGGAAGGAGACTGGGGAGCCTCAGGGCAAAGTCCAGCAGACTAAAAGACAGCTTCATCCACCAAGTTGTCAGGATGCAGAACTCTCTCCCTGCCCTGCCCTCCCTCAATGACACAGCTGCTTAAATGACACCATTTGAGCTTTATAACTGTTTTACCTATCTGTATTGTATACAAGTTTACTGTACTTTTGCTACAGGTATATGTGATGTTTTAGTCATGGTGTTTATTGTCTTGTTTATCAGATGTTTAATGTTCACTGTGGGCTGCAATTTCAAATCCTGTGTGTGCAACCTCTACATTTTTGACAATAAAGCTGACTTTGAAATTTTGAACTTTGATCAAGCAAACTATCAGGCATCAACAATCCTCTTTTTGTCATAGGTCCTATATTAGACAAATTTGACTCAAAATTGAGTCAAATTCAACCTTCAACCGGGACTTCTCAGTTTCATACAAATTGTTTTCCTTCTTGTTTACAGATCCTGTAGTTTTTCTAACGTTACGAGCAGTCAGCACAGCTTATGAAAAAACTAGTTCACTCGGTCACAAAAAGCATTAATCTTGCGATAAAAAAATTAATGGCATTAAAACTGTTTTGCGTTAATAGCACGATATTTTTGACAGCACTAGTTCAAACATTCACTTAAAGCTACTATTTGTAATCAGATTAGTCGACCTGGCACTGTTGTATTTTCATAGTAGAGATTGACAATTTCAGGGCTGAAATTGTCCAAATGATTCTAGTGAAGGTGTATGGAGATATTGCAAGGTGAAACACACAGACAGTAACAAGTAGGTATTATCTGCAGGCAGCTATAAGTGTCCACCAGCGTCTGACCAGAACTGAAGAAGCAGCTTGGATGAGCTGCAAAATGTATTTGACCAAATAAACTTTTGTCAAGTTGACAAATTGAATTTCTTTGCCAAGGTGGAACAGAGAGTTTTCTGTTCAAGAGAACTCCTAAGATACAGGTCTAAATATGCAGGATTACGGTGTTAAACATGTGTGAATGAATCAGTCCAGGGATGTTTTTGATGAGGAAACAACATTAGAACAGAGATCAGGAAATAGCGTAATACGGGCTATAAACAGTCTCAACTAACAGTCTCGACTAAATCTGAACTCCTCCTCCGCTCCCTAGTGCTGCTGACCTGTATGTCTGGAGCTGCTGGGAGTAGGAGCAGTGGGCTGTTGGCTGTGTCCATGTCCCCTTGGCAGGTGTGGCTCTGGGGCTCGGGGCTGGCTCTCTTGGCTGATGGGACCAGGGCTGGAGAGGACCCCGGAGGTGTGGTCCCTGGGCTCTGAGGGGCCCTCATACTGCCTGTCTTTGGGAGGAGCGGGCGGGGGCCACATCTTGTTCACTGCCTCCACCACACCATCTCCAGCTGCAAGAAAAACAAAAGTTCAGTAGTCTGGTTAACACCTGACCATATCACAAGTGAGATATGGGTCTGGAAACTCGCTTCGGAAAATCCCGTAGCGGAGGTGTGGTTAGCGATTGCCAACGGCCGTTTATTGGGCGTTATGAATGTCTATCATTGAGCGTATACGTAAGTCCATAGCCAATCACGTCAGTTGTCAGTTCAAACTACAAGCTTCCGTTTGTCATGTAGTACGCGTCACCGTCTTGCCACACCTCCCCCGCTCTCTGATTGGGGCCCTAAATCTGGGACTCTCGCTTGGACGAGTTTCCAGGCCGCCTTCCAGTTCGAAACGAACGGAAGCGGCCTGGGAATTCCCAGGCTAAAAGTTCAGAGTATTAACAGGCGCATAGTTAATAATATGTGTGTGTGTGTGTGTGTGTGTGTATGTATATATATATATATATATATATATATATATATATATATATATTTTTTTTTTTTTTAAAGATTTAAACATTTGGAACAGTTTTTGAGGGAGACTTATCAGAAACTCATGAAGCAACCAAATGCGGTGTTGCCTAAATGTAATTCCAAATAAATTCATTAGTTTAATTTTTATTTTAGGTTGCATTGCATTTGGTTGCATAAGGTGCATTGTGTAACTTTTCACCTGCTTGTCAGTCTGAGTCATGGATCTATTCAAATAACTGGATAGGGCTTTGCTAGTTAGAGCTGTTCCAAATTAGATAAGTGCCACTCACTGGTACCCCCCACCCGCTAAACACAAACAGATCATGTTCATCTGACAGAGACTAAAAGTGATCTACAACTTTCACAAAGTTTGGAGCTTGTGTACATACAGTATTTTCAAATCATAAACTTTTTCTCAGCTCAAAATCCTTCAGTCGTCTTAAAAACGGCTTTTTAATATTTCGCTTTGGCTCCGCTCTAGCTCCTCTTGCTCTGATTGGTCAGAAGAGCACTACTGCGCATGGGCCACCGGACGTACCGAGCAGCTAAAGGCTAATCTAGAGACATTCGCCATTGAACTCAGCCTATTGACTTAAAAAGGGGGCCATGTTTAGGCCCCGGGGCTTGGTCTCACTTCTACAGTTCTGCCTAGAATGTAATGCAGTATGATATTAATCTTAAGTATTTTATGGAGACAAGCAGTTGGATATTATGGAACATTCCAAGTAAAGCAAGAACATCACCATGGAGACAAGCTTACTTAAACCATGAAAAACAAAACTAGCTGATTTGAAAGAGTTTGTATTGGTCCTCACTTATTCTATGCATTCTGAACATCCTAATTATTATTTGTGATGAGTTTATAAGCGCTTTCACGACTCTCAGAGACCAGAGCGGAGTTTTCCTGTCACGGTAAAGCTAGCATGCTACCCACACAGGTCCTGATTATCGGACAATAAATCACTTTATAATTAGATGCAGACAATACACACATGCACATAATATGTGCATGTGTGTATTTTAACCTTTAACCAATTTTAAGCTTTGCTCAAATACATGGGGAAAAAATAAACTGCTAAAAAGCTGGTTACATAATGGTAATCTATTAAACCTTGTGAACTAAATTGAATGAATGCTTTGAAGAGTAACAGTAGATAGCGAGGTGTGGCTGTGGTGTACCTTTGCAGGCGGCTCCTGTGTTGGAAAGGGAGGCGCGTGGGGGCCAGCAGACCAGGGTCTGCTCCCCAGCCTTCTGTGAGGGCCGAGGGGTTTCATCTGACAGGGAGGACAGGGAGAAGGCTGGCCCAGGACAAGGAAATACACATTATATCAGACTGTTATTCATTACAGCTGCCATTTAGTTTAAACAGAATTCTACAACTTCATATCTCTGGTTGTATAAACAAGTCTTACGGTGATAGGGCAGTTTTTGTACCCAAGGATGCAACTACAGTATGCTAATATGAAGCCCTTATCCTCCGTGAATGCTGTGCTAATAGAGTGATGTGTTTGGTCATGGTTTATGGTCTTAAAAACTGCACAGGAGAATTATTATTATTATTACCTATATTATATTATTATTATTACCTATGACGCAACAAGACTGGCTGAAAACTGGACGCATTAATGAAATAAGCATGAATGAAACAAAAAACAACTCCAGATATGTTTTTGTTGAGAGAACAACAGTATAACATGTTTAAAGAGTCAAAAAACATAACATAATCTGTACTTTTTAATAGTTCCATGTAAGTTGAAAAAAATACACATCTACACCATTGCCTCTTTCTTCTTTAGTCCCAGTGTGTCATTGTCCATACTTGAGCCTGCTCGTGTTATGTAATGCCTGGACTGTCACTGCACTGGGGCTCTACTCCAGTCTCACTGAAAGTCCCAGAGACAGCTGTTGTAGCTAACGCGCAGGTCAAAACAAAAACAACTTGCCTACAACTTAATACAGCTGATTATGTTGAAATTAGTGGCCACAATAAATACGTAAGTTTAACAGTATCTCACTTATTTTCTACCAGAAAAGAGAGCTCCATCTTCATGATAATGGTGAGGGGAGGTGGTTGAGACTTGAGAAAGTACATCAATAATAAACTGCTTTGGCAAGGACATAAACGGAGTAAAAAGGCAGGATTATATGGTATAGCATTACCTTAGTATGACATTCTCTCCTGATTGTAAACTCGTGTTACCTCTATAAACCTCTATGTGACTGGTTGTTCAGAGCATTTATCCATGTCACTTTTACCCCAGACAATAAGCGTAAGCCTATATAAACAGAGAGGACTTCAGGATGTACCTTCACTGCCTCGACTATCTTCTGGGAGATTGTAGCATGTTACCTTATAGTAACCAACATCCAATTCCAGCAGCCATTGTTGTGAGTATAAAATCTTCCCAAAAATGCATGCAAATTAATAGGAAGCCGAACATTTTAACTGAAATGTTCTCTTTCATACTTTGATAATGGGATTTTCTTATGCGTACCTCTCTCCAAACTGGGCTCAGGCTGGGGGGGCTTAGGCGGTTCGGGGACCTCCCACTGCTCCTCTTCCTCAGGCAGCTCTCGGATGTCCTCCTTCTGCAGGTACCTTCTCAAGGCCGCGTGGTCCTGCAAAAACGGGCAAAATTTGCACTTTTTAAATAACAATTTTCATCTAAAATAACGTAATAAAAAGTGTGCAATGGCAGGCTTAAAAGGAGCTGACGTCACTTTAAGCATCATGACAACAAAGCGCCGCATCCTGTGGGCCCCTCCTATGGATAGCTGCACCTCACACTAGAGCAGAGCTTTTTTTTTCATCCTACATGTACGGCTGAGGCAAAAATCGAAAGGACGACAGATTGCAATCTCTACTGTGGTCGATCTCAATCAACACAAAATAAAAACTGTAGTGATCATGCCACCCTGCCCTTTACACCTCAAGTTCATATATCTATGTTTTTTAATAACAGAAGATCGAATTGAAAATTGAGATCGATCAATATGTGGGAAAAAAAAATTATGATTCGTTTCTTTTTTTCCCCACATCGCCGAGCCCTACCTATATGTATCACCAAAAGAAAAAAAAAAGTAGAACCAAGTACAGCGCAGTGGGTGTTTACCGGTGATTATAGATGACTCAAGCATGCACAAATCACTCCAAATACAAGGGGAAAGAGTGGTTAAAATCTCTCAAAAGTCAATTTTACAGAATAGGTCTGCTTTACATTATAGTTAAAACTACTTCAATTAGTACATACCATTTATGTACTTAGTTTTGACATTTATCCCTCTTAATCCTAATGTCTTGGACCAATACTTTGTACTTAAAATGGAGTAATATTTGAAGTAACAGCACTCACAACTTGATGCATCTGATACAATCTCAGCAGAAATCTTACTGTAGAAGCACTCACGGGGTATTGCAAATCATAAATAAATACTGCTAAGCCTCTCATTCAGAGCTGAAATGAATGGCAGTTACAGGGAAACTAGGGATGTAACAGATGGGAGTGATGTTACGAAATATTAATCACAGAGAGGGATTCAGCTGATTTACACATACACATACTAATGACTTAGCGCTTTGCCTGCCGGATTATATAACATGGGCTAGTGACCCAGAATACCAAACAGCATAATGCGCAACTGTTCAATGTTCTCTCAAAGACAACATGTGATAAAGGAAGTGTTCATTTCAATATTCCGACATAAACACAGGGATGAAAGTGGCCAATCATGAAAAAAGCGGAAAGTCCCCCCCCCCGCTGGAAAATTTTAAATTTCTGCAATTTGGATTTCTATATGCTATATGTTAGCAATAAAATAAAACTGTACATAAAAGTACAAAAAAACAAATTTTATTAACAGGTAGGCCTACTAGTAGTATATATTGGATTTGTTTTTGCTTTGCACTTCGTCTAATCAGAGGCATTGAGGAGGAGCTTATGCGCGCTGAAAGGCGCAGGTGAAAAAGCGAGGAGCGACGCGTTAAGTGAGGCACGGGCAGGTAGGATGAGGTATAGGATGTTTTTATAAAGTTTAACCTGTGTACACGCAATGGTACAGGCTGTTGCGAAAGAGCTGCGCTCACTCGCTCGGTCCGCGGCTCCAGACACGGGCTCGCGCCCGTGTTTAATACGAAGTTTAATACGAGATACACGTACTTTTGTTCTGAATACGGGACGATTCTGTTTTTCAAGGGACTGTTGGCGACCCTAAACACAACTATACATACAGTATATATACACCCAAAATCTTTCTCAACGAATTTGCACAGATGTAAAAAAATAAAAATAAAAAATTACCCCGCAGCTGGAAAAAAAAGCGGAGATCCGCTAAAAAACGGAACTCTTTCATCCCTGTAAACAATGTAATTTTTGCTGAAGAAATCAAAATAACATAAAATGCACCAGTAATAATGACCTGTAGGCCTTTAGTTGTTTAGTTGATTAATGGGTTGATGAAGTCTTAGTCGGCCTAAACTTGTATCAGTCGACTCATTTTATTTAGATGATAAAGAACAGAAGACAGGAGCAGTGAGTGAGTGTGCGAGATGAAAATTGCGGATTGCAGGTGGAGTCTTGGGAGTGCAGACTGGGTGAGATGCAAAGATACTAGGGATGTAACAATAACCGAAATATCGTGACAGCGTATCACCAAAGGTCCCACAATAATATCGTGGGCCATCACAATATACCGAATTACAAGTCTCTTCGCTTAAATGAAGAGTTATTGTGCAGCAATCGCTAAACAAACAGAGGGAACCACATAGACCATGATCCTTTGCTCCTTTTCGGTGAGGAATACATGAAGGAATAGCTGTTCTAAACACTTTTAAATCTTAGTTATTTGGATTAAGCCTTGTCAAAACATTTTAAAAGGAAAAAGTAACATATTCACGGTTTCATTAGCCTCCACAAAATATCAGAATATATATCGTACCATGAAAGGGGTATTGTGAAAATATCATAAAGAGAGATTTGTACGTTGTTACATCCCTAAAAGAAACTTAATAGTTTTGAGAGCTTTTTCTACACCCTCTTTTTTTTCCTTTTTTCTCTAGTCGAGAAGAATTTTGTTAGTTGATGACAGACCTAAATTACACACATTTTTGTCAATTAAAACAAAATTATATAATAAAAAATCTAATATGAATTTTGGCAACCAATTATAATTTAGCTTTATAAGGTATATTGGATTATTTTATGCAATTTACACAAAACAATTTAAATAATTATAACAAAATGTGTCCCACGCTTCCCTTTAGTCCACCAGGTACTGCGCACTTTAGCAGCTCTATTTGAAATGTGTCTGTGGGTGGAGTTTAGGTGTTTAATCCTATTTTAATCATCATTGGTAGTCAAGTGTAGCATTAATACACTTTATCTTTAGCTCATTTATTGCCGTATCACTCCCAGAGGATTGTGCAGACTTACAGACAGAGATGTGATGAGTCCGCTCAGGAAGTGCATGAGCTCCTTCCTGTGGGCTGCCTCAGAGCAGAACAGTTTCACCAGCTCCCTGCAACACAACACAAAACAATACAGCCGCTATGTTTACATGCACACGGAGCTCCCAGTATGCTCTTGGTCCAATTTTCATCCTGTTTCTCCAGTCAAACGTAACCTGGCTCACATCAGATTGATACTAAAACTGTAAGATACATTTAGTTCCTTTAAAGGGGCATTGTGTAACTTTTCTGGTGGAGGGTCTGTCAAATGCTTTTCTCCATGGAGATGTTCTTGCTTTGTCTGGAATGTTTCACAGTATGGTATTAAACCTTTCTATCTTCAGGGAGACCAAACTGGACCAAGTTACAGGACAGATCTGTGGAGAGGTGACCCCGCTCACAGTCAGAATGCCTGTTTTTCTCGGTATTGTTAAGCCATAAAACCACCTGGAATTGAATAAATGTAAAGTAGAGCTGTTTAATGCAGGGATCAAAGTGACCAGTAATGAAAAAAGCTGAAAGTCAAAATGTTTTAACTCTAGATGCTCTGAGATGCAATCTGGGGTCATTCCAGCCAATAAAAAATAAGATGTCAACCACCCACTTTGGGGGGAAACAATTCCCTTCCCCCCTCTTGATGATCCCACTTTGCACTACCTTCTCACAAAATTTTACAAATATATATGTTTGCAATAAAGTAAAACTGTAAATCAAAGCACAAACCACATTTTATTCACAGGTACATACTAGGGATGCAAATTATCGGTTAATTCATTAACTGATAGTTGATTGACCTTATCGGTCGATTAACGATTAACTGATAAGCGGCGTTTTTCACCTGAATTTGAGTGTTTCAATAGGGTCTTTAAGAATATAAGCTATAGTAACATAACACTGAGTCATAAATATATCATAGTATTATTATATTGTATATTCCTCAATTAATTATTCCTTAGTAAAAAGCAGACAAATGTATTGATGCTGAATAACAAAATACAGTAATCCCTCGCTCTATCCAATTTTTTTTTTTATAGTGTAAAATTTTTTTTATAGTGTAACATTGTGTTCTGTCCTGATTGGCTAAGAGACTAGACCAGGACTGAACGTGGACTGGACCAGGTCTGAACCAGGTCTGGACCTGGACTGGACCTGGACTGGACCGGGACTCGACCGGATCTAGACCTGGACTAGACCAGGATTAAACCACTGGGGCGCGTGCTGGTTTCGCCGCGCCCCGCGCTCCGAGCCGCAGGCCAGCCGCGCGGGGCTCGGGGCGCGGGGCTCGGGCCACGGGCCGCGGCGAAACCAGCAGCGGCACGCATTCCGGGTTAGATTTCGCCCCGCGCGTACACCCGGGGCTGCTGAGCAGTGCCGTTGGCGCCTGCGGTCGGCTGTGAGTCGAGCTTGGCGCAGCGCGGTTGCCTTGTTTCATGACCACGCGGGTGCGCATGTCCGCGTGTCCGCGGTTAGCGGTTAATTACAATTAATGCATTTTGATCGACCAACGTCTTAATCGACAATTAACCGTTAATCGATTAATTGTTGACATCCCTAGTACATACACAAGTATTTTAATTTTCATAAATCTATCTCCATTTTATCTGATAAATGTTCATTTTAATCTTAAAATAAGACAAGCAAACTGTATTGCATTTAAACACTCTGCCCCGTTTTTTGACCCTCACCCACAGTCTGAGGACCCCTTCGTTGATTTTTTTTTTTTAACCAGTTTTTTTCACCTTCCTACCTGGAGTTACATTCTCTTACTGGTTCCGCAGTGGTATTTACCAGCCTCTGCACATTTACCAAATGCATGTCATGAAAAACAGATGCATTTGTGCAATTTTACTAGGCAAAATTCAACCACATGTCGCGGTAAGCCTACTCTGTGCTGTAGGCCTGCTCTGTGCGGACACTGTAACATACATTTAGATTAGTTTTTGCTTTGCACTTAGTCTTGCACTTCTAATCAGAGCGCATTGAGGATGGAGCCTGTGTGTGCTATGAGCAGGAGGGGCGAGAGCGTGAAAAAGGAGAGGCGCACTGAGGTGAGGCGGACAGAGGTAGGCTGTTTTACTGTATAAAGTTTAACCTGCTCTGTGATACACACTGGTACGTAAAGGTACACGCTGTTGCGACCAAGCTGCGTGCGCTGGTGGCGCTTGTGGTGACGTGCTGCGCAGGCTGCAGTGAGAAGCCCCGCGCGGTCCGCACTCTAGTAAAAGTTTATTGCTAACGGCAGCGGCCGTAATGAAATATGATCGCACACATCTCGAGACCAAGACCGGTGTCGAGTACTACGACACTACGATCTACCCACACTACCATGGCGATCAACTGGTAGATCGCGATCGATGTATTGGGCACCCCTGTTTTAGACACTATTTTTGATTCACACGGGTAATACGGGACAAAATGCATCCCTTTTCAGCTCAATACAGAACGTGTATTTTTGTTTCTGACGGTTGGCAACCCTAAACACAACTATACATATATACACCCAAACTTTTTCTCAATTTGCTCGATTTGCACTGATATAAAAAATTACCCAGGTGGCTGACAAAAAAGCAGAACTCCGCCAAAAAGCGTAAATTTTTCATCCCTGTTAATGTCATACTGTGGAACATTCCAGATAGAGCAATGACATATCCATGGAAACACGCAAGTGACAAACCCTCCACCAGAAAAGTTGCGCAATGCACTTTTAATTAATACATAACGAGTTTCTTCATAGTTTGTGCAATAAAACTAAATCCCTGGTCAGACATAGACATGTATAGGTGTGTGACCTGCAGATGTCCAGCTTGGCTCCCAGGTGGTCCTTCTGGATGTACAGCTCCTTGTTGTCTTTGAGCAGGCAGATGACATCCTCCAGCTCCACGATGCAGCCTGAGTCTGGGAGGTCCAGCTGGTAGCGCCTGTACAGCTTCCCCACCTGTGAATGAAACAAAATAGTCATAGTTAGTCATTAGGGATGCAAATTATCGATTAATTCATTAATTGATAGTTGATTGACCTTATCGATCGATTAACGATTAACTGATAAGCAGCGTTTTTCACCTGAATTTTAGTGTTTCAATAGGGTCTTTAAGAATATAAGCTATAGTATACATAACACTGAGTCAAAAATATATAGTATTATTATATTGTATATTCCTCAATTAATTATTCCTTAGTAAAAAGCAGACAAATGTATTGATGCTGAATAACAAAATACAGTAATCCCTCGCTCTATCACGGTTTGCAGATTTTTTTTTTTTTTTTAGTGTAACGTTTTTTTTTATAGTGTAACATTGTGTTCTGTCCTGATTGGCTAAGAGACTAGACCAGGACTAAACGTGGACTGGACCTAGACTGGACCTGGACTGGACCGGGACTCGACCGGGTCTGGACCTGGACTGAACCAGGATTGGCCCGCTGCGTGCAGCTGCTGGTTTCGTGTGGCTGGTTTGTGGCTTGGGGCCCGGGCCGCAGGCCAGCCGCACGAAGCTCGGGGCCCGGGCCATGGGCCGGCCGCGCGGGACCAGCAGCGGCACGTTGCGGCGCATTCCTGGGCGCCGCGGTTTGATCTCGCCTCACGCGTACACCCGGGGCTGCTGAGCAGTGCCGTTGGCGCCTGCGGCCGGCTGTGAGTCGAGCTTGGCGCAGCGCGGTTGCCTTGTTTCGTGACCACATGGGTGCGGTGTCCGCGATTAGCGATTAATTACAATTAATGCATTTTGTTCGGCCAATGTCTTAATCGACAATTAATTGTTAATCGATTAATTGTTGACATCCCTATTAGTCATAGTTTGCTTTATTGTTGAAAAACCATATGTACATGTACATAGAGTAATTCCAAATTTCATTTTCCCACTAGCCAGGCAGGACAGTGATACACCTCCAGGTATGTTTTTGACGAGGGGACAGCAAACAAAGTTAAAAGCTTTAAAAGGTTTTAGCATTACATGTGCGCTTTTAATCCAAACTCATAGACTTCCATCAAACCTGTCCAAAGGAGAGTTTCTTGATCTTGTGTGCGATGTTGCTATCCTGCAGCTCAGAGTAGACTTCGGACAGGTCTTCTCGGTGGTAGAGGAACCTCTGGATGTAAGACACCACAGAGCGCACCATCTCCTGCATACTGGGGCAGGGTCTCAGGTTTTCCGTCTGGGCTTCACTGGTCACACAGACAGACAGCGGTTTGATTCCACAGATGTCCAGGAACAAGCTTCGATCCTCCTCTCGGAACGGCGGACGTTCTGTAGTGGGGCCTGATGGGAGAATACAACACATTGGCACAAAATGTTTAAAGACGGTATTACACTTCTATCTTCTATCTTAACATACAACAGACATATAACAGACATTTAGATCACTGTGTTACCTTTTATTGTTTAGGAAATGCTATGTTCGCTGTATTAACATGTTTTATACATTTCACTTTCCTTTTTGATGCTATGAGTCAAAAGTCACCACCCACATTCAGAGAGCTATCACATTACTCTAATGAAACTACTGCACATTGCATCAGGTTGTGCAGCTGTAGTGCACTGTTTTGTAGCATGCTTTTGTATATTTATGGAGAATTGACGCATGGGTGATGTAGGCCCCAGGGTTTGAATAGGGCCCAGGAGAGATCGCTAAATTACCCAAACATGCATGGATGACATCTAAAACATCTTCAGGCATGTTTCTGATGAGGGAGCAAAATTATAACATGGTAGACGGCTCCATATATTTGCATAATACTTATGGTGAGTTGTTTATATTGGTAGGTCTGGAACTGTTGATTTTCACACAGTATGATCTGAAAAAAGTATTTACATTGTATTCAATATAGAGTGACAGAGGCTGAGGTGTTGGAACTGTTGTTTTGTTTTGGTTGGTAGTTCAAGTCCTGCAGTGTGGTTGTGCACTTAGTGATATGTAGAGGTGTATTCATGGGTTTCAGGCCAACGATTCCTTCCTGATTTGAAGGATTTTGTGAGGACCTTTCCCCATTCATAATACATAATACTGTGACATGCTCTATTGCTATAACATCAAGGATCATATCAGGAAGGAGTCCTTATGCCTGAACCCCATGACTAGAAGCAGGATGGTCTCTGTTCGCTTTTACTGAAGTAGTTGCCAGTCTCCATGTGGTGCCTGTTGTGTAACATACACATTAATACTTTTCTATTTTTATTTATTTATTCTTTATTTAATAGGGACAGTGCATATTAATGAACATCTGCAGCATTGCAGTGTAAATATGCCAGATTATAGCAAGAATGCTAATTTCCATCTGTAGTCCCTAGGCAGGTGACACCACAGCAAAAGCACTAAAAACAGTGACAACTGACGATAACACCAACATTAAAACATTAAAACATTAAGCATTAAAACATTAAAAATGTCCACATGCCTGGTTTTCCTTTAGCCACTGTTTCAAGTAAGATTTAAAAGTGGCCAGTGTTGGAATCTCTCTTATTGATGAGGGGAGTGTGTTCCAGAACTTAGTGCCTCTGACTGAGAGCACAGTTTGTCCAAAAGTAGTGCGTCTGTGCGGGACCTCACAGTTCCCCTGTGCTGAGGCCCTTGTACCCATCCCACTGACAGTCTTTGTTTTAATAAAATCCTGCAGCGGAGGAGGAGCAAGTCCATGTAAAACTTTATATATAAAACAACCGTATTTAAAATGAACAAAATTATTAAAATTGAGTAAGTTATACTTGTCTAAAATTGTGCAGTGGTGGGCTGAGAATGGTTTCTTGTCTAGTATTTTCACAGCTTTTCAAAAAAGTGATTCAACTGGTTTGAGTGTTGTGCCAGCAGCAAGTGACCATGTCGTAATGCAGTACTCTATATGAGACAGAATCATGGAGTGTAAAAACATTCGTGCAGCATATAGAGTCATGAAGGGTCTTACTTGTTTAAAATTCACTAAGTTAAAATGAACGGTTTTTGTGAGGCGCTCTATCTGTTTCTTAAATGTCAATGTCGGGTCCAACGTCAGTCCCAGGTATTTAAACTCTTTGACGAGGCTGAGTTCCACCCCGTCCAGAAAGACATTGGACCGCTGTAGCTCAGTTGCTTTTTTACTCATGCAGACAGTTTTCTTTGTATTGAGTTGTAGGCATGAGTCCTTGACCCACTTTTGGACAGGAGTCATGGCTGATGATAACTTTTCTGAAACTTCCTGTACGGTTCTGGCATGTGTAAAAATTACAGCATCATCAGCATACAGCTGGACATTGACTTTTGGACAAAATTCTGGGAAATCATTAATATAAATACTAAATAAAATTGGACCTAATATACTACCTTGGGGGACCCCTGTTGGACAGTGAAGATATGGCGATTTAAAACCAGACAGGGAGACACATTGTTGTCTGTGGGACAAGTAAGACTCAAACCAGAGCAAAGCCTCTTTAGTTAGATTAAAATGGGATAATTTAGTTAAAAGAATCTGGTGATTTACCGTGTCAAAAGCCTTTTTAAAATCTATAAATACTGCACCTACAAATGCATGTTTGTCAAGAAGACTTTTGACATTTTCAACAAAAAAAAAACAGTTTGCAGACTCTGTGGAGTGGTGACTGCGAAAACCGAACTGCATTGGATGCAATGGTGTAGTGTTTGTGGAAAGATGTTCATTTAATTGTTCGGCCACCCATCTCTCAGCAATTTTGGAGATGGCAGGGAGGATACTTATGGGGCGATAATTAGCCATCTCAGTTTTACTGCCACTTTTAAAAAAGGGAGAAACCACCGCCATCTTCCAAGCTGAAGGCACAACACTTTTTCTGAAGGACAAATTCAACAGATGTTTCATTGGTGTAATTAATGCATCTTTGTAGAGTTTTAAAAAGTGTGTGTCCAGTCCATGTGCATCTTTTGCTTTGGAGGAATTAAGAGAGTTAATAATTCGGAGCACATCTCCATCTGATATTTCTTTAATTTTAAAAACTGAGTCACTAGAACTCACAGAGGGATACTTCTGAATTTCTGTTGGTGCAAACTGCTGGGTTATTTCATGTACAGATTTAATAAAATAATGGTTCATCTCAGTAGCAATGGTAAGTGGATTTTGGATGAGGATGTTGTTTATTCTAATTTCAATGTTATGATTCTCATTTTTATGTTGTTTGCCAGTTAGTTTATTAATATTTAGATAACTGTGTTATTTCCTTTTGCTTCATGAATAATTTTTATGAAGAAATTTGCTTTGGCTTTGCGTATTTTGCTTAGTACTTTGTTTCTAGTCACAGTGAAGGCCTGTCTGTCTGTTGCTAAACCGGATTTCAATGCTTTTTTAAGCAATATGCCTCTTTCTTTCATTATTTTTATACACTCAGTGTCTATCCAAGGTAGAGCATTCTTTGTTTTTTTGGATTGTTTTCCCTTTCTCCTGAATGGTGCTATAATTTCATCAAGTTTTGAACAAAAAATGTTGCACCCATTTTCTACTTTTTGGTTATTTAGAATTTCGCACCAGTCAGTGTCTTTAAGGGCTACCTCAAGATTTTGTATTTGATTTGCAGGTATGAAATCATGACTATTTTTGACTGTATATAGATTCTGAAATCTCACTTTGGATAATTTTCATGAGAACAAAATTATATTATGATCAGACATTCCTGTGATTAGATTATAGGTTTTAATAGGATAGTTTGTAAACAGTAGGTCTATTCTAGTTGAAGAGTTTGCAGTAACTCTGGTGGGCCTATCAATGATGTGCTTAAAATTAAGATGATCCATTATGTCTTTAAGGTTTTTTATTGTTTTACACAATAAAAACAACAATATAAACAATTATAAATTGAATTATTAACAGTTAAAAATAGTCTGCTGTAGGGCAGCTATGGAACTCATCTCAATAAATGAATGAATAAATAACTTCAAGAGTGGAATCCGACTTTATTCTTGTAAATGAGTAAATGTAGTTTCTTTCCTCATAGAGATTATGTAAACATATGTAAATTATGTCTATAGCGATAATGAAGTCTACTCCAGGCACTTCCCTGGAAATAATAAGCAATAGGATAGAATGTTAGAGTTAAAAGTTCGATTTAAATACATCCTCCTTCGCAGTTTGGAAATTGATTATTAAAGCTGCATTAACCTAGCGACTTAAAGTGAGAAAAGAGCTTCTAAGTGAAATGTATCATTATCATTACTGTAAGGGTTCATTTTACTTTAAAATATGAAAAGTACAGATGTTGTCACTAGAAATATAATAAAATTAGTCAAATATTCTAGATTCTAGAAGTAAAAATCTAGAGTTAAATCATAAATGAAGGTTTGCATTTCTTTTAAACTCCTCTACAGTCCCTCTTGCAGTGAGGAAAGATGTGATAAATAGTCTGAGTTAAGCAGGACTTGTGTACCAGGCCTGGAGCTCCTGGTCTTCTTGGCTGTGTTTTTCTCAGCTGGGGGCAGGTTGAGCAGGCACAGCTCCTCGTGGGCTTTGAAGACCTTCTCCAGCTCTCTGCTGTCACTGAGCATGGGCCTGCGGGACAGACTCACCCATGTGTTGTGTTTGGTAGGGAACACTCTCAACTCAGACATCATCCCTACAAGACAAAAGGAACACAGTTAGAAGGGTCTTCATTAGTTTAGTTTATTTGTATATTTAAAGGTACATTGTGTTATTTTTCTGATGGAATGTCAGTCTGGAAGGTTCTACAGTATGGCATAATCATATCTTTCATTTATTCAATTATAGATTTATTTATACCCCCCCCAAAAAAAAAAAAAACATGAGATGAAAAAAACAAGATTAGTGTTCTTGGAATGTCATAAAAGAAAATATATTTGTGGAGATGTAGCCAGAGGTTGTTTATGTGGTCCAGTTTGTAGCTGACTAACCGTAGGCACTGCTCTATTACTCAAGTTAGACTTTAGTCTGAACTTTGTTTTAGCACAATCTGGCCATAAAGAACTGACTTAGCTGGAACTACAACCCGTGAGATGATTTATGCTGTTAAACAAGTCAAATATCATAACAGTCACAAATTAGCAGTTTTACAGCTAGTCACTCTCACTTTTTGGTGAAAACCAAACACCTAAACAGGACCATGAACACTTCTATTGATCATAGGCTCCTGACATTTGCTGTTTAAATCCATTTAGTATTTTTTCTTGAGTTTGGAGACAATCTTAAAACTTATTAGGCAGTGTTTCTTAATGCGTGCATTGTGTAACTAGGGCAATTGCTGAACATATCACTAGAGATACACCCCCCAGCATGATGTTCCTGCAAAGTATGAATATACCATTAAAAAAAATTCTTAATATCCATCCATTTGCATTTAAACTGCACACCATATTTACATTGCAACAAGGCCCTCACTGTTCTTAACAGACATGAATATGCAGTCATTCTATATTATTATCATTATTATTGGCCCTCGCCAGTGGCTTTAGTCAATGGTGAGGGGTATTGTTCTTCTTCTTCTTCTTCTTCTTCTTCTTCTTCTTCTTCTTATTCTTATTCTTATTATTATTATTATTATTATTATTATTATTATTATTATTATTATTAATTAGTATTTTATTAGTCCCCAAACCGGGGTCCAGATTAACCGGTCCGGCGAAACATTTTATAAAAGGGGCAAAATATTAATATTAATGGTAATATGAATATGAATATGAATATTAATATGTTTATTTTTTACCTTTGAGGGTAGAACAGTATCCAGCATTGAGCCTGGGTTGGGTGCTGTCATCCTGGTCCATAGCAGTTGGCATTTTGCACTTGTGAGCTGTTGAGATAGGAGTCATGTTAAATCCACATAAAGAAGATAAACATGGATGCATTAGAAGCGTCTTTACCCAGAGTGGCGTAGAGCACGGACACATCCTGCAGGACCTCACTGTTGGGTATGGGACAGGAGGAGCACACAACTTCTAACAAGGCCACGTACTGCTTTATGTTAGGGCTCATGTTCACGCTCAGCAGCTGGAAACAAGAAAATATATACCACTTCAAACATGCTGACTTTTGTATTCATTCTGCTCATTCTGTTCAGGAGTCAGAGATTCTGGCACCACCAATTTAAAGAGTGTATAAGTGTAAACAAACGTAAACAGGTAGGACACAAATCTGTACCAGTCCAACATAACTTTTATTGTATTGCTGTCTAAACTATGTCAGTGGGCTGCTCTTACCCAACTCCAAGTTAGCACCCAGCTGCCATTGTTAGGAAAATCGTTTGAAGTTGTTATTTTGATGTGCATTCCTGTCTATTTTGTATACCGTATTTTCACGACCATAGGGCGCACCGTGTTATAGGGCGCAGCTTCAGTTACGGGTGTCTTTTTGGTATTTAACACATACAAAAGGCGCACCGGGCTATAGGGCGCGGGCGCGGGCACGATAAAACGTACCGGTAAAGTCCTGGTTCAGAGCGCTTCCTCATTGCGTGCGCTGACGGCTCGTGCTCTTCTTATGCGCTGATGCGCTGTGTTGAAGTTCAGAATGTGTTTAGTTGGTGGATTTAATTACATAAACTTTCCACACGAACAAAATCATATGTGTGTTATTAATAAGCCTAAGAAAATAGTGTGATTTGAATTGTGTTTTATTAAAAAAAGCAGCGGGAGCAAATATGAGTTCGGTTGTGCTTTATTTGAGTGCGTAATAAGTACCGTATTTAGCATAGTGCTCACATTATTTTTACAATCATTCTATCAAATCAAATCAATCATCAAATCCATCAAAGTCCTCATCTTCTGTATCTGAGAAGAACAACTGGGCTAGAGGACAGTCAAACACGCCAGGTTCTCTCTCGTCACAGTCAGAGTCTGTCTCGTTGCCATCCCGGCGTTGCCTCCCAGTCTTCGTAAAGGTGTGTTCGCCATCTGTCATCCATCGCTCCCACGCCGTTCGCAGCCTTGCTTTGAACGCCCTGTTCACGCCAATGTCCAGCGGTTGGAGTTCCTTTGTCAAGCCTCCCGGAATGACAGCGAGCTCCGAGTTCATTTGCTTCACCTGTTTTTTGACACCGTCCGTGAGAGGCTTTGTGTCTGTCTTCGCTCACGTCCGCACGTTCACGCCACGCCCCTTGTCTTCTATTACGCCCGCGTCTCACAACAACACAATAGGCGCACCGCATCATAGGGCGCGGCGTGCATTTTGAAGAAAATTTAAGACTTTTAGGTGCGCCTTATGGTCGTGAAAATACGGTACATTTTGTGTGATTTTTGATGGTTTCTGTGTTTTTGTGTATGTGTGTTAATAGGCCATTTAGTGAAGCGTACATGCTCTCTAACTTTCCACCAGCCTCTCCTGGTTGCATGCCTCCTCCATGTCTCTGTGCTGTAGCTTTTTGTTAGTTTTATTCTTGACCTTGGGAGCAGCCATCCAGTGTAAGGCTTTGCTGTTCGTTCAGGTATAGTTTCAAGGTTGTTAGGTGCTGAATACTTATAGACATGCATATCCAATAAAAATTGAGACTGCGTGCTGGGTCCAAAGACAAAAATGTCTGAAGAAGGGCTTGAAATAAAAAAATTGTGAGCTTCAATGAAGTGCAGTGCCGATCTCTTTATTTTGTTAGGTGCTGAAGCCATCTTCTATGTCTAAATCAACTTTCTTTCACGACTACACTGTGCATGGTGAATAATATTATCTACTGTTTCTAGTCCTTTTTTGACAATTTTAGTGTGTGCTACCTCCAGTGGCCACTGCAATTTCAAGTACTATGTGACATCATGCAGGACTTCCCTGATTACAGCCATGTGTTGTTAAACCAATCACACTGTTCCTCAAATGTCCATAACCTGCCCCTGTTCCTCCCTCACTCTCCGCTTGAGTCCTCCAGGTACTGCCCATTTTAGCAGGTCTATTTGAAATGTGGTTATGGTAGGAGTTGGTGTTTAATCCAATTTCAAGATATTAGTCTTCACTCCTGCATCCTCTTGAGGTTTTGATTTTTGGCTGCTGACAGCCATGATCTGGAGCTCATAAACATAGCTGACCGTGGAAAAAAATACAGCTGTGGGGGAATCCACATGTCAAGGAACTCCCTTCCCTCACTTAAACCTTGAAATGATTCAACTCAGCCCCTCGTCCTCAGCTTTTGATTCCAGAGCCTGAAAGTGTGTGGAGGAGAAAGCAGTTTAAATAGTGTGTACCCTGGTGAAGAAGTCCTTCATGTCCTCCAGGCTGCTGTAGAAGGGGGCCAGCAGTCGGGGGTCTTGTACGGGGCTGGAGGCGCTCTGGGTCAGGCTTCTGTATCGGAGGAACATGGAGGTGGGATCGCTCCAGCATACATCCTTCAGGTGGTAGAACCGGCCCAAGCACCACTCCTCACTGTGCCTGTACACATCCGCCCATGAAAGGAGTTAATTTAGCTACAGCAGAGTTTCTTAAGGTTAAAGTGCATAAGCCACGTTAGACTACTCATATCAATGAAACATAGTTAACATCATAGATTTAAGAGTTTTCCAAGTTTATTATTTTACTTCCTGGTTGGACACGAGCATAGAGGTAATTCCATAACTGTTACCTGTAACATGTAACAAAAGCTATGATTAAACTATTACAAATAAATAACACATTTATTTTATTAAATTAAGGTAAAGATTGTCTCTGGATTTTGGATGGAGTTTTCCATGTTGATGACATAGGTAGTGATTTCATTTTAGAACTCAACACTACTTCCTGTATTTTTATTTTTTTCCCCACAAACTTCCAACTAACTGATGTAAAATTATGAGGAATATTGACCACAAGTATTATCCCATAAAACTAAGTCAGATTAGGAAAACATGAAAACCCATCACAGGTAATTTAATGGCAAAGATAATTTAAACTACTCTCATTTAAACGTATGTTTGATTAGGGTAAACCAGATCAGCACTATATGCCTGTCTGTACCTTCGCAACAGCACAAACACAGCGGGCGTATGTTGGAACAGCTCCTTCAGCACACTCTGGGAGCAGTTCTTGTACAGGTAAGAGTACACGTTATGGATGTGTTCCACTGTGGATGTGAACTCTGACCCCTCAGGCTCCTCCCCCTCAGCCTGAGCCCCTCCACACCACTCCTTCAGGTAGGAGATCAGAGAGTCCACTGTCACTGTGTTCCTCATGCCTGGACAAAAACAGGGACAAGAGGGAGGAGGAGTCAACACTCAAAAAACATTTCAATTTCTAGGAGCCTGTATTTCTATTTCTTTTTTTATTATTTTATTATTTTATTGTGTAAACTGATGGCCCAACAGAAGCTAAACAGGAGGCTACAAGATACTGTATGATGTTTACAAATATGGCTGTGAAATGAAGCACATTTTAACCTAGAATCAGTCATTTCTAATGGTCAGCTTGTGCCAAAAGCCTGTGGGTTAGAGCAGGACATTGACTATTTTAGTTTAAAATGGCACTGATTAAAAGTGTGTCTTCTTTATGTTTACGAAATTAACATTGAAATGCATTTTTATAGAAAAAACAAAACAAAAACATCTGGGTATTGCACCATGCCTAAATTTTTACATCTGATAAATCATAGTTGAAATGCTAGAGACACGTTACCTAGTGCCCTGGTGAACTCGCTGGGCTGGATGTCCACATACCACACGTGCGTCCCCAACAGTCCTCTTATCTCCTCTGAGGACAGGTACACAGAGCTGGGGCACAGGAAGCTGCTCTGCTCTTGTCCGCTCTGCAGGGGGCGATGGGCTGGCACCCACTCCAGGCGGCACAGGTAGTAGTAGAAAGAGGAGCGGGTGCTTGTGATTGGCCGGCCGTCTATGTCAATCACCTGGGCCGTCAGGTACTGGGAGTAGTGGTGTCTGGAGGTTACAAACACATGTGAAGACACTGCAATATGTCACTTTTCCAACACTAACCAGTGTATATTAAACTAAAATAGACCATAGGCCCATGGACATGCTTTAAAGGAACTGTATGTAGCCTGTATGTATCCTGCGCATTTTTTAAAAAGTGACTACAATCACAGCTGAACCTGTGTTGCCAGAGACTTAAAGGAATAGTAACGTTTTTTACAGTCTGAACCTTATTTCGGTAATAAAACAACGTGAGCGCCTATTATTATTATTATTAGCCTGTTCACTTGTAAATGGCGATGTTTACAAATGAACAGGCTAATAATAATAATAATAGGCGCACAGTGATATGACTCGAGAGAAAATAGCACCAAGGGATTTAGACTGCTGAGTTTTTCTGTTTTGTGACGCAAATATATCACTTTTTGGACAAGTATTGTTTTGAGAAGAAAAACAAGCTTTATTAACTGTCCCCGCTAACTTGCCGGACCTACTTTCATCAGCGCCAGAACCGGGGAAGAATTCGGCTCAGAGGACACTGTCAGGGGCAAGTCAGTGTTAATGCACGGCACTGCTGAAGGGGATGCCATACAGAGTCACATAAAAAAAAAATAAAAAAAAATATCCCTTTAAGAACCAAAACACCATAATACAACTTAGGTAACATTTTTCTAAGAAAGAATAAATCAGCAGTAGAATTGTTATCAGTAAAAGCATGATTTTATTTAATTGTATTCCTTTAAATGGTGGGCATCCCCTGCTGTAAAGTGAACTTGATTACATTTGTAAACATGCAAAGTGTGTGTGTGTGTGTGTGTGTGTGTGTGTGTGTGCGTGTGTGTGTGCGTGGGAGGGGGATGTTCACAGTTGATGAAACAGGACTACAGGATGGATGAGTACCTCCTCAGCAGATCACTGACCTACATTAGTGATCACCATATCTCTTCACATGCCACACATTAGTGAATGCACTACTGTATCTACTAGCGCTCTTAAAAGAGCTGGTTACAGTGTGGAGATGTAGGACTTGTCTTTATATTGGCTATGAAACTCTCGATACTGTACTTTTGCAGTTAGTTTAGGGTTTACCGAGATTATCTTTTCTTCCAAAATGTATTTAGATCTTTTTAACATGCTTTTGGACACATTTGTATTAGTATTTTGTGTTTTATAAGTGAAGCTTTATAATGGAACTATTTTAAGTCACCTACACTTTCCTTTCTGTTCTTGGGTGAAACACCAGATCTGTGTTTGTGTAAATCTATTTATGTAGAGCTGAGTCTATTTTTTTTATTTTTTAGTCCCAGTATTTAAAAGGACATGTACCAGAGTTCTTCCCATATATTCGAGTCAAATGTGTCTGTGTCCCAGTACAGATACAGTATATTGTATAAACAGCTCTTGAGGTCAAAACAAGTCCACTGTATACTGTCTGCACCTGATTATAAAGCATTTTACTGTCAGATAATCAGGAAGTTAGCCTGCTAGTTGTTAGCATTATTGTGCCAACAAAGGATGCTCAGAATGTATAAGGCAAGTGAGGAATAACATTGGACCACTGCAAACCATTTAAAATGGTTTGAGACAGTACAAATCATGCACAGTACCTTTAAATAAAACTATAAAGAGCTTTTATTCTTAGTTCTAAAATGGCGATTCTGATTTGCTGACCATAGCATAGTCGTTTGTTTGGTTATTGTTTTAAGCCTGAATCACATCAAATATTTTGTGCCAAATGTATAACAACGCAGTACAATAAAAAGCTCCACATTATAAGTACATTTTGAACCACTAGAGATGTTAACATCATTAGGTTAGTTGATAATTGTTGAAAGAAAAAAAAAATGTTTTGTCTGGTCATGGGGTCAGTAATCATGAATAATATATATTTTTTCAATTGTGCAGTTTTTTTTCTTCTTTCTCACATTAAGTCACTCACTAGAACCACTGGCCTGCTCCACCTCTGCCGCTGCTTTCTAAACTGTAATCCAGATGAATCCCTGGCCTTTCCCATGATTAATCCCACACAAAAGAGCGCTGCACACCACATAGCTTTTAGCATCACCCCATGTTACCTCTGAGGTGGTACACAATGGAAACCCTGAGCCATTAGAACGCATTATCACCAGCTGTTAGCAAGAACAAGAGCACATAGAAGACCTAGCAATCAGACTACATAGTACAGCAATATTGTAGCGTTTGTTAAGGTAATTATTGGGGATAAAAGGCATTTGCGACATTTAAAAACGTTCCAATGGTCCAAAGTTATTCCTTATTTACCTTATGCTTTCTGAGCGTCCCAATTATTCACCATAATGAGTTTATAAGTGCTTTTAAAACCTTTCAGAGACTATAGAGGAATTTTGCAGTCACGGTAAGCGAACAAAACAAAAAAGTGCAGTTCTTGGATAGTTTCTAATTAGATTTAGATGGTACACAGCAGACCTATTTTGACCTCAAGAGCTGCTTATATACAGTGGGGGAAAAAAAGTATTTAGTCAGCCGCCAATTGTGCAAGTTCTCCCACATTAAAAGATGAGAGAGGCCTGTAATTTTCATCATAGGTACACTTCAACTATGAGAGACAGAATCGGGGGATTTTTAATGAATTAATTGGTAAATTCCTCTGTAATATAAGTATTTGGTCACCTACAAATAAGCAAGATTTGTGGCTCTCACAGATCCGTAACATCTTTTTTAAGAGGCTCCTCTGTCCTCCACTCGTTACCTGTATTAATGGAACCTGTTTGAACAGGTTCTCAGTATAAAAGACACATGTCCACAACCTCAAACTGTCACACTCCAAACTCCACTATGGCCAAGACCAAAGAGCTGTAAACGGACACCAGAAATAAAACTGTAGATCTGCACCAGGCTGGGAAGACTGGAGCTGTAATAGGTAAACAGCTTGGTGTGAAGAAGTCAACTGTGGGAGCAAATATTAGAAAATGGAAGACATACAAGATCACTTATAATTTCCCTCCGTGGCGTCGTGTTTGGAGGAGAAAGAAAAAACATCCAAAGAAAACCATACATACTGTACTGTGAAGCATGGGTGTGGAAAAATCATGCTTTGAGGCTGTTTTTCTGCAAAGGGACCAGGCCGACTGATCCGTGTAAAGGAAAGAATGAATGAATGGGGCCATGTATCATGAGATTTTGAGTGAAAACCTCCTTCCATCAGCGAGGGGATTGAAGATGAAACGTGGCTGGGTCTTTCAGCATGACAATGATCCCAAACACACCGCCCGGGAAACGAAAGAGTGGCTTCATAAGAAGCATTTCAAGGTCCTAGAGTGGCAAAGCCAGTCTCTAGATCTCAATCCCATAGAAATTTTTTGGAAGGAGTTGAAAGTCCATGTGGCCCAGTGACAGCCCCAAAACATCACTGCTCTAGAGGAGATCTGCATGGACAAATGGGCCAAAATACCAGAAACAGAGTGTGAAAACCTTATGAAGACTTACAGAAAACGTTTGACCTCTGTCATTGCCAACAAAGGGTATATATAAGTATTGAGATGAACTTTTGTTATTGACCAAATACTAATATTTTCCATCATAATTTGCAAATTAATTCTTAAAAAAATAAAAAAAATAAAATAAAATCTAATTTTATCTCTCACAGTTGCGTTAGACCTATGATGAAAATTACAGGCCTCTCATCTTTTTAAGTGGGAGAACTTGCACAATTGGTGGCTGAGAATTTTTTTTTGCCCCAATGTACTTGTTACTTTAGCTTCTCTGTCATGTTAAATTTGTATTCATGTCCAGGTACACTCCAAAACAGTCAGACTATAACTTTTAAAAGATTGGGCTATTATTGTATAATTGTTTAATTGTATAATGTTAATCACAATAGTAGATGCTTTACCTGCCATTTATTTATGTCATAATTTAAAACACCACTGTGTAATGTTTTAGACAGAAAATAAATCAAAAGCATTTACAGTATAATAATTGATGTTTTTATAGCACTGAAGTTTGTGGAGGCTTGCATCTCCACAAACATGACTCTTATTTAGCTGAAATATTTGTTTTAATAGGCCTATCTTTGAATTATTATCAACCTCGAGTATTTTGGGTACTTTTAGACATGTTTTGCTGCCTCAAAACTGTAATTTCTTGTATGTGAGGCAAGTAAAGGGTCTCTTATAACCTAAAGAACCAACGACCATGTGATGTTCTACAGTCCTCTATGTGGAGTGATGCGGTGTACCCAGAGTCCCAGTTGTTAGCGAGCAGCTCCAGCAGGGCGGCTCTCTGCTGGAGGAGGAGGGTTTCGGGGAGCTGAGCCGTGGCCAGGCTGTAGAACTCCTCACAGGGGTAATCATCGATGACACAGCCCTCCGAACGGCTCTGGCACCACCGGACGCTCTCGACTGACCATGGACTGGTCGCCTGCAGCCACAGGGCATAGTCACGGTTACAAATTCGTGTGAAGTGAGCTTTACTGTTTTCTTGTTTAAATAGTATATGCAGTAAACATGTTCTCAGATATACTTTGTTGTACTTTTAGAGATGTGTGAACTAAAAGACACCTCATTAGCTTCATTGTCCTTCTATTGCCATTATTGTATTAAAAACAACAAAAACACAATAACACTAATATTCATACTAGCATCATTATACAGGGGGTCCTCGGGTTACGACGGTCTCGGTTTACGACGTTTCGTGGTTACGAACGCGCCCCCATTTAAAAAATATATATATATATTACGCGTCATTCCGTCTTACGCGGTTTAGCGTGGTAAGAGATGTAAACAAACGCGAACGGCGCGCGGCGCACGGCGGAAGAATACGCTTTGTTGTGGTTATAGGGAGAAGAAGACAGCCTCGTGTGCGTGCCCAATGTG
Source organism: Paratrypauchen microcephalus (assembly GCA_036785185.1). Taxonomy (NCBI): domain Eukaryota; kingdom Metazoa; phylum Chordata; class Actinopteri; order Gobiiformes; family Gobiidae; genus Paratrypauchen; species Paratrypauchen microcephalus. The sequence continues at coordinate 637,148 of JAVJIX010000075.1, forward strand.
GGCGGAAGTACCTGATGTGGGCTCTGATCTGCTCCTATGAAAGCGGCAGTGATAACCAAGCAGCGTAGTGGTCTAATTATTGAGATGGAAAGGTTATTGGTGCTTTGGTTGGAAGATCAAAGTCAAAATCCGACTTATGACGAAATTCGGGTTACGACGCGTCTTAAGAACGGATCAACGTCGTAACCCGAGGACCCCCTGTATTGTCAATCTGTATTGGTAATTTTCTTTACAGATTTGCAATGTACTTAAAGAACCTGTATGTAGTCTAAAACAGTTACTACACTCACAACTGGACCTGGGTTGGGTTGCCAGTGCCTTGTGCAGATAGAGGACAAGTTTGTCTCATTCTCAGTATATGGACAGTCCATGTCTCATGTGAAAGCTCCTAACCTCCAGAATTTCCTCCCGGAGCTGCAGAGGCTGCACTAGCCCTTAGGTAGTGACTATTCCGATCAGAGAGATTTTTTTTTTATTTTTTATTTTTTATTTTTAAACAACTGAATTTCTGCATTTAAACTGGCAACCCAAATGAGAGACTCATGTGAGGCTCATTCAGCTTTCTGACTGGATAATCATCTTCACCAAAATTATGACATAAACAACCTGAGCATCATGTCTAATGTTTTTGTAATTAGGAATAAATCAACATTACAAAAGTAAAAACAGTATTTGATTTGAACATGTTTAACTCATATTTGGTGACACAATATCTTACATACAGTTCCTTTTTGTTTGAAATGGAAAAACTATGCAGCTCATTTAATTATAAACAATGCTGCTAATACTAATACTGTATTGCTAATAATACAATTCCTGACAACAATAATTAAAAATTGAGTTTCACCTTCACACCTCACTTCAGACAGCCACCAGTCAGCGCACTAACTGTATGCTAACAATAGACGTATGATCCTCTGTGGCTATGGTCCAGGCTAAAGAATGTTCCCCTGCTGTAAGCCCTGCTCTGTAAATCTACTGGTGCTGTCCCATCAGCACTCCTGATCCCACAACAATGCGTGCGGATTTGGTTGAGAGGCACTCTGCAGAGTACAGAGACAGCAGACTTTACGTGTCCATGCAACCGGTCAATATTGTCATTAGTCTTACATAATTGCTTTTCTCATTAAAAGATGCTCTACCTGTTTTTTACAGTCTTAAAAACGTGGAAAAACAGAATTATTTTAAAAAGGGCTCATATTACTCCATTTTCTGATCTATGTTATAAGATGTTAACTTGAAAACTATCTCTTCATGACATCACAAGGTGGAACAGAGTATTTGGGGCTTTGGAGATGTAGACAGACTCATAATGCAGGATTACTCAAACATGTGTGAATGAAACTACAGGCATTTTGTGAACGCAGCATTAGAGTTGTTGTGTGTTTCTATTGGACAAAAATACTGTGTGAAACAAACATTCTACTGTGGGCGGCCTAACCTGTTGGTCTCCAAGGAGATATTTTAATGCCATATTGTAGAACTTTACAGCCAGACAATATTCTTATACAGAAAGACAATAAGAATACTGTATGGCTGTAAAGTTGAACCCTTTATCAGAAAAGTTACTAAAACATTCTGTAGGCGTTCACTTTCATAGACACTAGATGTGTAAAGCTCTCTGCAGGCCAAAGACATGACAAATTAGCAGCATGTCTATGGAGCTCTACAGTGAACGCCCACCCCCTGGTTGGGCAGTCACAGGCAGCTGCGTGGTGACTAACGAGACTTTAAATTTAAAATTAAATTAAATATTTCTGATACTTTATACATCACAAAGTTATTAAAGCATTTTGCTGAACCTTGTATGTTAAATGTGCTTTTTTGACATTATGTTATGGATGTTAGTTAGCAAGTAGCTGGTTAGCCTCTACAATGCCTTTGACCTGTTAATATTTGAATTTTTTTTTCTCACTGTTGAGCTACAATGGCAACATTGTGCCAACAGATAGATGCTTTGTAGTGAAGGTGATCAAGTGCTAAATGATCTGAGATTCTAACAACTCTTGTTAAGACAGGAAGAAGGGAGGGGGGAATCTTATAACTGCGTATGATCATTTGTTTATTCAGTGGAGTGGCAAATTTGGAGAGATGTATTGCTCATGAACACAATAACAGTATGTATCGGTCGGACAGGTGAACTTTAGGTCCCACACATATGATCCTCACCAGTTCTTTTGGTGTCAGCGTCCTCCTCTCCTTCCTGATGATGAAGCTGTCTCTCACTCCTAGTTTGGTGAAGAGCTCTCTCCAGCCGGCCACGTCCGAGTCTGCCTTTGCGTAACAGGGGCTCAGCAGCACCCAATTGTGACCTGCACCACCCACAGAAAACAATCAGAGCACAGGTTAGCAAAGGGAAATGTGACACTGCTAATGTCATCCATGAAGCAGATGGTTGGAGCAATATCTGCCAATGCAAAATAAACTCTCAATTAGGGGTGGGCGATAACTAGATCAGTTAAATTATTACTTTTGTATACAAGGTTTTTTTATTTTTTTTATGTCGCAGAAGCACTTTGTTCCTACATGAACTGCCTACCTCTTTGCACTTAAATAAAAAAAAACCTTGTGGAATCTGGCATAATTGTTTTTGCAGTATGGAGGGTTATTTTTCCTGTACAGATATTGAGATATATAGCGTATATTGAGATGTAACAAAATATATCAAGATCTATTTTTTGCTCCAGCCCTATTCCCAATAATCTTAAATCTCAAGCAACGTAGCAGAATGCAAAAAAAATTGCTATGCAGACATGGGGACTTGAGACTTAGTGACTTGGACTCAAGTCGACTCGAGTCACTGTTTTTATGACTTGTGACTTGACTCGACAAAAAATGAAATACTTGAGACTTGACTCGGACTTGGAAGTCTAGGACTTGGGACTTGACTTGACTTGAGACACGATGACTTGAATGACTTGCGTGTTCACATAATGTTTTCGTGCTCATTCAACGGCACTGCCATGTCCTGGGACTCAACGCGTGCACCACATGCACCACCACCACCAGCCAAGAGCCGGCAAGAGCGAATCATAGGCCGAACTGCGCTCCAGCTTCCAAACATGTTGCAGCATAATTACGCACCGATCGCGCTCCCGCCAATCATGACGATTACCGCTGTTGTGTTTCCGCCTGTTCGCCGATCATCTGTGAGCGAGCCGCGTGATATTTACGCGGCATTTCCAGGAGAAGAAGAATCCTTAACTTGCTACGTTAATGCTACGTAAGAAGGAACTCTCGCCTCGGGACACGGGATAAGTTCGAGATATGTCCTTTTCTCCGGAGCTCCGGATTATTAAAGACCGTGACACGTGCATACATGGATACCGTTCTTATGGGTGAGTCATATAATCAGATTATTTCTGCATCTATTTCGGCACTAAACCAAAATTAAACCAGGTCTAAACCAAGACTAAGCCAGGACTAAACCGGAACTAAACCAGGACTAAACCAGGACAAAACCAGGACTAAACCAGAACTAAACCAGGACTAAACCAGGACTAAACCAGGTCTAAACCAGGACTAAGCCAAGACTAAACCAGGACTAAACCGGGTCTAAACCAGGATTAAACTGGGACTAAACCAGGACTAAACCAAGACTAAACCAGGTCTAAACCAAGACTAAGCCAAGACTAAACCAGGTCTAACCCAGGTCTAAACCAGGACTAAACCAGGTCTAAACCAGGACTAAGCCAAGACTAAACCAGATCTAAACCGGGTCTAAACCAGGACTAAACCAGGACTAAACCAAGACTAAGCCACGACTAAAACAGGTCTAAACCAGGACTAAACCAAGACTGTGTGTGATAACATAGTCCAGGTCTAGACCTGGTCCAGTCCAGGTTTAGACCTGGTTTAGACCTGGTCTAGACCTGGTTTAGTTCTGGTCTAGACCTGGTTTAGTCCACGTTTAGTCCTGGTCTAGTCTCTTAGCCATTCAGGACGCAGAACACAATGTTACACTATAAAAAGAAAATTGAAAAAAAAAATAAAATAAAATAATAAATCCGCGAACTGCAATAGAGCGAGGGATTACTGTATTTTGTTATTCAGCATCAATACATTTGTCTGCTTTTTACTAAGGAATAATTAATTGAGGAATATACAATATAATAATACTATGATATATTTTTGACTCAGTGTTATGTATACTATAGCTTATATTCTTAAAGATCCTATTGAAACACTAAAATCCAGGTGAAAAACGCCGCTTATCAATTAATCATAAGTCGATCGATAAGGTCAATCAACTATAGATTAATGAATTGTGTGTGTGTGTGTGTGAGAGAGATTGTGTGTGTGAGAGAGAGAGAGACAGAGGAGAAATGTAACAAAGTTTAATATTAATAAGCTATTTGTTTTAGCTATTATTTGTTTCCTCACAAAAAGGGAATGACTTATGGATATACTGTGTGAGTGTGAGCGTGTGAGAGAGAAATGTGCAAAGAAAAGAGCAAAGAAATGTGACAGTTTAATTTACTGTAAGTTAGTATTTGTTTTAGCTGTTATTGTTACTTTGTAAAAGGATAGCTACTTGTGGATATTCTGTGTGTGTGTGTGTGTGTGTGTGCGTGTGTTAGAAAGTGTGTGTGGGACAGAGTGAGTTAGGGCGTGTAACAAAGTTTAATACAAGTTTGTTTTAGCTGTTACTGGTTTCAACTCAATGCTGAAACAACATTGAAAACATGTGAAACAGTTTGGTTTTCGATGTACAGATCACCTTTGCCAATAAATAACCAATAATTACATTATCACTGTTTTGTTTGAGTCTATGATGTATTTTACTGAACATGTTGCCTGGAAGAATCCATGACTCATCGCTGTTCCAGCGGTGAGTCTGGTAACGCTTGGTCCAGAATGCGCTGCGGTTGCGCGTAGACAGACAGCTAAGTGAACCAATCAGAGATTGCGCCATCTTGATTCAAAACTGAGGAGGAACTTCCGCTGCCTAAGAGTGACTTTGCGGGCAAAGGCGGGTGCACTGACGTCACCATCTTTGAACGAATCAGAATCGCGGAGTCCGTTTTTAACCGGAGGAGCGAGGGTGGAGCGAGGGTGTCCAAATGGTATCGCGCTGTATAGGAAATACAGAGAGATATCATTTGGCTGGCCAGGTAACTGAACATGAGTATTTACAATACAAATATTTTATAACAGGTTGGGCACATTAGCCAGTGATGATTACTTACACTTTCTTATATATTGCCTTTCACTTTATTAAGATCAGATTCTGCAGATAAAATTACAACAATACGCCAAAGGTGACTTGACTTGGACTTGACTTGACCTATTACAGGACTTGACTGGACTTGACATAGTCTGTGACTTGACTTGCCCAAGAAAAAAATACTTGGGACTTACTTGGGACTTGAAGGTGAAGACTTGAGACTTACTTGAGACTTGCACATGTGTGACTTGGTCCCATGTCTGCATTTGCTTGCATGGAAAATCCAGAACAATTATACAATTCCAGAGCTGAAACTATCCAAATGGTTCTAGCCAAAGTATATGGAGCTTAAAAACACAATGGGGCACTTCCTGTATTACCACATGACATCACAAGGTGGAACAGAGTATTTTCTGTTTAAGAGAAGATCTCAGCCTAAATATGCAGGGTTTGTGTGTTAAACATGTGAATGAAACAAAACACAACTCCAGGTCTGTGTGTGATGAGGAAACAACATTAGAACTTAGATCTGGAAATAGCCTAATATGGGCTATTTTAGTCTTGAGCCTGTAGTAGTGAATGGGCCCTGTGGACATACCAGGCAATCTGCTGTTCAGGTTAATGTTGCCGTACTCCTCAGAGTAGTAGACTCGGCTATGTTTGGGGCAGAGCAGCCCCCTGCTGGTGAGCACAGGGACTGCTGTGTCAGATAGCTCCTGCAGAGAGGATGATGAGGCATGCTGCTTTATGAACACCAAGTAGCTCACCACCACTGCCTCTGGCTTGGACTGCAAGACAACAAAGACAGTTCTGTAGAAATGTATAACCTGTAGGCATTACAACATTAAAACAATGTAGCTGAGGAGTGCTGTCAAACTAGTGAATCTTGTTTGATGTTCAATAAGCAAGGAGTGTTGTCACGATACAAAAACTAAAACTGGATTTTGATACTAAGAAATAGTCTTGATAGTCACTACCAATTCTGATCTTTATTTAGACAATAGAATGTGATATGCATCATTGAATAATAGTACTTTCTTTTCTAATCCCTCAATGGTCCTGTAGGTTCCATAGTGGTCCATGGGCGTATACTAGTCTATGTGCTCTTATACTTGTTCTGATACAGCTCACGATCATTCTAAAGAAATTTAGGAATGATTCATTTCTGTCCTGTCAATGGGACTTTTTAGTATTGATACCTGATCAAAATAGTATCTTGTTTCAATACTAGTTTTAGTGTGATTTTCAGTACCAAAACTACTTTTACTAACTCTACTTTAGACAAAAATAAACTAAAATAAATTTCATTTTGATTGTTTTGTTTAGAACACTGAAAAACATCCTCATTTTGAACGGTTTGCATCTATAGAATAGAATAGAATGCCTCACTATTCATATGTACAATTTACATTATACATACTCACAATGAGATTGAAAGCATCTCACTTCAGTGCAGACATTTAAGTACGATATATACAACACAGCAGGATATTTACAACACAGTATAGAAGATTTTTATTTTTTTTTAAATAATGCAAAAAACTAGTGCAAAAAAGTCCTGTACTACGCATTAGTTACCAGGTTATTGCAAGTCTTGCTCGGATATTGCAGTAGGGGTGACACATACAACCATATACACACACTTGACAGTCTCTACATTGCAGAGAGATGTTTCACAGAACTTAGTTTAGCTTATTGTACTGTATTAAAGCCAACAATCTTATAGCATTGTGTTAAGTATTGCACCACAGGATATTACACTGTAATTAGATATTGCACAACAACAGGTGGATATGCTACAAAACCCAGTTCAAGATATTACACAGTGCAAGTATGCACAGTCCGGAGTGCCCTTAAAACCACACTCCGAACTGTGTACACTGCGAACTGAGACATGGCTTCAGTGTGCACATTTCCGAGTGTGGGTTTAAGGGCGCATACGTCACTTCCGGCACGACGACTGCTGTCCCATTTTGTTTTTGTCCCATGCACACTTAAAATGCACACTGAAAACCGCAGTCGTTTCCATGGAAATCAGGGCGTGAACCAACTGTGCATCCATGCACACTTCGCGCACTCATATATCCCAGCTTCTACGGGAGAAAATGGAGTCGGCGGACCTGTCCCATTTTGCCAACACCCATGCGGTCCGCGGAGTGTGCAAGTATGCACAGTCTGGAGTGCACTCCGGAGTGCCCTTAAAACCACACTCTGAACTGTGCACAATGAGAACTGAGACATGGCTAGTATCTCCACAAACCTGACTCTTATTTGGTCTGGCAGGGTTCCTTAATGCTTGTTTCCATGGAAATGTTGTTCCTTTTGCTATGTTCCCAAGTATATAACTTTCTATTTCCATGGAATCATGCAGGTGATGTCCCACTTAGGGGTGGGCGGTATAAACGGTACAAACGGTATGCGGTATAAATTTGGCCAACGGTAGAGATTTGGGTTATACCTTCCTATCGCGATAGTTCATTGCGTCACCACAACAAGGAAGGAGGAAAAATCGCTGCGAGCAGCGAGCACATGGAGCAGGAGGAGCAGCGCAGAGATGAAAGAGTTCCGCTTTTTTTTCAGCCGCGGGGTCATCTGAATACGGGGAATCGTCCCGTATTCAGAAACAAAAGAACGTGTCTCGTATTAAACTTTTACCGGTGCACGCCACGAGCACGCCGCGAGCACGCCGCGAGCACGCCGCGAGCACGCCGCCGAGCACGCCGCGAGCCATTTCAACATTACATGTGTACTGCAAACATCGTATTTCCCTGATGATTGCCCAGGGACTCAGGGAAGCGCTCGAGTCATAGGAACTTGATGAAGAGTTGCAGGTATGCATCACCACTGACACCGGCGCCAATGTTAAAGCAGTTTCATTTTCGATTTACATTGCCTTGTTCAAATTTTATACTGCTTGAAAGTGAAGTTACTTGTTTTATGTTTTTTACAATTACAGTTTTGCACAATACATTTTCTTGTAGTAATATTCTTGACGTTTATGTTATTTAATAGTTTAAAGAACAGCTTTCTGCTTGAATGCTTTTTCCATGTGCTCTGGTGACCATTAAGAAGCTGTTAATACTGTTAACAGTTAATACTGTTACATACCAAAGTATACCGTGATATATACCGTCTACCGTCTATGGTTCAAATTATACCGTGATATAAATTTTAGGCTATATCGCCCACCCCTAGTCCCACTTCCAGAAAGTCACAAGCATAGAAGTGGAACATTTTCTTGGCCTCTTCTTACTGTAGTATCCTGGATCTTATATACTGAAAATTGCTTGTGAGGGGTTTTCAGATTTAAGCTAGAAGGTGATCTGAGCAAGTTTGAGTTTTGTCCTTACATATACTTTCACTTAGAATTTCACATAAAGTGTAACAAATAAGACCCCTGCCTTGTGAATGTAAAGCCATACTGTGGAACATTTGTAATAAATAGGAATAAAAACACAGCCTCAATGGGGAAGAAGGCACTCTTGATGGTATGTTACCTTCCACTTGGTGCTGTGTATGGCGGGGTAGATGTGTTGTTGGAGCAGCTTCTCAGGCTCCAGCTCGTGTACACCCAGTCTCCTGAGCAGCTCCCTGACCTGCTGACTCTCCAGAGGGTCCATGCAGCTGAGCAGGGTGGGGTGGACCACGCACACGTCCTGGTACAGTGCGCTCAGAGGACCTAGCACACAGCCACACAGAAGCCAAACTTACAAAACCATTGGGCTCATAAGCTATTCAGGTTTGAAAGAAGAATACATTTTGCTATTTAAAGTGTTTACATGCGATCTTCTGCTCAGAAACACTATGAATACCAATGCAATGTTTTCTATCAGCATGTTAACAAGACCAAAATAAATCCCCTGTATTCTTTCATGGGTCTGAGTACAGTTGGGGACAGTATGGTTATCCACATTAAGTTTCCAGTTTAAAGGTTGCAGGACAGGAGTGCTGGGCTTTTGAATATTTGATCTTGACCCTGGGGCTGCCCACATTTCAGTCACATGTTTGATAGAAAGTTCAACTTTATTTCAAGGTACAGGATGGAAGTCACTCTCTGAAATCACTTGCATGATTTCAGCGAAATAGAAAGAGCATTTTCTATGGGGGTTTTACATACTTAAACAATGAAGTGCCCTGATCAAAGATTACACACTGTGAGGAAAATATTGTCTCATAGATCTTCACAGTCATAGTGTCACCTCACGGTACCACCTGTGCAACTAAACTCAGTACAGTGGTACCTCACCTTACGAATGACCAACAAACGAAAATTTCAAGCTACGAAAAGCCTTCACGGTAAATTTTGGTCTCTAGATACGAAAGAAAATTCAAGTTACGAAACGCGAAATCTCAAAAATTCAAATAATGCGCGCTCAGCCACACACATACGCTTTTCTCAGACTGGATTTAAACTTTTCTCACATTTGTCTCTCGTTTAAACACTCAAACTTTCATAGATTTTCAACAAAATGTATTAATAGTGAAGTGTGGGGGGAAGCGGGAGGGGGGAGAAAACTGCGCTCTGACACGTGTGATAGCGCAGCATGACCCGGCGCGGAGCTGACAGCAGGTCTAGACCAAGGTCTAAACCTGGACTGGACCAGGACTAAACCAGGAGGAGCCGCGGTGGTCTGGACTAAACCAGGACTAAACCTGGACTAAACCAGGAGGAGCCCGCGGCTCTTGCATGGGTCTCGTTCATGCGTTCATGCGTTCATGCGCTCAGACTGCGTGCAGTTCCCTCCTCGCTGCTTTAATCCACCTGGTCTAGTCCTGGTTTAGTCCTGGTCCAGTCCAGGTTTAGACCTTGGTCTAGACCTGCTGTCAGCTCCGCGCCGGGTCATGTGCGCTATCACACGTGTCAGAGCGCAGTTTTCTCCCCCCTCCCGCTTCCCCCCCACACTTCACTGTTAATACATTTTGTTGAAAATCTATGAAAGTGTGAGTGTTTAAACGAGAGACAAATGTGAAAAACACGCAGAACACAATGTTACACTATAAAAAAAAAAAACTTGGATCGGGGCCTTGGAACGAATCAGGCTTTTTCCATTGAAATAGCTACTCAACTTACAAATTTTTCACGTTACGAAACCACTGGAAACGAATTAATTTTGTAAGGTGAGGTACCACTGTACCTGTTTTTGTGGTGGGCACAGGCACGCTCTTTACTCTCTTGCACCCTCTACTGACAGCAGTGTGAGATAAGTCCTCTTAGAAGAGCAGTATTCGTTTTAGCATGTTGACAGATTAATGAATCAGTTTGACAGTAGTTTATGAATTGTAACTGGAGAGTTCTTAGTTCAACATAATCACTATGCCGCTGTGCTTCTGCATTTCTGCAGTTCTTACCAGTGTTGTGAGCCTTGTTGTTGTTCTTTTTCTTGCTGCTGGTCTCCTCCATAGGGAAGAACACTCCCTCTGCGCTGAGGGCCACCACGCGGCCGTTGGACAGGGGGATTATGGGTAAGTCTTTGAGTGTCTGCAGGATGGAGTCAGCCTCTCCGTATCCGTGCTCCAGAGCACGAAAGTTACACACGAGCAGCTTGGCCAGTTTCTGCAGCCCGCCCTCTACAGGACACACACAATTTAGAACATGAAGGTAAAGTACACGTAGAAGTTACTGGATCAGAATACATGATTTAACAGCATATTAAAAACAACTAATAGAAAGTAGATATTCAAATTTACTTTAACCTTTAGTTTTAAAGTAACGGCACTTTTTTCCACATCAAAGTATTGCTTTATCAACTTGAGAATTATTATTTTCAGTTAAAATATTTAGTAACCCTACCAACCTCTTGTACCAGACATGTAGTAAACATGTAAAATGTGTACAGTTTTTTTCTGAAGACACAAACCTGAGTGAATGCCCTCCATCTTCATGAGGTCTTTGGCCATGGCGGAGGTTACAGTGGTCACGTCCGGCCCCCTCAGGTAACGCACCCCCAGCTCTCGCAGCAGGGAGTTTGGAGGGGCGGGGCTGAGGCCGGGGTACAGGTAGGACAGGGACAGGTGCTTCTCCAGCTCCTCTCCTCCAATCACATCACGAATCACAGGGTCCTGACACACGGCCACCTGGGAGGGCAGCTTGTACACCACGTTACCATCTGAGAACACAAGAAAAAATGTCGTAAAAATGTTGCTGTCTGGGGATGTACTCGACAAAAGAATTTCATAGTTGACTGAAAAGGGGCCATGGCAAAAACCTCTCAAAACTATTACTAGTACTTATCTCTGTGTATCTGACCCTGACAAGACTACACCTGCAGGGGGAGTTCAGGCAAAAACTATGTATTCATAAAAAGTACTAGGAAACAATTCATATAAACACAGATTAAATGTGTGTGAATCTTGAGTTTAATCTGCCTTTTTACATTAAAGGTCCTACATTACGCACAACTGACTCTTATGAATCTATTCTCTTATGAGGGTTATAATGTTGTTACCTCTTCAAAAACATACCTAAAGCTCTATTTTCTTTCATTCAGATACATCTCCAAAGCTCCAAAGCACAAAATGCTCTGTTCCACCTTGTGATGCCATGTAGTTGTAGTTTTCAAATGAACAGCTCCTTTTACCTTTAGTTCGATAGCAGTTCCAGGGTTGAAATAATCCAAATGATTCTAGTGAAGGTGCATGGAGTTAAAAGAACACAGTGGAGCACTTCCGTCACAAGGTGGCAAAGAGTGTTTTCTGTTTGAGAGAAGAACTCGGCCTAAATCTGCAGGGTTTGTAACACACAAACCCTGCAAACCAAACATGTGTGAATGAAACAAAATACAACTCCAGGTCTGTTTGTGATGAGGAAACTAGATTAGAACATGGATGCGGTGTAATGCGGGCCCTTTAAAGACTAAAAAAAATACCTAATCTTCAGCTAACTCCCTCCCTCACTTCCCTTTACTATTGCTGGCACATATAAATTGTTATCATCTAAATAAAATAATTAGTCGACTAATACAAATCCTCTATAACATTATCAAGTGGTGTACAAGTTCAAGGGGCCATTCTAAAACTATACAAAACAAGTCAAATTTTTGGTTTCTTACGCTACTGGTAATTATTCAAATGAGTTTCGAAACTGGTTTTAGTATCAGTTAGTATTGTTTTTTATACAGAATTTTCACAGATTTTCCCTTAACTACGCAACACAACATTTCTTTGTATGTCTCAAGTAGAGGGGGACACATAGTAGACAGTTGTGTGCATGCCAACAGCAGTATAGTGTGGTACCTGTGCTAAGTGTGGGCAGGAAAGCTCTCCCTTTGAGCAGTTGGATGATGTGCTGTGCCACAGGTTTGAAGAAGTCCAAGATCTCGTCGGGCAGAGGGATGAACTGAAGGAAGTGGCATAGGCCTCGGAGCCCTCTGAAGTCTGGGTGGGTCTACAGGGAGCGTACAAAGTTACAGGGGCATTAGTAGGACGACTAAGGATTGAGCTATATAATGGTTGGGCGATATATGGGTTGATCGATATAGCAGGCTGATATTTGCACTTTTCAGCGTAGCGGCCATCAGCCTTAAAATGTGCATTATGTAACTTTTCTACAGGAGGGTCCGTGTCAAATACTTTTGTTCATGCAGGTGTTATTGCCTTCTCAGTATGGCATTACACCTTTCTATCAGACCAAGTTACAGGTCAGATCTGTGGAGAGCTGACCCCTCTCACAGTCAGAATGTCTGTTTTTCTAGGTATTTTTGAGCTATAAAACCACCTTTAATTGAGTAAGTGTAAGTTAGAGCTGTTTAATGTCATACTGTGGAACATGACAGGCAGAACATATCCATAGAAACAAGCAGCCAACAGATCCCCAAACAAAAAGTTGAACAGTGCACCTTTAAAAAACTAAAAACTGACAGATTTAAACAGAAAAGAGAAGGTGTAGTTGAACAAAATGTTATCTTTATTAACTCATTCAGTGCCGGAGACGTCTATTGACGTCCCCTCGAATCCAACCGTTGAGTGCCGTGACGTCTATAGACGTCAATTGCTTTTTTCAGCGGGGGTTGCTAGGTTACGGCCTGGAGCAACTTTTGAGGTGTAATTCACATCTCTCAACCTGTAGATGGCGATGTTGTATCATTATTAGCCGATCAGAGCCGGGGAAGAAAGGAGGAGTGCAGCGTGTGTATGGTGTATTGGCCAGAGTAGTAAGATGGCGAGGCCATAGAACCCGGAAAAGCAGATAACTGTTGATCAGCGCCTATGGAGCGATCAGATTGCTCTTGGGACCCAGGATCCTGGATCAGAGGATCGCAGAGACAAGCCGGATCAAGCAGAGAGGTCTGAGCAGAGATCTGCTGTGCCCGGGGAGGGCGTGTCATGTGTGCGCTGCACGGACCAGGGAGTCTCCTCAGAACTACGACAGCTCCAGAGAAGAAGTTTACTGACTTGGAGCAGTGAGCAGTGTATGGTAATTGTAATGAATGAAGTTGTGTGTGTGTGTGTGTGTGTGTGTGTGCGTGCGTGCGTGTGTGCGTGTGTGCGTGCGTGCGCGCGTGTGCGTGCGCGTGTGTAGCTGTGTGTGTGTAAAGGTTTATGCATGGGCTTGTGTGTATGTACATATATATATGTGTGTGTGTGTGTGTGTGTGTGTGTATTAGTTTTTATTATGGGTCTGTACTCTGGGCCTCAGACAAATCCTCAACAAAGTTCTATTTTATAGGAAAAGATATTATATCCTGTAAACATCTCTTGGCACTATTGATTTGAACGAATTTTCAATTCACAGAGCCTTATATTCTTATATTTGTAAATAAAAAATGTACTTTGTCATCAAAAATCTCTTTCGCTGTTATTTTAGATGTTTGAGGTGTCACTAAATCGATAAATATTGATGTCAAAGTCACTGATCTGCTCGAAATCCTTCTCTGAACTAAACGGTCGTTTTCTCCATTTCTTGCTCAAAAACCAGCGTTTTTGCTGAAACTTCCCTATGTTCTACTATCAGTTATTTGAGAACCGAAAAGGTTAGAAACATAATTTTTTTTCCAGGTGAAAGAAGAGAGTCGACACTTTATTTTGATGTGTCCCATGTTTATATAGTCAAAGAACTCAGTATTCTGTGGGTCTTGGAAAATCAGTGAAATTCTACTGAAACCTGTGGCACTCTGGGGTTAGAATTCTGAAAACAGGCCGGCACTGAATGAGTTAATAATTCCCATAGCAATAAGGGAGGAAACATTATTAATAAAAAAAAAAAATCAAAATGGTTTAGATGCGTGAAAAGTCCCTCAGTCGTCCAGGTAGAATCCATGATCAAAGGAGAAGTTCAATTTGTCAACTGGACAAAGTTTGTTTGGTTGAAAACGTTTCAGCTCTGGTTATATAACCAGAGCTGACGAAGCCTCTCGGATGAGCGGCGAAACGTTTTCAACCAAACAAACTTTGTCCAGTTGATAAATTGAACTTCTCCTTTGATCACCAAAATGGTTTAGATATTGTGACCCATGTATCGAGATTATTGAACAGTGCCGAACCTGTGTTGTTGCATCCCTATTGTGACCTTATAGAAAAGAAAGGTGTGCTTACGTTAAAGACTTCCATGGCCTGCAGGAAGAGTTGAGGGATTTCCGAGCGGAGCCACTGGTTCCAGGAGCTGTCTCGATCCACATCCTCTCGAGATGAGGGGATGTCAAAGTCTCCTGTGCAATCAACATGAACAAGCTGAAATAATTTGTGTGGCCATACCTTCTTGTCAAAGCCTGATCTCGTCAGATCTCAGAAACTAAGCAAGGCAGGGCCTGGTTAGTACTTTGATGGGAGACCGCTGGGAATTCCAGGTGCCACAGGGGGGCGCCAGTCCCAAAAACTGTTGTTGTGTCCTTAGGCAAGACACTTTACCCACATTGGCTAGTATGAAAGTGGAGTGTGTGTGAGTGTTGGTGGTGGTCGGAGGGGCCGATGGCGCAGATTGGCAGCCTCGCTTCCATCAATCTGCCCCAGGACAGCTGTGGCTACAAAAGTAGCTTACCACCACCAAGTGTGGAGTGAATGAACAATGAACTGTAAAGCGCTTTGGGTGTCATGAAAGGTGCTATATAAATGCTATGAATTAATTTGGCCAATATAGAAAAAATAGTTTTCTTAGAGCCTAGTCAGGTTTTCCATGTATTTATTATTCCTGAATATAACCTGATTTCCACTGTCTTAAAAATGGTTAGAGAGTTTATGTGTGTTTTTCACAACTTTCAGAGACCAGGAAGGAGGGAGGAATGGAGGAATGGAGGAATAACTTTGGATCACTGCAGACTGTTTAAAATGAAAGAAAAAAAAGTTGGGCTAAACAAATAAAATGTCATTGAAATTAGAAAAATAAATTGTAAACATTAAAAACACTATGTAATGTCATAAATAAATGCAAGATTGATATGTATAATACAATCTAATTGCAATCTTGGCACAAAAAAGGATATTTTGAAATAACCTCTCCATAGAGACAAGCAAGTTGCCAACCCTCCAACAGAAAAGTGACATAGTATACCTTTAAACAAGGCACATTTCTTATTTCCAACCTATAATCCATACACCTCACCCTGGATGATGAAGCGGAAGCCGAAGGTGCGGAGGGGCAGGTAGGCAAACACGGGCTGTTTCTGTGGCTGCCCTATGACCTCACTTCCTGTGTCCTCTGTGCTCAGCTGGAAGGCCAGAGCCAGCTCTGTCACTTCCACGCCATCTTTGATCTACACAGCACACAGGGATCAATGTACACACACATATACATATACACCCACAGCACCAGCCCGTGGTGTCAAGGCAAAGAGGGCCCTTAGGTGCCAAACACACTGCCAGCCACAAGTCTACTCCTGGCTGGCTAACAATGTGTCCAAAATAGGGATGCAAATTATCGGTTAATTCATTAACTGATAGTTGATTGACCTTATCGGTCGATTAACGATTAACTGATAAGCGGCGTTTTTCACCTGAATTTGAGTGTTTCAATAGGGTCTTTAAGAATATAAGCTATAGTATACATAACACTGAGTCATAAATATATCATAGTATTATTATATTGTATATTCCTCAATTAATTATTCCTTAGTAAAAAGCAGACAAATGTATTGATGCTGAATAACAAAATACAGTAATCCCTCGCTCTATCCAAATTTTTTTTTTATAGTGTAAAAAATTTTTTATAGTGTAACATTGTGTTCTGTCCTGATTGGCTAAGAGACTAGACCAGGACTGAACGTGGACTGGACCAGGTCTGAACCAGGTCTGAACCAGGTCTGGACCTGGACTGGACCTGGACTGGACCGGGACTCGACCGGGTCTAGACCTGGACTAGACCAGGATTAAACCACTGGGGCGCGTGCTGGTTTCGCCGCGCCCCGCGCTCCGAGCCGCAGGCCAGCCGCGCGGGGCTCGGGGCTCAGGGCTCGGGGCGCGGGCTGCGGCGAAACCGGCAGCAGCGGCATGCATTCCGGGTTAGATCTTGCCTCGCGGTACACCCGGGGCTGCTAAGCAGTGCCGTTGGCGCCTGCGGTCGGCTGTGAGTCGATCTTGGCGCAGCGCGGTTGCCTTTTTTCATGACCACGCGGGTGCGCATGTCCGCATGTCCGCGTGTCCGCGGTTAGCGGTTAATTACAATTAATGCATTTTGATCGACCAACGTCTTAATCGACAATTAACCGTTAATCGATTAATTGTTGACATCCCTAGTCCAAAACATGCAGTTTTTACAGTGCATGGGACAAAAATACACATGCAGTGTGTTCTAGGCCTCACCTTCCGTGGGGTGAGCATGCTCTTGATGACCAGCCAGCGCTCCTTGCCCTCTGTGTGCTCCACCTCCAGCACGTTGTGGCTCAGGTCTTTACGCAACATGGTGACACGGCGGTTCTCCAGCTGTGGAAAGCAAAGGAACAACTCAATATTTTAAAGATACATTTGATTTTGTCTTAATGTTGTATTTTACATGCAAAGTAACTGTCTGCTCTGGTACTTTGTAAAAAATAATGCAAAGCATGACTATAAAACAATATGTACAGCCAGGCTTATATACAACAGTTAAAATGGGTTTTCTCTGAATGTCTAGGCCTTTACTCTAAATGCAATGTTATTCTGATTAATCACATATCATCGTATCACAAACAGACCTGGAGTTGTGTTTCATTCACACATTTTTAACACACAAACCCTGCAGATTTAGGCTGAGTTCTTCTCTCTAACAGAAACCACTGAAGTCATAGTGGAAGTTGAAGACAAATCTGACACATTCAGAAAGCTCAGAGTAATAAGACTGAATTTTACACAAACATTGATTCCATTGGAAGCTCCAGTGATGTAATGCCAGCGGGAGGATCAAATATGCAATATCTAGCATCCCAAATGATACTAATGAGCAGCCAACAGTGGTGGTGTAGTGATGGGCCTGACCTGATTGTAGATGGTGATGGAGCGCAGGCGGTGCAGGAACAGCAGGAGGGACGGGTGCACATCGTGAAACAGGTTTCTGGTCTGGTGACTCTCAGAGCGCAGGGGCAGGCAGATCTTTGTGCTCCAGCTGAAAATATACACACTCCACATGATAAACTAGAGCAGGTACTCAGAACACTGATTTTCAGCCAGTGTCCTGGGCAACAATAGTGTCCCTTGAGGTATTGCATGTGTGCCTTGAGAAAATTACAATTTGAGTAAACAGACTCACAAATGGATTTTACTGTATAAGTTACGGGGGAGAAAGAAGATTGTGAAATAATTTACAGACAGACAGAGGACCTGCGCTGGCTGATGTCCTCCAGCTGGGGGCTCCCATCCCTCTGGTCCTCAGTCCAGTGGGGCAGGATGTAGCCCATGGGCCCACAGGTCTTGTCAAAACGCAGGTGGAAGCCGTTGGAGTGGATCTCAGGACAGTCTGTCACCTTGAACACAGACTTAAACCCAATCCCTTTTTGTCCTAGAATAATAATAAAAATACAAAATAATAATATTTCATGTATTACATAGAAAGCCATCAGCTATCATGAACTAGATCTGAAGGATGAACCTCTCTCTGTAAACCACTGACAACACTGACCCACCTATGTATCCATACGTGTGCTTCCCCTTGGTGCTGCAGCCCACATCGCAGATCGCTCGGATGTTTTTCTCCTGCAAATAAAACCCATTACATTTGTAAAACCACAGTTCTCTGAGGGATTAGGCCAAGTAATGCTACATAAGAAGATGCTCTTGCATCTCGAACTGCATGCTTTTGGAAACTTGAATGAAATTAGAAAAAAAAATAATTTAAAATGAAAATATAAACGGAGAGGCTGATCCCAAACAAACTTTGTCCTTTGTTGATAAACAAGAACTTGTTGTGCCATCTGAAGTGCCTATATGTACTGAGTGTATGTTATTATTTGTGTTTACCTGAAAGCCAGTCTCATTGTTGAGCACAGTGATGCAGTCTCTCTCCACCACAAAGGCCAGGGCAGGGGTCACTCCATCCTCTAATGCATAGCTGTTATCATCTGCATTCTGCAAACATATACAAGAACACAGGAAGATTAGAGAAACAGCACTGTTTTGAAATACTGTAACAATTAAAGGAGCAAAATACTATTGTCACCATAGTGTGAAAATACTGTAACAATTAAAGGAGCAAAATACTATTGTCACCATAGTGTGTACGGTGTGGTTAAGGAAGGAGGTTAAGAGGAGCCCGAATAGAATGGCTATAGGTGATCAAACTGTGATCATACAGATAGGTCCTGGTCATGGAATATAAAATCAATGTCTTATAAATACAAGGTTCTTTTAAGAGAGCAGTGTTACCTGAATGAGCTCCAAGACAAAGTGTGTGTCTTTGCTGTAGAGCTCTGTGGAGAGGCGGTCCAGGCTCCGGCCCAGGCGCTCCTGGTGCACCTGCATCAGCTTCTGGCCCTCTACAGTCAGCTCCACACCCACACCAAACTCAGTCTTCCTGCACTCAACAGTAAGAACACACATGAGACTCTTCTCACCAAACAGAAGACCACCAGAGGCACAACTAAACCTGCAGAGTTAACTAGCCATGGTCCAATAGTTGTTTTTTTATTTAGCCAAAGCAGATATCTGATGTCCTGGTGCTATTGATTAAAATTTGTAGCAATGCTCATAATTTGATGTGGAAACTGATGAATCATTCATCCATCCATCCATCCATCCATTTTCTTCCGCTTATCCGGGGCCGGGTCACAGGGGCAACAGTCTAAGCAGGGACTCCCAGACTTCCTTCACCCCGAACACTTCCTCCAGCTCCTCCAAGGGGACCCCAAGGCGTTCCCAAGCCAGCCAGGAGACATAGTCCCTCCAGCGTGTCCTGCGTCTTCCCCGGGGCCTCCTTCTGGTGGGACATGCCCGGAACACCTCCCGAGGGAGGCGTCCCGGAGGCATCCGGAACAGATGCCCGAGCCGCCTCAGCTGCTCCTCTCAAGGTGAAGAAGCAGCTCTACTCCGAGCTCCTCCCGTATGTCTGAGCTCCTCACCCTACCTCTAAGGGTGCGCCCAGCCTTTTGGCTCAGTTCCCTCTTCACCACAATGGTCCGGTACAATGACCGCAGGACTGCCAACACTGCACTGATCTGCCTGTCAATCTCACGCTCCTTCCTCCCCTCACTCGTGAACAAGACCCCGAGATACTTGAACTCCTCCACTTGAAGCAAGGACTCCCCACCCACCTGGAGAGGGCAAGCCACCTTTTTCCGGTCGAGAACCATGGCCTCGGATTTGGAAGAGCTGATCCTCATCCCAGCTACTTCACACTCAGCTGCAAACAGCCCCAGTGCACGTTGGGGGTCCCGGTTCGATGAAGCCATCAGGACAACATCATCCGCAAACAGCAGAGATGAGATCCTGTGGTTCCCAAACCGGATCCCCTCCGGCCCCTGACTGCACCTAGAAATTCTGTCCATAAATATAATGAACAGAACCGGTGACAAAGGGCAGCCCTGGCGGAGTCCAACATGCACCGGAAACAGGTCCGACTTACTACCGGCAATGTGAACACAGTTCCTGCTCCGGTCATACATGGACCGAACAGCTCTTAGCAAAGGGCCCCGAACCTCATACTCCCAGAGCACTCTCCACAGGACCCCACGAGGGACACGGTCAAATGCCTTCTCCAGATCCACAAAGCACATGTGGACTGGTTGGGCAAACTCCCATGCACCCTCGAGCACCCTATGGAGAGTGTAGAGCTGGTCCACTGTTCCCCAGCTGGGACAAAAACCACACTGCTCCTCCTGAATCCGAGTTTTGACTATCGGTCGAATTCTCCTCTTCAGCACCCTGGAATAGACCTTACCGGGAAGGCTGAGGAGTGTGATTCCCCGAAAGTTGGAACACACCCTCCGGTCCTCCTTCTTAAACAGAGGGACCACCACCCTGGTCTGCCAGTCCAGAGGCACTGTCCCTGACCGCCACACGATGTTGCAGAGAGACGTGTTAGTCAAGACAGCCCTACAACATCCAGATACTCAGGGCGGATCTCATCCACCCCAAGGGCCTTGCCACAGAGGAGCTTTCCAACCACCTCAGTATCTTCAGCCAGGGTGATGAATGAGTCTGCCTCTGAGTCCCCAGCCTCTGCTTCCTCCTCGGAAGATGTGACGGCGGGATTGAGGGGATCCTCAAAGTATTCCTTCCACTGTCCGATAACATAACATAACAGTCGATAACAAAGATAATAGTCGAGGTCAACAGCTCCACACCCGCACCGTAAAGTGTTGGTGAAGCTTCCCACTCCTGAGGCGCCGGACGGGATTGGGGGATTGATTAAGTAATGCAAGAACAAGCAAGATGCCATCCTCCAGGCCAAATAAGAGTCAGGTGTGTGCAGAAGAAAGCCTGTTCGCAGTAAGGACACATGTTTTAGTTTTTCAGTGCAATAAAAACACATTCACCTTTTTCCAGAAGTTACAGTACCATGGGTGCCACGCTCATCTCTGGGTTTGCATTATTTTGCATGAGGCTGCTTCTGTATGGACTACAAAGCTGTTTTAAAGCCTCCAGGAAATCAGTGCAGTGTGACATTTTACACAAATAAACCTACTTTATTTCATATTTTGGTGACAATTTTTTTTCAAAATTCTCAATTGAAAGGAATGGGATTCTTGCTTAACAGGAAGTCACCACAAAAAAGCGAAGTTTAGGAGCATTTATGACAAAAGTGGGCACGGCAGAATAAGGTCAGTGTATTTGGTTAAAAGTTACATACTGTGGCTTTAAGTTCTATTTCATCCCTACGGATCGCTAGAGGCAGTACTTCAAGCACTGAATGGTCATCTTTGCTCATGCGGAGGTCGAGAATCTAATGACACCAAGAGCGGTGAGTGAGAGCGATACTGAATTATTATCCCTTTTTTGTACACTACTGCTTGCTAAACGCAGCCCCGTGACTCTTGACGAAGCAGCTGTATACATCTCGCCCTTCAGGGGCTGTGCAAGCATTTTTTATCCAATCACTTATACTGATATTAGCTCCAATATACCATACCTCCCAACTATTTTATGCAAACAATCTAATCCTTCCAAACCTGATGTCTTCGATGAGGGCTTGTTCCGGGCACAGCCCCGCTCTCTCCTCTGAGACTTGGGCCTGCTCCTCTTGGTCCACGTCCCCCTCTATTCGGTCTCCCTCTGGTCTTGGTTCTCCCTCGCTGCTGTGGTCTGTAGCCTCTCTGTTAGAAACACTAGCCAGCTCGTACAGCTCCTCGTCGTCTTCCTCCTCCTCTTCTTTTTCTTCCTCCTCCTCCTCCACTTTGAGGTCCATGTCACCATTCACTGCATTTAGATATTTAGGTAACACAATATTATGCTCTGTCTCTCATAGCAGGAATGCTTTGTAAATATCTCCATTATATTTTGAGGTTACCTTGTAGGTTTAGAGAAGAGGAGGTGTCTAACATATCAGCATACTCGGTGTCAGTCAAGTCAAACTCACTGCTGCTCTCTGAATAAAACTCTTGACGTGTGGGCCTCTCCTGGAGCAGAGGTGGGCTCAACTTCCTGTGGTAGTCCTTAATCCAGTCTGTGATGCCTAGCAGGATGCCCAGGCGGTGCAGGAGATTCAGGTGCTGTGGGTTGGAGTGGGCCACACTCATCAGAACTTCCTTAGAGTGCGTCTGACCCAGCACTTTGGCAAAGGGCTCCAGAAACACCTGACACCAAGGAAATTCAACTTGTGACAGCAGTTCTTATTCATTACCAGGATAAAGTAAGGGTTCACTATAGAACTTTTCAGCCACTAGTCTCCATGAAGATGTCATTATCTTCTTTGGAACTTTAAACTTGTATATTACTATAGAGAAAAGCAGGTTGACTCCACATGTGTAACATCAGATCTGTGACGAGGCAAGCCTGCTTACTGTGAGAATACACATTTATCAAAGTATTTTTTTTAGCATTATAAACTCCTGTAATTGAACCCACGCCATTTAGAATTTTAAGGCCACTAGTAGCCACTAGATTTTAGTAGCCACTAAAAAGTACACCTTTAGGTCAATTCAGCAATTAGATTTTAGATGTAAACTTTTCTAAAATGATGCATTTCATTTTCTGAAACTATCAAGTACAAATTGTGAGGAGTTCCTAACCTGCTGCATCAGAGTCCTGCAGGTTCTTGTGGGGATTCGAACTAAACAAGCCAAAATGAACTCCGCCACTCTTCTGTAGCATGACACGTCTTTGTGAGCCTGGGACAAATCTGTTAAAATATTACAGAATTAGAAAAAATACAAACATTCAATTACCTCTTTAGAATATTCACATGTTTAAAGAACATAAGTTAACATACGCTATAGTGCTAAGTCCTAAAACAGAAGCCCTCTTCAGCCATTTTTCTGACAGTGTAAATTTCCATTCATCATAATTTATTTTTATGAGTCCAATCATAACTTTTGTGTAAATTAGGAACATTTTGGTCCTTCTTTACATTATGGTTGTGAGATAACAGTTACAGTATGGAATTGCCTCTACATATGCCATATCTACTGCCCGTATCCAATCAGGAAATAAAATTAGGGATGCACCGATGTGAAAATTTTAGCCGATACCGATATTAGCCGATACTGATATTTATTTGGGCACGCAGGGGAGGGGGGCCGGGACCAGAGTGGAACTAAACCAGCACCAGACCAGGACTAAATGCGGACTAAACCAGGTCTAGACCAGGTCTAAATCAGGATTAAGCCACTGCGTGCGGCTCTTTGCCTGGTTTCGTGCTAGCTCTGCTATTAGCAGCAGCAGCTTCACCGGTGTACCCTCAGCCTTTACAACCGAACAGAGGCGAGTGAGTTTGTGGAAATGCAGCCAGCATATGGATCCCTCTGTAAACGGTCTCTACCTGTTCTTTTCCTGCCTGATTTGCTCTTAGTCATGTTTTTGAGTCACAGCTGAGGCTAGCAGCGACGCGGTCCCGAGGGGAGGGGAGGCACGCAGTCCGAGCACATCAAACCTCGACATGAACGAACGCATGCAAGAGCCGCACGAAACCAGGCAAAGAGCCGCACGCGGTGGTTTAATCCTGGTTTAGACCTGGTCTAGAGGAGGCACGGGTCTCGTGCTCGCAGCCCCGAGTGGGACGCGCGGTCTCGCGGCGGTCATGCTGCTCTATCACAGATTTGAGCACGATGAGCGCACTTGTCCGCGCGCCCCCCCCAAAATATCGGGCGTTAATATCGGCCCACTTTTACACATTGGGCCGATACCGATATGTTTAAAAAAAATTGTGCAATATCGGCTGATACCAATGCTGATATATCGTGCATCCCTAAATAAAATGATAAACATCACCAAAATAAAGTAAAAACATTTTTTACTACACAAGATTTTTAGAAAAACCTAAAATATAATGATGTTTTTGTGAAATGAGTAGTCTAACCTACTATATTCACTTTATAAACCTACCTTCTCTGGCCACAGCTGCTGCCAGTGAGCTCTGCATGTGATTGGCCAGCAGAGCCAGGGGGGCGTTGTCCACCCCGTAGGCCACCACCATGGAGACCAGATGCCCCGCAGTGCCCACGGCGTCCAGGGTCTCGGCGGCTGCATGGAAGTCCTGCTCTCCTGTGTGTGATGTGATCCTGAGCAGCACCCCAGGGCACACCTCCAGAGCAGAGAGACCACTGGTGCCTGGAGAATTGGGGCATACCACTGTACAGTTAGTCCATGTTTTGTTTGTTGTTGTAATATTTTTGCAGGCTAAAGCTGAATTGAATGAAATCAGGCATGACTCAAAGTGTGAATAAAAAGTGTAAATGAAAAGTAAACTTGTCCCGAGCTTTCAATGAAACTGTACTAGGGTTGTTAAAAAGTAAAATCAAGATAATAATCACTACTAAGACTACTAAACTAAACTACTAATACTAAAAACCTCACATTGACAGGACAGAACCTTTCCTGAATTGCTTTAGAACGATCTTGAGCTGTATCAGAGCAAGTATAAGAGCACATAGACTAGTGACTCATGTCTTCTGGCATCCAGTTCCATGCATTTTTTTGTGATGTGGTGCTAGTGAAATGCATAATAGATTTAGCTGACTAAATTCAATTTGGCATTACCTGCATATTTTTCAA
The DNA here is from genome assembly GCA_036785185.1 of Paratrypauchen microcephalus. Lineage (NCBI taxonomy): Eukaryota > Metazoa > Chordata > Actinopteri > Gobiiformes > Gobiidae > Paratrypauchen > Paratrypauchen microcephalus. The sequence goes on from JAVJIX010000075.1 coordinate 661,860, forward strand.
TAAAATCTTTCAAAGGGCCATAGAAAGGTTTGAACACGAGGTTCCACTGGCTCCACTGGCCTAAGTCCTCCAGTAAGGGGCAGGACAGTAGACTGGACAGGGCCTGGTCGTTGGACATCTCTCCCAGGCATCCCATGGACTCACCCTCGACCTCAGCACTGTGGGACAAAGAGGAGACATGAGAGTAGTACTGTGGATGTTTTAAACTAAAGATCGCCACGCAAGCTAATCAGGGAGGTTCAACATTAGTGGTTTGCAAATTGTGAAGAAACAAAATGATTTCAGCAATTGTCAACACATCTCCCACTATACCTGATTTCACAGGCACAATATCATAATTATTTTCTTTGATATTTTTTCCATTCTCATTAACCTCTGAGCTAAGGACTAAATAACACAAGGCTTTGGCTCCTGTATGCATCAGATAGTGAGAAACGGAATACTTCATATTCATTGTTCATACTCATTGCTTTATTCTGTGGAAATTCAATGAATGAATCAATCAATAACACAAAAAAGTCTGAGGAAGTGTATCATACTGTATACATAACATCTATATGAACATGCAAATGCCTACCATGAGTTGCTGTGTTTGACCAGCAGTGCCAGCTCATAGTAGACCGGGCTGAGTCCTCCTCCGGACAGCTGCTTCTGCTGCTGCACCAGGCCGGCCAGTCTGTGCAGGGCCCCAAATCCCAGGTCTCTGCTGTCCCTCAGCCTGTAGTGGGAGCGTACTGCTTTCTCTATCAACAAGAGCTGTGCAGGAGAGAGAGAGAGACATTCTTTAGACATGGGGATTCAAACAGCACCAGAAAAAGGGAATAGGGTTATACCTGCTCTGGGTCTGTGTGGTCCAGATCTCCACACTGTTTGATGAACTCAAACACGTCCTGACGAGTGGGCCTGAACCCAGTTTCCCCCAGCCCAATACTGCTGCTACTGAGGAACAGAGCTGAGCCCAAGCATTCCTGCACCAGCTGCACAGAACACAACATCACACCTGCTGCTTTGTACAACTACAAGTCTATTCCACCAGACCCACCTGCACATGTTTCACAAGGAAGTCCAAGAAGGTGCCCATCTCCAAGCAGAGAAAGTTCTGAAGGTGGAAGTGCTTGATGAGTTTCTTCTCCAGAACAGCCATGTAAGCCAGAGTGATGGTGGAAGTGTGAGAGGAGAGGCTGTCCTTCACAAACTGCTGCACTGCACCTGAAACGCAGCACACGTCACAGCACTCTGGACTGGGTTACAACAGGACTCTGCCAACTACAGCAGTAGATTACACATGTTACATTTGAGTATGTGCCCATACATGCGTAAGCATTGTGTCATAACAGGTTACCACCTGATGTCGTGCTCATGCATAGATGTTCTATGGCCCTGCCTTATATCTATAGTATCATAGGAAAGTATACCTTCAGTGTGGCGCGGTTTGGAGGGCTTCTCCTCTGGTTTGGTCTGCTCATGAGCTTTGGAGCTCTTGTCCTTTAGCACCAGGTCCTGAGGTGGGGCCAGGGAACCTCCACAGATGGACAGCTGAAACAGAGCTGTGGCCAGACGGTCCCCAGACACCTGGAGCAGGAAGGCCTGCACATGCTGAACGCACAACACATCACATCATCTAATAACAATCAAATTAAAGGGGCAAAATCATGTAAATACAGACATAGCCCATTAAAAGCTTTTATTTTCCTGTAGAAAAAGTAGAGCCCTTTTCCTCAGTGCCATTGACTTCCAAGAAGTATTCCTATGCTTGTAAAAATGTTTGTACTGTGGATGGACATAATGTTTCCATTATGAGTGAGACTTGCCTTGGTCATCCTGGGGCTGAACACTCTCTCTGCATTGGAGAATACAGCCAGCACCACCTCAGCCGCGGTCAGACAGGCGTACTTCTTCCTCAGGTCGGCGTTGGCTCCGGGAGCAGAGGCTGGGAGAGCATCCAACACACTCCTCTTAATTTTCCTCAGACGCTCCACTGTCTCCTCCTCCAGCTCCTTCTGGACCTGCTCCTGGGCCTTCTCCAGCAGAACATGCTCATTGCGAGAGACCTTTGATAGGGCCTGAAAACACACAGCAATTAGAGTTCTCCATTTCAACTGAAGTGTGTCTGCATGTGGAGGGATAGTCTCCTGTTATACTATTGACACAATGCACATATTAGCAAACACAACCTAATGAGGTTGGATTATCTGAAAACTACAAAAACACAAATGGATTTAAACCAAAGATTTTCAGTGGTCAATTCAAGCATTCATGGTCTTGTTTAGGAGTTTGATTTAAAAAAAAAAAAAAAAAAAAAAAATCAAATAAAAATTATTATTTTTTAATCTTTACTTTTTGAATATAAAACCTGGCCCTTATTGTACATCACATAAAACACAGAGATACGTACTGAAATAGGGAGGCCCACGCTGTGAATACGGACGCCCAGCTCATAGGGAGAGTCACAGTTGTACTGATCAGCCAGGTACTTCATAAAATCTGCTAGGTCGATTTTAACTTTGGTATTTTTCTTTCGAAAACTGCGAAGATGCTATTAAAAAAAAAAAAAAGATTAATACTGTTTGACATGCAGGAACAGCGCTAAACAGTTATATATATAGCAAAATTGTTCAGCAAGCAGCTGGAAAACATGGCTTATACATATTTAGTTACAGATTTGGCAACACATATATATTTTTTTATAGTGATGTAAACCAGATTTCCCACACATTTCACACACACTGTATGTGCTGCATGCTATCAGCATCTAATTATAACATGTTTTATTGTTTTTATGCTCTTAGTATGCTAGCTGCTGTTAGCTCTGGTCTCTGAAAGTTGTGAAAAGACCCAAGTAAGTGAGGAAAAACTGCAAACTATTTATAATGATTTGCAATGCTTTGCTTTTCATGTGCTTAAGATAAAAATCAGGTACAGCACCTTTGTATGTTTTATAAGTTTGTATATGGTCTGGTATGGATGCTCACTTCCTATTTGGAACGTTGTAGCTAGTCTATGCATGCCCCTCATTTGTAATTATAACATCATCACAATCTAGAATATAAAAACTACAAAAATGACAGGATACTGCAGAGAGCAGCAGACCTTGAGTATGTCCACAGTCTGGATCTGTTGGATGTCATCGTCTTTGGTGTTGCTGTCGATCTTGAACATGCGGTGCACCAGGGGCAGTTTGCACAGTGGGCCCAGGCTCAGCTCCTCGTAGCACTTCTTGTCTTTAAGTGCAGCAATTGCCTGACCCAGCTCATACAGTGTACAAATGCACGACGCCGACTCTGTGGCCTGGGGGGGAGCGGAGCAAGGGGACGTGAGTTTAGGATGAACGGAACTCCTGTGAAAATGTAATAACGGAACCCTCACCTTCAAGAACATGTTGACCTCTCTTATGGTGTACTGCAGGTCCTTCAGAGCCTGGATTTGCCAGGGCTTGATTCGAGCTTCTTCCAAAGAGGAGATCTGCAGCAGCTGGCACGTTTTGGAAACCACCTGGACATACAAACAAGGGGTAAGCTTTTATTATGTGGTCAAATTATGGTCACAATAAACACACACATCAATGACGGTTTGTGGGCTTAAAAGACTGTGCAGGAGAAATCCAGAAGGTTATCTACGACACAACTAAAGTCACAATGCAAACTGAACATTTTTGAGGGCTCAGAGACTACAACTTTGAATTTAGTGGATTAACAAATCATGAATGTAGGAAAATACAACTCCAACTATGTTGGGGACAACAGTTAACAGATAAAATCTCAAAAAAGTCAATCTTTGAACTGCTGCCATCAGGGAAACAATTCTAGAGCATCAGATGCAGAACCACCAGACTGATTAACAGCTTCCTTCCACAAGCTTTAGGTCGCCGAACAGTTGATCCGGAATCTTTTATATATACTATTTCACCTCATATACATCATGTTTTAGCTTAGTTTTAATTATTTATCTCACTCAGCTACTTTAACTGGCACTACTACTACTGCAATTGCAATAGGTTTTCTAACTGGATCTGTCTCAGTGATGTGTGAATGGATGTGTTGAAGTGGAGATTGCCTGCACTACAGTTGTATGTACAGCAATATGACAATAAAGATTGATTTGAAATGTCAATCTTGCATAAATTGTGTCTGTCTGGTTCAAATGTACATGATGTTGGAAGAAGAAGAAGACAAAGACGAAGACGAAGAAACAGAGCAGTGGGCAGCACATTACTGCGCCCGGGGACCATCTCCATGATCCTCTTGCTTCACTTGGTCAGGACCTCAGCCCGAGGATTTTACCTATGGTGCATGTTTTGGGTTGATGGGGGAAACTGGAGTGCCCGGAGGAAACCCACCCAGACACGGGGAGAACATGCAAACTCCACACAGATAGGCCCAGGCGACCCGGGGATCGAACCTGGAACCTTCTTGCTGTGAAGCACTCAGCCACTCAGCCACCGTGTCGCCAAGACAGTGGGACACCAGGACAGCACTCACCCGCTCAATGGTGACGAGCTCTCCCTCCGAGGCGATGTCCCGTATCACGTCTTTCATGAGGTTGTGGACGCTGTCTGCGTCAAGCCTGTTGCTCCATCTCCTCGCTAATCCCCCAGTCTCCTCCATGGCCTCCACCGCCCTCATGTTGGCCCCGTGCACCTCCCTCAGCTGTCTGTGGTAGCCCTCCATGAACACGCTACTGCTGCTGCTCTTGGGCTTTGGCGCGTCAGGCGTCCCCGTGCCGGAGCTCTGCTTTTGGTGTACTTTTGCTCCCAGCTCGGGGAAGTTGCTCTCTGAGAGGAGGCCGGAAGAGGCAGCAATCACAGGTGCTTCTTTAGGATTTTTCCAAGCTGCAGAAAGATACAGGAATGTGTCAAAATATATGTGCAAGATTCATTGAAATCGAAGTGAAATTTGAATGGACACAGTTAGTAAAGGTTGCAATTTTTGAAGTACCATAATTTTTTTCACAAATGACTAAATCTGCTATCCCTGTAGTTTAGGTCTGTACACAGATATACATATCAGTTTCAGTCTTTTTGTCAATTCTTCTGGGCGTATTTAAAATGTGAACTTTGAACAGAATCCTATTATTAAAACATGAATCGTAAATCTAATCGCAATGCTGGTCAAAAAATAAAATATAAAAATTGCAGTTTAATATTTCTCAGCCCTATGCACTATTTATAGCTGAATCGTGTGTATTTTGATTTATAACACTATTGTAGAAACCAGGAGTAGGGAAATAGCACATGCTGTACATTCTCAATTGCAAACAATGTTTTCTAAATAATATTTATAATATCTGACTTTGAAAAATCACAATTTGTCAGATTTGGAAAATATATCTAACATTGAGATTGCAATTAGATATGTGATAGATGTTTTAATGATAGGATTCTGTGCAAAGTTCACATGGATAACACAAACCCCAACATAGATGAGTTTTACAGGATTAAATGTGACTCACTATGGAACATATGGAATATTAAAACTAAACAGCTGGTACACAAAGTTTAAGAGAACTCTAATTTCAGGAACACATGATGCATTCTTCTGGCTGCAGTTGCGTTTTAAACATGCTTTTGGTCACCTTGGGACAAGTATTTCACATTTTATACATTAAAATTATGCCTACATTTGGAAAATATACTGTATTAAAAACATTACCTCCATTTCCAATGGGGCATTTAGGCACTGGAGCTCCCTCTGCTGTAAAGTAAAAATAAACAAATTCCTTATCCCCCATGAATGCTACGATTATACCACAGAATAAGTCCAGCCATAGTTTACAGAATGGGATTTTTACCTATGACACAACAATCAATCAAACAACAATCAAATCCAGGCAAAATACCAACTGAGCATTTTTGAGTGCTCAAAAAAGATTTTGGATTAGTAGATTAATGAAACATGCGTGAAGTAAGCAAAGTACAACTCCAGGTAGTTTTTGATAAGGTGACACCAGTATAACCTGGTTAAGTCTAAAAGCTCAAAAAAGAACATTTTGTATGTGTTGTTTAACTTGAACAGAACTTCCCCATGTTTGATGATGAATAAATACACTGTTGAATGACTTTATAGAACACCCAGTTACCTGGTTGTGGTTGTGCTGCTGTCTTGGTGTTGTTGAGGGTGCCGCTTCCCTTAGTAGTGGATGTCTTCCAGTCGTCATACAGGGACAGATATTGGCCAAATGGAAGCTCTGAGCCAAAGTGTTCCAAATAGTAGCTTTGGAGCTTGCTCATTGTTGGGTTGTCAAGGTTGTACTTCTGCATGATCTGCAACATGGGTGATAGAGTAAGGTCTACGTTAAAGGTCCCATATTACACAAATTGATCCTTGTGAACTTTAAGCCATGTTAGAATTGTGTTACCTCCTCCAGAGTTGTGTTTTGTTTCATTCACACATGTTGAGTAATACTTTATTATTAGTCTGCCTCTTGTATATTTGTGGAAAATTGTTGTGGCCCTATGGATGGCATAAACTTATGGGTGGAGCTTTGGATAGAATCATATTTCTAATTGTGAGGAGGGACCGAATAGGGCCTGGAAGAGATCACTTGAGTACTCAAACATGGATGGCATAAAAAACCACTTCACGCATGCATTTGATGAGGAAACACCATTATAACATGGTAGAAAGCTCCAAATAGCTGGTTTAGAATAATACCCCCTCTTTAATTAATAAAAGTTAATGACCTTAAGAAAAAAAAAAAAAAAAAAAAAAAAAAGTCCCCTGGGGTGTAAGATGTAAGCGTATTTTTATCAGGCATCATAAGGGTGGGTGATATCTCGATATTTAAAATATACTAGGAAACAAAAGGAACTATACACTCGATGAGATGAGAATGAGTTTTATTGTGTGATACAAAACAAAATCAGAACAAAGTTCACAGCCATTGTTTGAATTATTCAATGCTGCTTCACCACCCAAAAATTCATTGTTATCGGTTTTGCGATTTCCATTTCATAGTCTATGGAACAACATGGGGGTCGAAAACAAAAATCTCAACAGCTGTGGTGACTCTCGGAAGACCAGAACGCACGCCGTCAAGAGTCTAACCCAATTGTTGCTCTGGTACAGCCAAACTTTCGCCCAACAACACTAACCCGTTCCCCAACCTGCAGCATGCCAATTGCATGTTCGCGCTCAACTTGACTCGGCTCGGAGTCTCGGCATGGCTTTACACTCTAAAAATCTAAACTTTTTCAATTTTTATCTGATGTCTGGACCAGACAGCACAATGCAATAGTGAATAACCACGTGTTGCCAACATTAGAGCGTGCACCTGCAATTACTGCACAGATGATTTCACTGACCAGTCAATGTCACGCTTGATTGAAAATGACACTTGTATTGATGGCCGAAGACACCAATGACGTATTAATGTCCATGTAAAAATTTGAGAAAATATTTGCATCATTCAGAAAAATATAAACATATTAGAAGCGTATAGTTTTTGTTAACTAGTATACATCAAAATATTTTTTAAACATGAAATGGATTCTGACATATTGTATATATCAATATAATGCATATATTTAGGGACCGAGCCCCGAAGGGGGACGAAGGTCCCTATTGTTGTTGCTTTGTTTCCCTATTATTATTATTATTATTATTATTATTATTATTATTATTATTATTATTATTATTCTTGTTCTTGTTCACACTCGCTGGGGCAATTTTGAGCATGTTCCCATGCTTCAAAACGAACGAAACTTTGCACGGGCATCACAAAGTGCTGCCAGTACGACCACACAAAGTCCCGTCCCCCAGTGACCCCCAGGAGCTCGATAGCGCCCCCTAGCGCGTTGTCTTTCGGGGCTGGCATACCGTTTAAGATAGGCGCACGAAATTCGGTAGGGACGTGTATCTCAATAAGACGAACAAATACCTCACTGCAATGTCATGGCCACGCCCAACAGGAAGTAAGATAATTGGGTTTTTGTGTGATTTTTGGGTATTGGACATAGAATGGAATTTGAAACACTTCTCCTACACCGTACCTCAGATGGGCTTAAATTTTGGTGAACATAATCTTAAGACGTTGGAGATGTAAAATTGCGAAGGATTTTCAAATAGGCGGTAATATGACGATACGGCGGATCGATAAAGTTAGGTATTTATTGAATGGGAGTGATGAGTTATGAATGGGAGGTATTTGTTGCTAGGCAACGCCCTGATCAAAGGTCTTTGATCTTTGTACCTTTGATCTGATATAGCTGCAAGCAGCAATGTGGGGACAAGCATCGAAGGTTCATGTAGGCCTCAGCATGTAGGCCACATGCAGGGTCTGACAGGGTCTAACAGAGTCTGACAGGGTCTGACAGGGTCTGACAGGGTCTGACAGGGTCTGTTCTGACAGGGTATCTACAATGTCATGGCCATCCCGTAGTGCAGCAGCTACGCTTCCAAAAAGACCCGTCCCCCGGTGACCCCCAGGAGCTCGATAGCGCCCCCTAGCGCGTTGTCTTTCGGGGCTGGCATACCGTTTAAGATAGGCGCACGAAATTCGGTAGGGACGTGTATCTCAATAAGACGAACAAACGCCTCACTGCAATGTCATGGCCACGCCCAACATTGCAGTGAGCCATACCACGAAATTTGGTATGGCTGTGCGTCTCAGTAAGACGAACAAACGCAGGTGCGAGGTCCCGACCAACGCCGCTTGCGGCTTTAATTATTCTTGTTCTTGTTCACACTCGCTGGGGCAATTTTGAGCATGTTCCCATGCTTCAAAACGAACGAAACTTTGCACGGGCATCACAAAGTGCTGCCAGTATGACCACACAAAGTCTCGTCCCCCAGTGACCCCCAGGAGCTCGATAGCGCCCCCTAGCGCGTTGTCTTTCGGGGCTGGCATACCGTTTAAGATAGGCGCACGAAATTCGGTAGGGATGTGTATCTCAATAAGACGAACAAATGCCTCACTGCAATGTCATGGCCACGCCCAACAGGAAGTGAGATAATTGGCCTTTTGTGTGATTCTGGGGTATTTGACTTAGAATGGAATTTGAAACACTTCTCCTACACCGTACCTCAGATGGGCTTAAATTTTGGTGAACATAATCTTAAGATGTTGGAGATGTTAAATTGCGAAGGATTTTCAAATAGGTGGTAATATGACGATACGGCGGATCGATAAAGTTAGGTATGGAATTTGAAACACTTCTCCTACACCGTACCTCAGATAGGCTTACATTTTGGTGAACATAATCTTAAGACGTTGGAGATGTTAAATTGCGAAGGATTTTCAAATAGGCGGTAATATGACAATACGGCGGATCGATAAAGTTAGGTATTTATTGAATGGGAGTGATGAGTTATGAATGGGAGGTATTTGTTGCTAGGCAACGCCCTGATCAAAGGTCTTTGATCTTTGTACCTTTGATCTGATATAGCTGCAAGCAGCAATGTGGGGACAAGCATCGAAGGTTCATGTAGGCCTCAGCATGTAGGCCACATGCAGGGTCTGACAGGGTCTGACAGGGTCTAACAGAGTCTGACAGAGTCTGACAGGGTCTGACAGGGTCTGACAGGGTCTGTTCTGACAGGGTATCTACAATGTCATGGCCACGCCCAACAGGAAGTGAGATAATTGTGCCAGGCACACGAAATTTCGTATGGCTGTGCGTCTCAGTAAGACGAACAAACGCAGGTGCGAGGTCCCGACCAACGCCGCTTGCGGCTTTAATTAATTCTGATTTTGCTACTTGTTTGCCTTCTCTGTGCCGTGTTCGCCCACACCTCCTTGTTTTTGTGACTCCTCCCCCTCCGTGTCTCTTTCAACACGGTGGCGCCATAACCAGCTCGGAGGATACAAAAGGTCATAAAAAAAAGGACAGTTGGCTCCATTATGGAGATACAGTGAACCCTCGTTTATCGCGGGGGTTAGGTTCCAGAAATAGCCCGCAATAAGTGAAATCCGCGAAGTAGGACAATTTTATATTTTACAATTATTCTACATGTTTTAAGGCTGAAAACGCTTCACCAGACACATTATACACCTTTCTGAGACTGGTATTAACATTTTCTCACATTTTTCTCTTGTTTAAACACACAAACTTTTGTAGATTTTCATTAAAATATATTAATAGTGGGGCGGGGGCACGTGACACGCGGGCACGTGCGCGCGGGCACGTGCGCGCGGACACGTGCGTTTGTTTTGGTACCACATATCCATGCCATGTGCGAAAGTCGAGTGGAAAGCGACCTGGATATCATTTTGGGCAAGACTCAAGCCAATGCTAACAGTGCCGAACTGCTAACAGACGCCTCTGAGCACCACAAGACCAGGTAAGACCAACCTGCGCTCACAAGAGTTGGTTGCATTTCACCCCGGCTCCAAAATCAGTCCGCTATCAATGCGTCGCCTGTGGAGTATTGTGGAGTATTGGGTTCGTCCTCTCGTCCTCTCACGGGGAAGAGCCACTGTCTCCTCTGTGCGCGCGAGTGTCCTCTCCCCGCTGCGGCTCCCCCCGGACGCTCCATGTTGATTCTTGGCTCTTCCATGGTCCGGCTCGCACTCTCTTCCATGGCTCGTGCAAGTAAACAAAGGCCACACCTCCTGTCACCCAGGCGCTCTCGTGAAGGAAATCTGAGACTCTGTCCCTACCATCCCTGGTCTAGACCTGGTTTAGTCCTGGTTTAGACCTGGTTTAGTCCTGGTTTAGACCTGCTTTAGACCTGGTTTAGTCCTGGTCTAGTCTCTTAGCTAATCAGGGCGCAGGACAGAATGTTACACTGTAAAAAAAGTTACACTATAAAAAAAATTGAAAAAAAAAAAAAAAAAAATTGGAAAAAAAAATCCGCGAAACAGCGAGGCCGCGAAGAGTGAACCGCGATACAGCGAGGGTTCACTGTACTTCATTTTTAAGCGGTCAGATGAACAGCAGACAGATGTCTACTGCGGTGAATGCCCAAAGCTGATGCCACACAAAGCTTCTAGAACCACAAACCTTTTCCACCATTTACAGACTCACCATCAGCAGCACATCCTCTGTCACAAAGAGAACACACATATTCACACTGATTTGCATCTCTTATTCCGACAGGAGCTGACTGCATCGGGCCACAAGGACAGAGATGTTTTTTGTTTTTTTTCCAGCTTTATAGTTTATGCAAATTAAGTTTTGTTTCTGTAAAATGTAAACAAATGTGCAGAGCTGCAATAAACAAACATTATATTACCAAACTGGCTGTTGTGGCTCTATAGTAGTTATGCTTTATATCTTGTAAAATTTAGTAATGTAAACTATACTTTTATGCAGTGTATAACTTGTACAATAGTATTTGGAAACATTTGGTTTGATCTGCGCAGTGGCCTGTAGGATACCTCAGAGCTCTTTACCTCAGGTGAGGAACATGGATCTATTAAAATAAAGAACCTCCCGAGCTTCCTATGCTAAAGGAGCGTATGGTTAACAGAGTTAATGCAAAGATGAGCTCGAGTTAGGGATGCAAATTATCGGTTAATTCATTAACTGATAGTTGATTCACCTTATCGATCGATTAACGATTAACTGATAAGCGGCGTTTTTCACCTGAATTTTAGTGTTTCAATAGGGTCTTTAAGAATATAAGCTATAGTATACATAACACTGAGTCAAAAATATATCATAATATTATTATATTGTATATTCCTCAATTAATTATCCCTTAGTAAAAAGCAGACAAATGTATTGATGCTGAATAACAAAATACAGTAATCCCTCGCTCTATCCAATTTTTTTTTTTTTATAGTGTAACATTGTGTTCTGTCCTGATTGGCTAAGAGACTAGACCAGGACTAAACGTGGACTGGACCAGGTCTGAACCTGGACTGGACCTGGACTGGACCGGGTCTAGACCTGGACTAGACCAGGATTAAACCACCACGTGTCGCTGCTGGTTTCGCCGCGGCCCGCGCTCCGAGCCGCAGGCCAGCCGCGCGGGGCCCAGGGCTCGGGGCGCGGCGAAACCAGCAGCAGCGGCACGCATTCCGGGTTCGATCTCGCCTCGCGCGTACACCCGGGGCTGCTGAGCAGTGCCGTTGGCGCCTGCGGTCGGCTGTGAGTCGAGCTTGGCGCAGCGCGGTTGCCTTGTTTCATGACCGCGCGGGTCCGCGTGTCCGCGTGTCCGCGGTTAATTACAATTAATGCATTTTGATCGACCAACGTCTTAATCGACAATTAACCGTTAATCGATTAATTGTTGACATCCCTAGCTCAAGTGGTTTTATTTTTGAACAAAATGAGGCAATATGTACCATTTCTTCCTTTATTTTACAGTTAAATTATTTTTGTATACAGTTTTTTTTTAATGTCGCATAAATGTACTTTGTTCTTACATGAACTTCCTAAATCTTTGCACTTCAATAAAAAAGACCTAGTAGAATTTATTAGCATATTTGTTTTTGCAGTAGTTTTTGAGGGGTTATTTTTCCTGTACAGATATCGAGATATAGCAAAATATATTGATATAGATTTTTTGCTCCATATCGCCCAGCCCTAAGGCATCATAATGACTTAATGACTCACTTACTGCTGACACTTGGGCACAACTATGACTCACCTCCATTACCCGTTCAAACAGCTGCTCCTGGGTCAGACTTACATCCGGTCTGGGTAAGGCTGTGGTGAACAGTGGAGGCCCCAGAAAGGAGAGTGGAGCCTTGGGCAAAACTTCCTCTATGGGGCAGGCAGCTGACTGGAGATCGCTAGGTTCTGGACAGCTGGGGGTCTTTTGATGCTTCTTGTACATGATATGAAGCACGCGCTTTCCTTTCACAAATAAATGCTCACTTAGGGACTCCACCAGTCCTTCCATTGTTGTGAAACCAAGTTGTGTTAGGAACATTTTTTTCTTGTATTTCTGCACATATACAGAGCCCAAGGTTTGCAGACGAATTCCTTTTGGGTGCTCTTTAACCATGGTCAGAATGTTCTGGATAACTTTTTCACGGTCTGCTTTGGTTAGCTTGGGTGTTTTAGGCTTCACAATGCTGTCCCCAGTGTGGCTCTTGTGGAATACTTTTCCATGCTTAACAAGCAGCTCTTCATCCAAGCTGTCCAACAGGCTGGCCAAGGAGTCACAGCCCAGGGCCTCTGGGGACAGGTTGTGGTGGAAGTTCTGCTGGAAGATATTGGACAGGCTTTTCACAGGGATGCCCTCTGGATACAGCTTTGTCATCTCCACCAAGTCCTCCATGTCTGTCTCCATGTCTGTCCAACAACACAAGAGACAGGCAAATGTCAATATTACAAGTAAATATTTTCTAATTCAGACTTGGGAATATACCTGTGACAGTTTGTGGAAAAAAGAAAAGCTAAGTACACAATACAATATCGTCTTAATATTTAGACACGTTTTGGCCCTTGGGAACATTAGGGTTGCTAGGTAACAGTTATGGAATTACCTCTACACATGTCACATCTACTGCCCATGTCCAAACAAGAAGTAAAATTAGAAATGTAAAAATAAGACAAAACTAGGTAACATTTTTAGTTAAATAATCAATCAATTATGTTAACTATTAACTACTTTAGTGAAAAAAGTACTTGTCATAGGCTAGGCATATAAGAGAGTTAGCCTCTGTATTATTTCAATTCTTTTTTTTTTTTTTTTTTTTTTAAGGTGTAATATGTAACTTTTCCATTGGAGAATTCACCAACTGCTCTGAAATGTTCCATAGTATGGCATCAAACCAATTTATCTCTATTTAAACAAGCAGGTGAAGGCATGGGGCCATTTTTAGCAACAAAAACTAATGTAATGTAATGTAATTTCATAAATGCGACATGATTTGATATATATAAAAATGAATACCATACTGCGGAACATTCCAAGAAAAGCAAAGCAATAAGATGGAGAGAAGCTGTTGGTGAACTGTCCACCAAAAACATTTCACAGGGGACTTTTAAATTGTTAATGTATTTTGGCTGTTATTAATTAATTTATTCTCTGTTTATAGGTACCATTTTGGGACATCAATAAAGTCTTAATCTAGATAGATAGATAGATAGATAGATAGATAGATAGATAGATTTCTGTGAAAATGAAAGCAGTTAGAGAGATACATATTTTATTTAAATAAAGCAAAAATAATAAGCACCAACTATGAAGCAAACCAACTATGAAGCTTTAAAATTGGACAAATTGACATTTTCAGTAGTTTTCCCAGTTTGAAATAATCCAATAATCCAATTTACATTTGAACAACACGTAGTTGTTTTTGAAAAGCTGAGTCAGTTACACATTCATAATCAGTCCAATATTTCAGTTTAAAAAATGATACATACCTTTTCCGTAAGTGTGTTCAGTGCTTCCTTGGTCTTGTTAAGTCACAGAACACACCGGTGGAGCTGAGAGCTTTAAAGCGGAAGATCCCTCCCTCCCAGCACTTCCTTAGGTTTCGTTCTCTGTAAGCAGAATGGAAACTGAAAGTAAAAGACCAGCGCGCACGTCTCCACCAGCAACCAGCCCCGCACACATGCTGCTAGATCACTGAATGTAAATGCAGAGTCATGTGATGGCTCTATGGGCACAGCTGAGCAAAGAAAGGGACTTTAAGAATTTATACTGGCACTCAATCTAGAATTTCAGTTCAAAACCTCTGGAGAGGTAAATTTATGTTTTAATACACAATGTTCAAACTCGCTCAAAATGTCTTCAGTAGCATGTCTACAGTAGCCTACTCAATCTGTGAAACAATAATGATTATATAGGAAAATTATATCATTAAAATGACGATATAAAGAGTATGATGATGAGGTTTAAAGGAACTGAGATAGAAGTTTATGAAAACTGTCCCCAGATAAACAAGTTCAAATCAAATAGTACTTTTACTAACAACTGTAATGCTGATTTATTCTCAATTACAAAAATGTTGGACATGATGAGCAATTTGTTAAAAGTTATTTGAACAATTGTTTTGAGAACCAAAACACCAATCAGAAAGATCCAAATATGAAATCATATACAGTATACACATACATACACACACTCACACAAGTTATCCTTGCACCTGTCTGTGTCTTGGTACTTCCTGTAGAACTATGCAAACACTGGTCACACAGCAGTCTTAGCATTCTGGACCTCTACCTCTCATACAACTCATATTAACATCATTCTCGACTTAAAGTCAGTGTTACGTCACTCACACCCCTTGTAATAAACATAATATTCTAATTTACCAACCATTGTAGTACTTGCCCAACCATAACAAAAGTGTAAACTTAATATACTGAACGGCCAATGAAAAATCCAATCAACAACTCTATTCAGAATAGATAAAAATAATATTTGAATAGTATTTGAGATAAAGCTGATGACAATATTAGAGTAAGAAACAAATGTGCTACAACATACCAGTGAATGTCATAATTCTGATTTAAGTATTGTACAAAAAGGGACATTTTGTGAGTTTTTTTATAATAGAAATGTGCTTTTAAATGACGTAGATAAGATTTGTGAAGACAATTAAAAGCAGAAATAAGCATATTTCCTCATGGAGAATGTACAATGTTAGTGCTTTGCCTGGAAAGTTTCTCAGAATGGCATTGAAACACCATGGGGACAAGCAAGATATGGGGAGAGGTGAGCACACTCACAGTAAGAATGCTTCTTTCTCAAGTTATTTTGAGCACTAAAGACACTTGTAAGAGAGTCAATACAAAGAGAGAGATCAGTAATGTCATATTGTGGGACATTCCAAGCAAAGCAACAGTAAAGACTTCAGATTGTGGTTCTAGAAATCATTAGATATTCTGCACAGATATAACTCGCTCCTCAACATTCCAAGTGGCATGGAGGCAGACCTATGGACAGCACAAATGACACACTTAATGCGTTTGTTTTACTCACCACTGACAAGACTGTGTTTTTTATATGGAAACTTAAATTATGAATATTGTGAGGAAGGATGCGCTTCCTAACTCAATTTACTTATTGGACTGTTAAAGGTGGAACCCACAGCAGGTGATCAGTCAGAATCACTGCAATGCTTCACTTGGTTGAAGAATCTTTATTGAATGCTGTCGGATTGAGTATGTGCATGTGTGTGGTTTGACATAATCCAACGCACAAGGTGACGGAAGTGCTCCAAACCTGAAGAGGGTGTCCTCAGTGTAACATTGATGAAAGATCAAAGATCAAAGTCAAGTTTTGTCGTTATTGTACAAATTATATACAACACTGAAACAATCAAACATGGCAAAACTGACACAAATAACTACTTGGCCAGCTCTTACCAGAAGGGCAGACAACAGATGACAAAAAAGGGCTCCATCTGGTGGTCACAAAATGCAATGCAATGTCTCACTCTCAATTACACAATCAAACACTTACTTGCACAAGACGCACACAAAGCACACGATCAGAGTACAGCAATGCGAAAGGCAGGTATTAATAGTCCGCGCTACTAAACTGCTACTTGTAACGATCTCTCCGACAGAGTAATAACTTGCCGCGGGATAGAGTCCAAGGCGTCTTCTGATTGGACGAGAGTCCCGGTGGAGTGAGGTAAATGGCAAGTTAGGAGAGAGAGTTAGCGTGAAAGTCTGTGGCTCCCAGCGGCCACAAGGGGGCCTTTTCTACAACTTGCCTAACCATAACAAAAGTGTAACTGTAACATTATTTTACCACATATGAAATTTAAACCATGTTGTTGATCTAATAAGAATACCACCTACCGCACGCTGTGATTATAAAACCTCCCAGAAGGCCATAGCTTTAAGAAACTTAATATACTCAATGACCAATGAAAAATCCACTCAAAAACTCTATTCAGAATAGATACAAATATTTGAATAGTATTTGAGATAAAGCTGATGACAATATTACAGTAAGAAATAAGGATGCACGATATATCGGCATTAACATCGGTATCGGCCGATATTGCCCAATTTTTTAACATATCGGTATCGGGCCGATGTGTAAAAGTGGGCCGATATTAACGACCGATATTTGTCAGTACACAATCCCTCAAATTAACGTTTTCTCACGTTTCTCTCGTTTAAACACTCAAATTTTCGTAGATTTTCAACAAAATGTATTAATAGTGAAGCGTGGGGGAAAGTAGGAGGGCGAAGAAGTGTGCACGCAGACACGTGATAGCGCAGCATGACCGGCGCGCCGTGCCCAAACCGTGCCTCCTCTAGACCAGGTCTAAACCAGGAGTATACCACCGCGGGCTCTTGCATGCGTTCGTTCATGCCGAGGTTTGATGTGCTCGGACTGTGTGCGTCGCTGCTAGCCTCAGCCGTGACTCAAAAACGCGACTAAGAGCAAATCAGGCAGGAAAAGAACAGGTAGGGATTGTTTACAGAGGGATCCATATGCTGGCTGCATTTCCACAAACTCACTGTCCTCTGTTCGGTTGTAAAGGCTCAGGGTACACCGGTGAAGCTGCTGCTGCTAATAGCAAACCAGGAAATAGACCCAAACGCGGTGGTTTAATCCTGGTTTAGTCCAGGTCTAGACCTGGTCCAGTCCTGGTTTAGTCCTGGTCCAGTCCAGGTTTAGACCTTGTTTAGACCTGGTCTAGACCTGGTTTAGTCCGCGTTTAGTCCTGGTCTGGTAAAGGTCCCTTAGCCAATCAGGAAGCAGAACACAATGTTACACCATTTAACCCTAGAGAACCCAAGAACCCTTTTTTTTCTTTGGAAAATTATGAACTATGCATTAAATGACTGCTATAGGTTCACTGATCACCAAAATATCAACTTTTTCAATTTTAACCCTTTATTCCCTAATTTAGGATTTGGGTCTAATCTGACCTATTGGGCTTTAGGCGTATCATTTCAAAGAATCACAATAACTATAACTGTAAATATATTACTATATAAAGGGGTCTATATTCTATTGATTTATTTCATTCAATACCAAGTGTCTGTGGATATATTACCAAATATTACCTTGGTAGTATAGGGCCACAGACTAATAAAGTAAATATCTTTTCAGGGAGTACGTCTTTCAGTACGCTGGACGTCTTTCAGCACAGGGAAAGCAAAAGGGAAAGTTCACTGTAAAAGAAGTATTAGAGCAACTTGAAGCTGATAAGAGTGACTTTGGCCCTCCACAGACACTTGGTATTGAATGAAATAAATCAATAGAATATAGACCCCTTTATATAGTAATGTATTTACATGCATGGCTATAGGTTTCTATATACAGTAGCCAATACACTATATAAATAGAGTATATATAAATAGTGTATTGGGTACTGTATATAGAAACCTATAGCCATGCATGTAAATACATTACTATATAAAGAGGCGGGTATATGGGTGAAAAAAATTTGTGACTTCATAGATGGAGAATGGTGACAGTCCTGTATTTGGCTAAAGCCTTGAAATAAATTCATTTGTAGATTATAATGTAACAATTAAAAAAATGTATGATAATATATATATATATATATATATATATATATATATATATATATATATGATAAGATAAGCCTTTATTGATCTCACACAGGAGAAATTTACTCGCCACAGTAGCTCCAGGACATTAGGACAAGAGGGAAAAAAGTGCATGCAGGCAGGGAGGGGATAAAGTAAGTAATAAATAGTACAAATAGTAATACGTAATAATAATAATAATGGAAAATAGTAATAATGATAATAGTAACAACAAGCATCAACATGAAAAGGAGGATATTGCACGTCTGGCCTATATGTTAGAATTATACAGTCTGATTGCAGTGGGGATGAAGGATCTGCGGTAGCGCTCCTTCTTGCACTGGGGGTGTCTTAGTCGGCTGCTAAAGGAGCTGCTCAGCTCCTCTACAGTCCGGTGCAGAGGGTGAGAGGTGTCGTCCTTAATGGACATGAATTTGGCCAGTACCCTCCTCTCAGCCATATATATATATATATATATATATATATATATATATATAAATAAATAGAGTATATAGACAGTGTATTGGCTACTGTATATAGAAACCTATAGCCATGGATGTAAATGCATTACTATATAAAGGGGGTCTATATTCTATTGATTTATTTCATTCAATACCAAGTGTCTGTGGATATATTACTAAATATTAGGTAATATTTAGTAATATTTAATTTGTAATATTTAGTTACATTATAATCTACAAATGAATTTATTTCAAGGCCTATGGTCATGAGCTCTGGGTAATGACCGAAAGGACGAGATCACGGATACAAGCGGCCGAAATGAGTTTCCTCCGCAGAGTGGCTGGGCGCACCCTTAGAGATAGGGTGAGGAGCTCAGTCACACGGGAGCGGCTCGGAGTAGAGCCGCTGCTTCTCCACGTCGAGAAGAGCCAGCTGAGGTGGCTCGGGCATCTGTTCCGGATGCCTCCTGGACGCCTCCCTCGGTAGGTGTTCCGGGCATGTCCCACCGGGAGGAGGCCCCGGGGAAGACCCAGGACACGCTGGAGGGACTATGTGTCCCGGCTGGCCTGGGAACGCCTTGGGGTACCCCCGGAGGAGCTGGAGGAAGTGTCCGGGGTGAAGGAAGTCTGGGAGTCCCTGCTTAGACTGTTGCCCCTGCGACCCGGCCCCAGATAAGCGGAAGAAAATGGATGGATGGATAGTTACATTATAATCTACAAATGAATTTATTTCAAGGCTTTAGCCAAATACAGGACTGTCACCATTCTCCATCTATGAAGTCACTAATTTTTTCACCCATATACCCGGAGTGTCATTTTTGGCCCATCGCTTTTTTTGAACTAGCTCAGAGTCACTAATTTATCCATAAAGAACATAAAAAAGTACTTGTAGGGATTCTGCAGGCTCATACTAAAGAAATTAACAACAAATACACAATTTTACCTAGCACTGGTTTGCTGAGAAGATGATTTTGTTTGGGTAGTTTTTCAGCTCAAAAAAACAGCATGTGGTCAACCATCTTGTCCCTTCCACTCTGGCTCCTGTCAGTTCAATTTTCATCCACTAGGTGTCTTTATGAAGGGGTCAGAAGTGGCACTATGGGCTTTTGAGGTTAAATGTGACATTTTTTAAATGTTAGTTAATTTTGGGGAGCAGCAATTAACAGTGGGCAAATTTGACCCCGGGGGTTCTCTAGGGTTAAAAAAAATAATAAAAAAATTACACTATAAAAAAAATTGAAATAAAAAAAAAAAGTCAAAACACGTTTTGAAAATAAAAGACATTAAAAAATTCATTTTGCATGATTTTCAGTCTGTATAAAATGTTATCTCAGAATTAAAAATAAATAAATATCGGTATTGGCCGATATCAGCAACATTAATATCGATATCAGCCAAAATTTTCACATCGGTGCATCCCTAGTAAGAAACAAATGTGCTACAACATACCTGTGAATGTCATAGTTCTGATTATAAACAATAAAGTAAAGTAAAGTAAGTATTGTACAAAAATTGACATTTTGTGAGCCTTTATTATAGAAATGTGCTTTTAAACTTAAATGACGTAGATAAGATTTGTGAAGAGAATTAAAAGTATGCATGTTTCCCCATGGAGAATGTACAATGTTAGTGCTTTGCCTGGAAAGTTTCTCAGGATGGCATTGAATCACCATGGGGACAAGCAAGATATGGGGAGAGAGGCGAGCACACTCACTGTAAGAATGCTTCTTTCTCAAGTCATTTTGAGCACTAAAGACACTTACAAAGAGAGAGATCAGTACAGTAATGTCATATTGTGGGACATTCCAAGCAAAGCAACAATAAAGCCCCATTACAGACTGTGGTTCTAGAAATCATTAGATGTTCTGCATTGATATAACTCACTCCTCAACATTCCAAGTGGCACAGAGGCAGACCTATGAACAGCACAAATGACACACTTAATGGGTTTGTTTGCTTTGTATTGCCTCATATCTGTCCATGGAGCTATTTTACACCCAACAGTAATTACTTCCTCAACACATTCTAACTCAGAAACATTAAGGAGAGAAAATTTCAGTTCATCTGTGTCTGATCCAAAGTCTGCACCAGTGATGAACATGTGTGCAGTGTCCCTGTGGTTTATTTGGTTAACTCTCCACTGGTTTTCTACACTGAAAACTTGAAAATCAAGTCGGGTACTATATAATATTGAGCAGAGTTGTAGACTAATCATTCATTATGAAGCTGCAGCAGCTCTTAAAGAAGCTTTTACAGGTGAAAAAGCAATTACCACTGACAGACGGGGTTTTTTTTTATATGGAAACTTAAATTGATGAATATGTTGGCATTGCTTTTGTTGTTAAATCCAAATGCCAACAGCATAAAGGTTCTAGTAAAACCGTCAGTAAAACGGTTTCCAACGAACAATGCATAGACAATATATAAATCAAACAGCCGCTAAATAAATCAAAAATAAATGACCAGCTACTAAATCAATACTGAAGTGTACCTCACAGTTGGGCAGGTTAAAAAAAAATAAAGATAAAAAAGAAGATAATCCACGAACGCAGGAGCCAAAGTTTGAACTCCCTCCAGAACCAAGCGCATGTACGAGCTAACGCCAATGCTGTCATTTCGCAGCCAAAACGCCAGATTTTGTCACGTTTTGTGCGCCATATTCACGGGGAAATAAAAGAGACGTAAAATGCGTCCATTGCATCATTATTCATCGTGTTTAGTCGGAATAGCAGCGTGACTTGTAGCAGAAACAGCGGAAAGCGTCTAAGCTAGTAGCATTAGCACGGCGCGTTCACGGTACAATAACAGTGGGAGATTTGTACTCCAAACGCAGTATCGTCATTTTTTGCACTTTTTTACATTTTATTTGTTTTTTTCGCAGTCGTGAATGAAATGAAACATCCGTGAATGAATAAATTAATTTTACATATTGTATATTTATTATGTATATTCGGTCAGAAGCATCTCTTGCAAAGTACCAAATATAACCGCAATAATCTGGTGGAATTTTGTTGACCTGAAAGAATTTATGTCCTGTCCAATCTGATACTAACTTCACTCGTGTACATAGATGTACTGTTAAACTTTTATGTCTAAAAATAATTCTATAACAAATCATTATACAAATAACGGCTAAATTATAAACCCCAAAGCTTTGATAATATTCAGATGTGAGTCTTTTGTAAAATTGCTACAAACCAATTTTTTAAGCACTACTCCTGTATTATGTGTAGCATCCCTCAGTCGTCCAGGTAGAATCCATGGCAAAAGGAGAAATTCAATTTGTTAAGTTTATTTAGTCGAATACCTTTTGCGGCTCATCCAAGCTGCAGAACTTAAGAACTAAAGAAGCAGCTTGCATGAAGAAGCAGCTTTGATGAGCTGCAAAACGTATTCGACCAAATAAACTTTTGTTCAGTTGACAAATTGAATTTCTCTTTGCTAGTCCTGTATTGCTAATCTAGATATCCTTCAGATATCTAGGTAACATCCATCAGTACCCAAACAATTTCCCTTGTGGATCAATAAAGTTTGTCTAAGTCTAAGATAAAATGCAACCCCCCACACCATACAGTGACTCATCATTTATAGTTATGTGTTGTACAGACATACATTTATAATTATCGTTTCTCCACCACAGATATGATAGTTGACAGGGGCAACATCTTAAGTATCTGATATCTTATCTAAAGCAGGACTAACAAATGTCCATAGACCTACAGACCCTTGCCCTGTTGTACTTTGTTTTATCACGTCCTCCACCGTGGACTGTACTCGGGTAAACACAGACTATGTGGCCTTCCTGTATTTGGCAAGCAGATGGAAACATTTCCAACCTTTAACTGAGGCCTCCAGCAATAAACTTATTGACGAACACTTGATCAAATCAAGATTCAGGATTTGTAATGAGAGGCCCACAGTCCATCCTGTAGGTAAAATTCTATAAATATAAATCAATATAATCATATCACAAAGTAAAAAAAACAAACAAAAAAGACAGTAATAGTCTATATATTGTACCATTTTGAATTACTACACCTTTGGTTTGAGAAGCATACCAATTTTGAATAATTTCATGATTTGATGAAAAAGGTACCAGTGTCAAAACCCTGGACAAATTAATAAAATTTCAAAATTTCAAAACTACATGTTTGTTTTTAATAAGTATGTGTCCGTTTGTCCAGTATAACAATATACATTTCATAGAGCTAAGGACCAGTTCAGATCTGGTGTTCATGAATTTCATTTGCCTCAAAAGGCAGTCAGTCAGTTATGGGTCACTGAAAGCTGTATGGATTCTGAGAATATTTGATCCATTATCAGATTTAGACAAGAAAAGTCTGATTGTTGCCTGGGATCCAGAACACCTACTTCTTCACTAAGGTGTGAGTCTGGTCACCAGTGAATCTCCCAGAGTTCAGATGGGTCTGATTGACTGTTGGATTAGCCAATCAGGGATGCATAGGATCTGTCCATATCAAATCTTATACGGCTGCTTATGAGGAAATAGAGATAACCGGTTCTGTGTTTTTCAGTCCCCTAAAAGTGACAGAGATATTTGATTTTGTTTGTAAATGATAGGTGACCACAGAGTATGTTTGTCCTCCACTCCCTCCAGTGCGTCTCAAGATCCCTCTGTATAAACAATACAGAGATGATATTCTGGACTTGCCAGGCAACTCTGATGGTGCATTACTCCATGGACTTCTTTTTTTTCTTCTTCTTGCGTGGTGGTAGGCTTTCTTGGGCATCGTCGTCTCCCTGGACTTGTATTTCCTCCTCCGCTGTATCTCTCTTTTTCTTTTTCTTCTTGCGTTTAACTCTGACCTCCTCGGCTCCTGTACTCTCCTCTGGCTCCAAACGGCTCAGCTCGCCATCTTTCCTCTTTTTTTTCTTCTTTGTCGTCTTCTCTGCGTTTTCCTCACTCTCTCCGCTCTGTTGGTCTGGCATCTGTGTCTTTTTGCCATACTTGGCCATGAACTCTGCCTCCTGCTGCTCCAGACGGGCTAGCTTGGCACTCATCTTCAGCCCGTGCCTGGCCCCTTTGTGCGCCGTCCGACCACCGCACGCCCTCACCAGT
The DNA here is from genome assembly GCA_036785185.1 of Paratrypauchen microcephalus. NCBI lineage: Eukaryota > Metazoa > Chordata > Actinopteri > Gobiiformes > Gobiidae > Paratrypauchen > Paratrypauchen microcephalus. The sequence continues at coordinate 685,765 of JAVJIX010000075.1, forward strand.
TCTGCATCGGACATCTTGGTAGTCGAGGATAAGTCCAATTTCGCATCATCCTCATCCGAGGAGATGCTGCTCCCATCACTAGAAGCTGTACTCACGGGTTGCTCCAGGCTGGACACTAGCGTAGCCGATTTGACGAACGCACCGTACAGTTTGTCTTTAGCCAAGCTGGCCTTTAATGGTTTCTTGTTGGAGACGGCGCACCCGCTTTCGCTGCCGCTCTTGTGGAGTTTGCTGCCGGAGTGGTCAGACTCCACCTGGAGGCTGGCAGAGGTCTGGTTGAACACATGATCCCACCAGTGAAAGGTAAACTGGTCGCCCTCCTTGTGCCCGATGCCGCCTTTGTCGCATTTCACTTTCACTTTGATGGCCTCAGAAATGCCGTTTTCAGCTCGCCCGAGCCCCTTACCTATGAATAAACAAAAAATACTGTTCAATATGAATACGCCATATTAAAAAAAAGAACCATTTGTAAGGTCATGTTTAAGTGAATGTAAATCTGTGTCCCCCAGATATGAGGTAGACATGTTCAAATCAAGAATAAGTTAGCTTTACAATTGTCATTTTCAGTAAAAGCTATATAGAATTACAAAATCATTGGACCTGATGGTCAACCTGCATGTTTTAAATTTCCAGTTGTTTTAAACCTAAATGCCTCTCTCTCATCTGAATTAATCACCCGCAGCCAATCCTGAGCCACTGCAGCTCTGCAGCTCTGGTAGGGAATTCTGAAGGTTCTGAGCTTTCACAAAAGCAATGGCCTAGAATGAGACAAACCTGTCCTCTATCTGTAGGTCAAGGCTCTGCCAACACAGGTTCAGTTAAAGGACAGGTTACTTCACATTTGTCGACGATAATAAAAGTAGCTCTAGTAATAACAGTAACAACAATATATGCATCACTTGTAATATGTATTATTTGTGTTGCGCAAAATGGCACCAACATTAAAAGCACATGCATAAGTAGGCACATTCGCCTGCTTTCCTGCGTGATCTTTTCTCTTCTATTATTCCGACCACTTCACGCATGTGAAAATCGGGGCGCTCAAGGCGAGGCAGCAGCGAGAGCCGTTTACCCTGCTCCCAGCCGTAGCGCAGCAGCTGACGTTCGGCAAAACGTAACCCGCGGCTCTTCTCGGCTCCAGACTCCGCCATGGTCAGACACGCACGGCAGCTACTCGTCCTGCACGGATGTGAAGTGTGTAACAGAAGAAAGAGCGCAGATTGCACACATATTCCACTGAGACCCGGCTGGGAAAGAAACACGTGTGGCAGCAGTTTGTCCACTAATGATGACGAAGATGATGCGCCTGGAAATACAGAGCAGCGAGGTGTATGGCGCCCCCTATTGTTATACGTGGAAACATTATGACCTATTCAGAAGGGCTGTAATGGACACCGAGGACATTATTCATTTGTGTCCTTTATAGTGGACATTGAGTTAACCAGTCTATCTTTTAGGTTTTGAGATAGACTCTAGTTTGTGGCTGCACTATGATTAAAAATAAATAAATAAGAAATTAAAAGGGAGACTAAAAATATTTTGAGGCAACTGTAGAAGCGTGTCAAATTGTTTTTGTTAGGTTGTTAACTTGACATAGATTTAACACCAAAATGTCCCCGTGTCCATTACAGAGTACAGTACATGTTACAAAATTAATAAAAAATAAAATTGACAAAATGTAAACGCTAAGGTGGTCATTCACCTCTAAATAAAAAATAACATAAATTAAAGCCGCAAGCGGCGTTGGTCGGGACCTCGCACCTGCGTTTGTTCGTCTTACTGAGACGCACAGCCATACCAAATTTCGTGTGCCTGGCACAATTATCTCACTTCCTGTTGGGCGTGGCCATGACATTGTAGATACCCTGTCAGAACAGACCCTGTCAGACTCTGTCAGACCCTGTCAGACCCTGCATGTGGCCTCCATGCTGAGGCCTACATGAACCTTCGATGCTTGTCCCCACATTGCTGCTTGCAGCTATATCAGATCAAAGGTACAAAGATCAAAGACCTTTGATCAGGGCGTTGCCTAGCAACAAATACCTCCCATTCATAACTCATCACTCCCATTCAATAAATACCTAACTTTATCGATCCGCCGTGTCGTCATATTACCGCCTATTTGAAAATCCTTCGCAATTTAACATCTCCAACGTCTTAAGATTATGTTCACCAAAATTTAAGCCTATCTGAGGTACGGTGTAGGAGAAGTGTTTCAAATTCCATACCTAACTTTATCGATCCGCCGTATCGTCATATTACCGCCTATTTGAAAATCCTTCGCAATTTAACATCTCCAACGTCTTAAGATTATGCTTACCAAAATTTATGCCCATCTGAGGTACGGTCTAGGAGACCCCCCACTGGGGGTCCCCCAGTGGGGGGTCTCCCAGGGACCCCCAGGGACGAGACTTTGTGTGGTCGTACTGGCAGCACTTTGTGATGCCCGTGCAAAGTTTCGTTTGTTTTGAAGCATGGGAACATGCTCAAAATTGCCCCAGCGTGTATGAACAAGAATAATAATAATAATACGGAAACAAAGCAACAACAATAGGGACCTTCGTCCCCCTTCGGGCTCGGTCCCTAATAAATAAATAAATAAATTTGAAATACACCTTTTTTCTTTGGGTCCCACAAGGATATTGCGCAAAATGGACTCATGTGAGCTTTATCTTTATGCCATTCTTGCCTGCATGCACTTTTCTTTCATGTTCAAACTGTCCCTACCCGGAGCTACTGCGACAAGTAAATTTCTCCTGCGTGATATCAATAAAGTCTTATCTTATTTTATCTTTAAGCCATGTTATCCTTATGTTTTACCTCCTCAAAAACTTTGGCTATGTAGTAGTGTTTTGTTTCATTCACTTGTTTGGGGAACTCTTTATTATTAGTCAGTCTACATCTCCAAAGCTCCAAATGCTCTGTTCCACCTTGTGATTTCATGAAGTGCTCGTTTTGAAGTTAAAAGCTTATTTAACCTTTAGATCAGTAAAGTTCAGCAGATTCTAGTGAAGGTGTATGAGTTTAAAACCACAGTGGAGCAGTGTATTACCACATGACATCAAGCTGGAGTTTTAGCGAGAATAACTCAGCCCAAATCTGCAGGGTTTGTGTGTTAAACATATGTGAATAAAACAAAACAATATTTCAGAAAATATCGCAATATAAGCTCTTGAAAGTAGGCCTATAACTTAATTTTATTTTAGAAGGCTTTAAAGATTAGGCCTAGGCCTGTATGTTACAGTCCCATTAACAAAACAGGTTATTTTATTTAAATTATATGTAAAAAATGTCCTTTAATCAAGTGTCTTTTTAAGAGAGATTGCTCTTAATAATGTTCATGTTGTAATTTTGGAAAATATTTCAGTTTTAAAATTACATGATTGTAAATATGGTTATATTATTTCTATAGGACATTTTGCAAATACAGTTTCTAAAATGCTGGACTAATTTTCAACTAAATAAGCGCGCTATTGATATATACCAGAGGTCTTCAACAAGGGGGTCGCGCAGGTATTGCAGGGGGGTCGCGAAATGTTTTGATTTCACTTTAAAATAATATAATTTTATATTTTATAGTGTAAAATACAGTATTAACCTGTGTATTATTTCCTTGTATTGGATGTACCATAACAGAGTAGCAATGTTTATGCATGACACTAAGCTCAATTTAATATAAAACACAATTCTATGCCGTATATATAGTAGGGGGTCCCTGGCCCAGTTCGCCATCTGTTTGGGGGTCCCTGGCCTGAAAAACGTTGAAGACCCCTGAATACACTATACATCTTCGGCTGACCGAAGTGCTTCATATCAGACTTAAGATAATACAGTACGCAGAAACAACTCCATATGGGCCTAAAAATACAGCGACCCTACTGTCTGATGTAATGTGTATACAGTATTGTTGTTTTGTCTGTTTGTGGAGCCACATAAAACGCGCTCTGTTTGTGGAAAAGGACTTCCACCTGGGCAGTGTTGCCAACTCCCCAGCATCGGAAGTAGCTATTGGCCCGCCCAGAAGTAGCTAAAAGTAGCTAGACGAGCTGTTTATTTTTTTATTTGGTTTTTATTTTTTAGATATTTTTTTGGAGCTGTAGTCCAAGATCTATAGCTTGCTTTTTTATTTTGTGTTTTTTTTTGTGCTGTAGTTTAACTAAAGCTTTTTATTTATTTTTTGTTTTTTTTGTGCTATTGTGGGCAAACTATAGCTTTTTATTTATTTTTTATTTATTTATTTTTTTGGTGCTAAAGAACTAGCTTTTTTAAACTTTTCTGTGCTGTAGCTTTTTAAGCAGTGCTACTTGTGACTTTGTGTCGCCAAAAAGAAAACAAATCAGAGCGCATAGACATACACTTACTGAGAATCAGAGCCTATGGCTCTAAAGAAAGAGGGATATGCACGTGACGAGAGAAACTGAATGACAGAAACAGAGAGAGGAATGACCAGACTCCGAGGCGATCTGACGAGATGGGAGGGAGCAGAGGAGAGACTGGTGAGTGTGTGTGTGTGTGTGTGTGTGTGTGTGTGTGTGTGTGCGTGTGTGTGTGTGTGTGTGTGTGTGTGCGCGCGCCGTGTCTGTCTGACAGTTCGCGCTGTTCTAAACTCCGCCCCCGCCCCTCTCTGTCCCTCTGTTTCTTTCTCGGGGAAAGAGAGAAAACGGCGCAATTATTTTTTCCCCCTCCCGCGATCTTGGAGCCTCTGATCACCAAAAAAAGTCGCTAGATTTGTCGCTAGTCGCTTTTGTCTAATTTTCTCGCTAGGGGGGTCCAAAAAGTAGCTAAAAATAGCGACAAAGTCGCTAAGTTGGCAACACTGCACCTGGGTACACTCTGCATATCCACATACCCCTCCCCCATGTCCAGGAGCTCAGGGGCTCCTCCAATCACAGCTCAGACACGAGGCGGCAGATCTGCATGAGGCCGCTAGAAAAGCCACTGTTGCGACACATTGAACCAGTTTTAGTTTGAAAATGCCTGAACCCGCTAAGTCCGCGCCCAAGAAGGGCTCCAAGAAAGCCGTGACCAAGACCGCCGGCAAAGGCGGCAAGAAGAAGAGAAAGACCAGGAAGGAGAGTTACGCCATCTACGTGTACAAGGTGCTCAAGCAGGTCCACCCCGACACCGGCATCTCCTCCAAGGCCATGAGCATCATGAACTCTTTCGTCAACGACATCTTTGAGCGCATCGGCGGAGAGGCCTCCCGCCTGGCGCACTACAACAAGCGCTCCACCATCACCTCCAGGGAGATCCAGACCGCCGTGCGCCTCCTGCTTCCCGGAGAACTGGCCAAGCACGCCGTGTCCGAGGGCACCAAGGCCGTCACCAAGTACACCAGCTCCAAGTGAACGGCTCCACGACCATATACACACAACGGCTCTTTTAAGAGCCACGCACTCCACTAAAGAGCTCCTCTGTTCATATCTTTTAACTCACTGAAGTGCTCTGTGTTTAGGGACTTGATTTGCAGCTCTCATACCGTGTTTCCACACGTTTGTACTAGGGACCGTTTCTGATGGGGGCTAATATGTGGGCACGTCAGCTGTTTATTCCATATGGGCACAATTTTCAGGGAAGGCTTTAACTATTTTAGAGACATAAGCAGGTGGTCGACTCTTGACTATGTAGTGTAGTCTAGTCTTGTCAGGATCAACCTGTGGACTTCCACAGCAAAGTCAGCTTTATTGTCAATTCTGCCATATGTGTTCAACATACAGTGAATCGAAATTTCGTTTCTCTCTGGCCAGGTAGTGCAAAAAGACGGTGTACAAGATACAATATGAAGACAAAACACAACAAAAACTGAGACAGAGATCTAAGGTTAAACTAAAGTCTAAGATCTAAAATCTTAAAACAGTGCAACATAAATAAATGCCTATACAGGGAGTCCTCGAGTTACGACGTTGATCCGTTCTTAAGACGCGTCGTAACCCGAATTTCGTCGTAAACCGGATTTTGCCTTTGATCTTCCAACCAAAGCACCAATAACCTTTCCATCTCAATAATTAGACCACTACGATGCTTGTTTATCACTGCCGCTTTCATAGGAGCAGATCAGAGCCCACATCAGGTACTTCCGCCCACATTGGGCACACACACGAGGCTGTCTTCTTCTCCCTACAACCACAACAGAGCGTGTTCTTCCGCCGTGCGCCGCGCGCCGCGTGCGTTTGTTTACATCTTTTACCACGCTAAACCGTGTAAGACGGAATGACGCGTAATATATACATATTTTTTTTAATGGGGGCGCGTTCGTAACCACGAAACGTCGTAACCCGAGACCGTCGTAACCCGAGGACCCCCTGTATACAGATGTCCAAAGTGTGCAGTGTGCATCAAAAATGTGCAATGGAAGATACAGCAGTGAAATGGTAATGTGCAATAGAATGTGCATTGGAGTTAAGATAAAGATAAAATAAATGTGCAAATAAGGCCTTTGTCAACAGGTTTAAGAAGAATGAGGACAACTTTTGTGATGGAAGCAGGTTGTGGTCACCTCTGTCCCAGGGCAGTTTATAACCCAAGAAGGAGTAAAGAATAAAAAGGCTTTAGAGGATTTAAAATCAAATTAGAACAGAGGACTCTTGTGTAGACTCTCGTGTGGGCTCTTGTGTAGCCGTAAGGAGTGTGCTGTGGTGTGCTGCTTTATCTGGACCCTGAGTGAGCAAAAAGTGAAATGACCGGCACTTTTCTGTAGTTACATGATCTCACTTCACACTAGTGCTGCAGCTAATGATTATTTTAACTTATTTTAAGCCCATTCACAGTGTTTTAAGTCAATAAATCACATGTAATTGAGTAAAAAACAGGATATAGTTTAACGCCATACTGTGAAACATTCAGAACAAACCAATAACATTTCCATGGAGACAAGCAGGTGACAGACCCTCCACCAGAAAAGTGACACAGTGTATCTTTACAGTATTCTGTCGTCTACAGGTCAAACAGTGTGCCAGAGGAGTCCCAGCACTCTGAGTCCTGTTGGAGTCAGAGCTCCGCCCCCTGCCTGAGCGCGGCCGCTGATTGGTGCGGCGCTGAAACGCACGCGCTCCCGCATATAAAAGCGCTGCGCTCCGTCTTCAGACATTCATTCTGTCTTCACTGTGTCCCTGAATCAAATCGAAACCATGAGCGGAAGAGGCAAAACCGGAGGAAAGGCCCGTGCTAAGGCCAAGTCCCGCTCCTCCAGGGCCGGGCTGCAGTTCCCAGTGGGCCGTGTGCACAGGCTGCTCCGTAAAGGAAACTACGCAGAGCGCGTTGGCGCCGGAGCTCCCGTGTACCTGGCGGCCGTGCTGGAGTATCTGACCGCTGAGATCCTGGAGCTGGCGGGGAACGCGGCTCGTGACAACAAAAAGACCCGAATCATCCCCCGCCACTTGCAGCTGGCCGTCCGCAACGACGAGGAGCTCAACAAACTGCTGGGAGGAGTGACCATCGCTCAGGGAGGCGTGCTGCCCAACATCCAGGCTGTGCTGCTGCCCAAGAAGACCGAGAAGGCCAAGTAAAGCATCGAGACTCTACTCACAACGGCTCTTTTAAGAGCCACCCACTCCCACAGAAAAGCGCACGCTTGACAATTTAATGTTTCATACGGATTATGGCAGAATAAGTGGAAATGTATTCAACATGTTCATTTTATTACATTAAAGTAACACCAGTGTTTTACCCTGCGAGACACTAAACTGTCGCCTGGTGCTTCGTGTAATGTCAAAACTACACATTCAGAAAACCACAGCAGCAGGGAGGATGTCCCTCTTCAGAAAACTCTTGGTGTCCTCTGGAATAAGGAATGGGATGCAGGTGCAAAGAAAAAAGCTCTGAGATAGGCACACAAGCTTCCTAAAGTAACTGAGTAGAATAAATGCAGAGCAGCAGCAACGAAAGTTAAGGCTGAAAGAAAATAAAGTTGGAGGAACTTTTGTGGCACATTAGAACCAGATAGTTCAGCTCTGGAGAAGGATACGCCGAATGGCTGGAAAAAGGGTCAGTTCTACAATTCCTGTGTTGTCCGATGGAGTAATTTCATTGTATTTAGCTCCTCCCTTCAGGCAGATAAACGGCAGTGTCCACCAGCGTCTGACCAGAGCTGAAGAAGCAGCTTGGATGAGCTGCGAAATGTATTTGACCAAATAAACTTTTGTCCAGTTGATCAAAGGAGAAGTTCAGTTTGTCAACTGGACAAAGTTTGTTTGGTTGAAAACGTTTCGCCGCTCATCCGAGAGGCTTCGTCAGCTCTGGCCCTCATGCTCAGGGTAGATAGCTCCTCCTTTGCAGCTAGATATAAACAGGGTCGAAACAGCATGAGGGCCAGAGCTGACGAAGCCTCTCGGATGAGCGGCGAAACGTTTTCAACCAAACAAACTTTGTCCAGTTGACAAACTGAACTTCTCCTTTGATCATGGATTCTACCTGGACGACTGAGGGACTTTTCACGCATCTTTTGTCCAGTTGACAAATTGAATTTCTACTTGATTCTACCTGGACGACTGAGGGATTCTACACACACAATAAAGGAAAAGCTGACATGTGTGTAAATGTTTTTAAAGATGTCCATAATTCAAAGCACCTGAGTGAGGAAATTTTAAAGGAAAAGTAACATTTTTTTTACAATCTGAGCCTTATTTCGGTAATAAAACAAGTTGTTTTACTCGCCCATAGCACTTTGGTGTCATATGGAGCACTTCCAGAGATGTTTTAAGATTTGCGGTTAGCCTAGCGCGACTTCTAGCCATAGCTCGGGGCATATAATATATTCCCCAAGCATGTAATATGCCCTGTGCGGGCTCCAAATAACACAAACTTTAGCACTTTTCAAATCATAGAAGCCCGATGTCTTAGTCTACGATTTCGTTCGAAGCAAAAGTGGCCTGTAATCCGAGATTTATCCATAGTTTACAGCTGGCTACTAATTGTTCATATAACTTGTTCTTTTCTTTAAAGGAGCTGGAAGAGGCAATACAGTTTGGAGTGAACACGACTCCAGGGCAAGATGGAATATGTTACAAGCTGTTGCAGCACCTTTTTGGCCTTGTTTAATTATGTGTGGGAGTCCAAAACCAAAATCGTGGAAACATGCAATTGTGGTCCCAGTTTTGAAGCCAGGAAAGGACCCGTCCTCTCCCACATCTTATAGACCTACAGCCTTAACATCATATTGTGAATTATCAAAATGGCTTTCGAAAAGGAAGAAGCACTATAGATTCAGCAGCTTGTATTGTTTGTGAGAAAAGCAATAATTAATAAGGAAGCAGTTTTAGCAGTCTTTTTAGATATTGAAAGGGCTTATGACAATTTGTGGAGGGAGGGGCTACTTCTTAAGCTTTATGATGCAGGTGTTAATGGGACAATGTTCAGTTGGATAAAAAGTTTTTTTTTTGATATGGTAGGACAATCTAGGTAAGGGTAGGTAACACTCTATAAGAAATAGAGATATAAAATGGTACTCCCCAAGGTGCAGGTATTAGCCCCATTTTATTTAACATAATGGTTAATGATTTCACTGTGTTGATAATTGATTTGGTAAATCATTGATTGCTGATGATGGCACCATCTGGAGGAGTGAAAGGAATTTTAATTATGTTTATACAGAAACTCAGAAAGTTATTCACAAAGTTATTCACGCGGCACACGCACGCACACGCGCGCGCACACACACACACACACACACACACACACACACACACGCACGCACGCACTCACTCACTCACTCACTCACACTGTGTTGAGTCCGTACGGTTCTCACGGTGTGTTTAAGTGCGCTCGTGCTCCCGGACACTCCACTCTCTCTCTCACTGCTGTTAGAGACACTCCAAAAATGGCAGAAGAAGCTCCCGCCGCGGCTCCGGCCAAAGCCGCCAAGAAGAAGAGCGCCAAAGCCAAGACGAGCGGCCCCGGCGTCAGCGAGCTCATCGTCAAAACCGTGTCCGCCTCCAAGGAGCGCAGCGGCGTGTCCCTGCCCGCGCTCAAGAAGGCTCTGTCCGCCGCGGGATACGATGCGGACAAGAACAAGGCCCGGGTCAGGCTCGCCGTCAAGAAACTGCTGGAGAAGGGCACTCTGGTCCAGAAAAAGGGCTCCTACAAGATGAGCAAGAACACCGAGGAGAAGAAGGTCAAGAAGCCCGCCAAGAAAGCCGCTCCTAAAGCCAAGAAGCCCGCTGCCAAGAAACCAGCGACCGCCAAGAAACCCAAGGCAGCCAAGAAGAGCGCCACCCCCAAGAAGGCAGCCAAAAAGTCCCCGAAGAAGGCAGCCAAGCCCGCGGCCAAGAAAGCGGCCAAGAGCCCCAAGAAGCCGGCGGCCAAGAGCCCCAAGAAGCCCGCGGCGAAGAAGGCCCCCGCAGCCAAGAAAGCGGCTCCAAAGAAAGCCGCCAAGCCCAAAGCCAAGAAGGCAGCGGCCCCAAAGAAGAAGTAAAGTTCCCGCTCACAACCTGGACCAACAACGGCTCTTTTCAGAGCCTCCACTCTCACTAAAGAGCCGCTTTATTCACTCTACACATATTTGTTGTGCTGGAACAACAGAATAGAATCATATCACGACCAAGGGACAGAAAATCACTTATGGCAACTTGAACGTATTCGGCTATTTTGTGCCACAAAACACAAGGTCTATTTTTTGTTACCCTCTGCTATATACATGTTTGAGTGTGCTACCTGACCCAAAACAATTTCCCTTGTGGATCAATCAAGTTTTCATTCAGGATCAGCAACAAACATGAGATAAATGTGTCAAAACAACAGGCAGCGTGTGAACATAAAGTGAAGAGCCTAAAAGATTAAGATTAAGATTAAAACAGCACGGACACACTTTTCTCATTCCAAAGAGTCGAACGTTCAAATCCTTGTATTCATATTTGCTGAATATAATTAGGGAAAAATAAAATGGGAGTTGGCCTCATTTTATTTGAACCTATCGGCGTACTGCCAGTGTTTTTTCAGTACACATTCTGTCCAGTTGATGGCACTAGAGAGCCTGTGTTTTCTGTCACGTCCTCTGTCAGTGAATAAACACTGTGCGCTCGGAGTCTCCAGTCATCTTGTGGTCAACTCACTCAGAGGTGAACATGTCTGGCAGAGGAAAGGGAGGCAAAGGTCTGGGGAAAGGAGGCGCCAAGCGTCACCGTAAAGTGCTCCGTGATAACATCCAGGGCATCACCAAGCCCGCGATCCGCCGTCTGGCTCGCCGCGGCGGTGTTAAGCGTATCTCCGGTCTGATCTACGAGGAGACCCGCGGTGTGCTCAAGGTTTTCCTGGAGAACGTGATCCGTGACGCCGTCACGTACACCGAGCACGCCAAGAGGAAGACCGTGACCGCCATGGACGTGGTGTACGCGCTCAAGAGACAGGGCCGCACTCTGTACGGCTTCGGAGGTTAAATTCTGTTTCTCCTGGTGAACGCACAACGGCCCTTTTCAGGGCCACACAACTCTTTGAAGAGCACATTCGTTTTGATTTAATGCTTTGGTCCTTGTGATGCTTAAAGAACACTGCTGTAATGCATGTTTTACCATCCTGCAGTCTGGGCCACCCGTAAAGGTGCAGCAGACCGAGGTACACAGGCTATGAGACTGCTTAAACCCGTCAACCAAACTCGCTATTAACTTGTACTTGTCAGTTCCATAACTCAAAAGCAAAATGGAATCTATGTAAACAATATTGTAAGTACCATCTTCACAATATGAATTTATTCCAAGTATGAACCCCCTCTAATGTACGCACGGGTGCGCTGACTTCGTGCCTTGGTTTGCGCGTAAACTTCGGTGTTCGCGCCACGATTCCTCCAGTAAAACGTGGACTGTGAACGGGAGCGGACAGCCTGCTGTAAACCAAGTGGAATCCAGGGGTTTCCCCCATCAACCCCAAAAACATGCTCCATTGGTTACAAATCCTCCAGCTGAGGTCCTGACCAAAGCCCTAGCAATAAGATCACCGAGATGGGTCCCCGGGCGCCTTCATGTGCTGCCCACTTCTGGGGGTGGACTTAAACTTTATTGATCCAAAAGGAATCATGGCTGGGTGAGATGGGTGAAATGCAGAGGATAATTTCCCTACAGAGATGGATAAGGTGGAGTCACTGGCGTCACGTGTCAGCATTTTATTTGCACTTGTGCATTTACAAAGTCCTCAAAAACAACGGAGCGTTGGATTTACACTCACTTCACTGTGAAAAGCTAAAAAATCCAAAAGTCAGAGCATTCAGGGAAACTGGGGCATGTTTTATCGCGGACAGTGAACAGTGACTTAAAAGCTAAAGCCACTTCAGGAGGACTGCACATGTCTATAAGAAAACGGGGGGAGGGGAGGTTATTTAGTCCGTTTCCCTCCTAAAATCACTAAAGAACACTAAAGCCCCCTCCCATAACCCCCCGCACATCCAGCGCGCGCAGCGGCTCCACCAATCAGAGCGCAGCGAGACCCGGATAAAACAAGCGGCCGCGCTCCTGTCCCTCAGTGTCCGCTGATCCCGGTCAGAAACATGCCTGAACCCGCCAAGTCCGCGCCCAAGAAGGGCTCCAAGAAAGCCGTGACCAAGACCGCCGGCAAAGGCGGCAAAAAGAAGAGAAAGACCAGGAAGGAGAGCTACGCCATCTACGTGTACAAGGTGCTCAAGCAGGTCCACCCCGACACCGGCATCTCCTCCAAGGCCATGAGCATCATGAACTCTTTCGTCAACGACATCTTTGAGCGCATCGGCGGAGAGGCCTCCCGCCTGGCGCACTACAACAAGCGCTCCACCATCACCTCCAGGGAGATCCAGACCGCCGTGCGCCTCCTGCTGCCCGGAGAACTGGCCAAGCACGCCGTGTCCGAGGGCACCAAGGCCGTCACCAAGTACACCAGCTCCAAGTGAACGGCTCCACGACCATATACACACAACGGCTCTTTTAAGAGCCACGTACTCCACTAAAGAGCTCCTCTCTTCAGATCTTGCAGCTCGGCTATTGTATTTAGACATCTATACACTTCTCTATTTTAACTGCTCACAGAATCTCAAGATTACAGTTAAAGAATTATTGTTTATTTTTCTATCAGTGAGAATTTCAACTGTTAATCTGTTTCAAAATATTTTGAGACACCCGACCATGGCAGCAGCTAAATGATACAAAATCATCATTCTCAGTCACTTGATATAAACTTCATGAACTCAAAGTGACACTATGGATTCTAAATTGACCTATTTCTGTACGTTATTCTCAGTGGTGGAACAATACTTGTAGAGTTGTCATCGTGGAGTGTGCATCGGTCAGAATGAAAGGATCAGGCAGGATGGATCTATACTTTTCTTTGAAATTCTTTGGGATGCATGGGTGTGCATGTGTGTGAGTCTGTAAACAAGCAAATTAACAAAATATTAGAAATCACCTAGATTATATTACATAGTATTATTATTATTATTATAGTGTTTCTGGTCTATAATAATAATAATAATAATAATAATAGACCATATGACTCAAAATACAGCTCTGTAAAAAAAAAAAAAAAAAAAGACCACTGAAAAATTATCCGTTTTTCCGATTTTACTACTTATAGGTATGTGTTTGGGCAAAAGGAACATTTCTGTTTGAGTCTATAAACTTCTGACAACATTTCCCCCAAATTCCAATTTGCAGAAAATGACAAATGGTCAAAATAACAAAAAAGATACATGTTTTCAGACCTCAAACAATGCAAATAAACAAGATCAAATTCATTTTAAAACAACATAATACTAATGTTTACACTTAAGAAGAAATCAATATTTGGTGCAATAACCCTTATTTTTAATCACAGCTTTCATGCATCTTGGCATGCTCTCCACAAGTCTTTCACATTGTTCTTGGGTGACTTTATTCCACTTCTGGTGAAAGAACTGAAGATAAGATAAGACTTAATTGATCTCACACAAAAGAAATTCACTTGTCACATTAGCTCCAGGCAGTTTAGTGCAAAATAATGTTTGAACAGAAAGTGCATGCAGACAAATAGTAATAATATTAAAAATAAGTAAAAAGAGCGTATAGAAAATATTGCACGTCTGGACTATACAGTGGAGTTATACAGTCTGATAGTTCATAATTTGTTGAGGTGAACACCCAGGTGCTTGAAACTGTTCACTGTATGTTCACCGGTGAGTGAGGTAGTGGTCTTCTTCTGAAGTCGCTCACCATTTCCTTTGTCTTACTGGTTTTAATGGTGGTTTTGCCCACACCAGTCCACAAAGTCACTGATGACCAATCGGTACTCCAGCTTGTTCCCCTCAGACACACAGCCCACAATGGCCGAGTCGTCAGAGAACTTCTGGAGATGGCCGCTGTCCGTGTTGTATGTGAAGGTGTAGATGTTGAAGAGGAAGGGTGAAAGCACAGTTCCCTGGGGGGCCGCAGTGCTGCAGACTACCACCTCTGACTCACAGCCGCATGTACTGTGGACGGTCATTGATGTAGTCAATGGTCCTCGCACACCCTTCAGCTTCCCCCACAGCATCGCCAGCCTGATGGTGTTGAAGGCACTGGAGAAGTCAAAGAACATGACTCTCACAGCACTCCCGGCGGTCTGCAGGTGGGTGAGCGCCCGCTGCAGCAAGTAGATGACGGCGTCCTCTACTCCTACGTTTGGCTTGTAGGCAAACTGCAGCGGGTCCAAGGTGGGGCTCACCTCACCACAGAGCGGAGGTGACTGAGGATCACCCTCTCCATGGTCTTCATGAGGTGGGAGGTCAAGGCGACTGGTCTGTAGTGGGCCGATTCCCTGGCGTTTGTTGTTTTGGGAACCGGGACCACACAGGAGGTCTTCCACAGGACGGGGATCCTCTCAAGGCTGAGGCTCAGGTTGAATATGTAGCAGAGAACCTCACAGAGCTGGTCCGCGCAGGTTCTCAGCAGCCTGGGGCAGACACCGTCGGGTCCTGCAGATTTCCTCTGCTTCAGCCGCTTTAGCGCCCTCCTCATCTCGTCCGGTGTGATGGAGAGGGGTGAGTGAGGGGGGGACTGGGGTGGGCTGCAGGGGGTGGTGATGGGGGGTGGTGATGGGGGGTGGAGGGGGGCTGGTGCTGGGTTGGGTCCATGTGAAGGGGGAGGGGGATGTGGCCACTGGCCCCGTGCGTTGTTCTGGGCCAGCTGCTCCTCCATCTTCCTCCCGTAGTCCTTCTTGACCCATCAGATCCTCCACTGGAGCTCCCACCCTTTTCTGCTCCTCTCTGTCCCCTGAGTTGGAAGCCCTTTTCTTCTGGTTCAGGAGGACTTTAAGCTCAGGGGTGACCCAGGGGTGGTTGTTGGAGAAACACCGTACCTTCTTGGTTGACACAGTGTTCTCCACACAGAAGTTGATGTAGTCTGTGATGCAATGGGTCAGGCTGTTGATGTCATCTCCATAAGAGCCGCTGAACATGTCCCATTCTGTGTTCTGAAAACAGTCCCTCAGACTCTCACAGGCCTCGTCAGTCCAAAGCTTCACAGGCCGCTTCTGCGCAAGTCCTCTTCACGCCCTGGGTGTGTATTCCGGGAGCAGGTAGATCAGACAGTGGTCTGAGTGTCTGAGTGGGGGGAAGAAGGCAGAGGTGTAGGCATCTTTAACATTTGAATAGAATAGATCCAGAGTCTTATTGTCTCTCGTGGGGCACGTGATGTACTGTGTGAATGTATGGAGAGAGAAGTAGCGGAGAGAGATGTATGATTAAAGTCCCCAGTGATCAGGAAGAGGCTGCGCAGGTGGCGCATCTGCATTTGTGTCATAGAGCTGTGGAGCTGCTCACAGGCTGCCACTCCATCCGCTGATGGAGGAATGTACACGCAAAACACAATCACGTGTGAAAATTCCCTTGGCAGATAGAACAGCCTCATAGTCACAACAAGGAGATCTAAGTTGCGAGAGCACAGCTGATGTTTCACGTGCGCATTCCTGGGATGACACCAGTGCTCGCTTACAAATACTGCCAATCCCTTCTCACGCTTTCCCGCTCCCCATTGCAGTCCGGTCCGCACGCTTCATTGTAAATCTGTCCAGGGAAATTTATTGTCCAGTATGTGCTCATTCAGCCACATCTCAGTGAAACACATAAGGCTGCAGTCTCGGTATTCCCTCTGCTGCCGGGTCAGCGCGATGAGCTCCTCGATCTTGTTGGAGATGGAGCCCACGTTTCCCATAATTACCGCAGGTAGATATGGTAAATACAGTCTCCATTTCTTGCGTCCACCCCTGCAGCCCCTCCTCTTCCTCCGTATCTCCGCTGGAACAACACGTTTCCCGGTGCGTATGTGATGCGAGCCATAGCTGAAAGTGGTCCCCGACACATCTCCTATTACTATTGAGAGCATTCTCACCAGCAGCCTCTCTGACACAGCAGCTGCTCAGCGGCGGACAAGAAGGCTCTACAGAGGGAGGGTGGTGCGGACTGCAGAAAAGATCATCAGATCACCCCTACCAGCCATTCAGGACTTATTCACACTGTTCCAAGAGGACCATCAATATAATCAAGAACACTAACCATCCAGCACACAAACTCTTCTCCCTCCTACCCTCTGGAAAACACCACCGCAGCATGCGGTGCCACACAAATAGACTCAGAAACATATTCTTTCCACAAGCCAGCAGGCTAATCAACACACTGAAGAAAATTCCATCAACACACTGATGTCCATGCAGCTTTCACAATTCTTGCACTTTACAAATTGCACCTTCACTTTTGCACCTTATGTGTGTGTGTGTATGTGTGTGTGTGTGTGTTTACGTGCGTGCGTACATGCGTGCGTGTGTGTGTTTTTAGTTAGACTGCACATTATTTGGTGTCTGGTGAAACACAATTTCAGTCCTCTGTGTGATGTCTGTTACATAGTGAATTGTACACTTTGACTTTGACATACATAAGGCTGCATATTGGCAAAAGACCATGAATTAAAGAATAAAATAAAGCCTGTAATAAACACATGAACAACTTAGGAACAGCTTTAAACACTCAGATTAGACAGACATTAAACACCTTAATATAACACAACAAAACACCCATCTGTCACATGGACACACTACGACAAAAAACAGAGGTATAAGGGAAGACAACACCACCTCCGATGCACAGAAATGAAACACACTGTAAAACTTGTATATACTCACAAAAAAGGACCACGCCCACACATTAATAAATGCCATATTACAGCCCTGCCTTCATAACAACTTGTGTTATGAAACATTGACAGTGTTTTCATTATTGATCTGTGCATCATCAAGCCATGTTATTTGGGTGTTTTGTGATGCTTTAGACAGCCTTATGTATGAATGTGTGGATTATGTTTTCTACTGGGCAATTGGGATAAATAATAATTAATCATTAGTAGAGGTTTTCATCTTTTTTCATGTAGCCGTGGAGTGCCTATTTGTTAATTGGACCTGCATTATACATTTGTTTTGCTATTATTATTATACTCTACCATGAGAAAAGAAGAAAATAATAATGAATCACCCAGCCTTATCCTTCCATTCTGATCTGTGACCACACCTCTACTGAACCAGAAAGCGCTAGTAAAACATCCAGAACCCCTTGTAAAATGTATTTAATTACAGAATTCAAAATGTTTGCATTAAAATGTATTTTGTAATATATTCTGTTACATAGTCCAGTCAGAGTACTGTATCCTGAATGCTTAGAGTACTACACTGAATTGCATATCAATAACATATAGAAATAAGATAAGATAAGATAAGATAAGATAAGACTTTATTGATCTCACACAGGAGAAATGTATTCCAGGACAGTTTGAACAAGAAAGAAAGTGCATGCAGGCAAGAATTGGATAAAGTAAGTAATAATAAAAATAGTAATGATAATAAGTAATAATAATAATAATGAAAATAGTAATAATAATAATAAATATAGCTGCAAGCAGCAATGTGGGGCCAAGCACCGAAGGTGCATGTAGGCCTCAGCATGTAGGCCGCATGCAGGGTCTGACAGGGTCTAACAGAGTCTGCCAGGGTCTAACAGGGTAGTTAGACCCTGTCAGACTCAGAAACAGGGTTTAACAGGGTCTAACAAGGTTTAACAGGGTCTGACAGAGTCTGACAGAGTCTAATAGAGTCTGACAGGGTCTAACAGGGTCTAACAGGCTCTGACAGGGTCTAACAGAGTCTGACAGTTTTCATAAACTATAATAACCTTGTTGCAGGTGCTGGGGTTTAGATAGACAGAGTCTGACAGGGTTTAACAGGGTCTAACAGGGTTTAACAGAGTCTGACAGGGTCTAACAGAGTCTGACAGGGTCTAACAGGGTAGTTAGACCCTGTCAGACCCCGAAACAGGGTTTAACAGGGTTTGACAGGGTCTGACAGGGTCTAACAGAGTCTGACAGGGTCTAACAGAGTCTGACAGGGTCTAACAGGGTAGTTAGACCCTGTCAGACCCCGAAACAGGGTTTAACAGGGTTTGACAGGGTCTGACAGGGTCTAACAGAGTCTGACAGGGTCTAACAAGGTCTGACAGGGTCTAACAGGGTAGTTAGACCCTGTCAGACTCCGAAACAGGGTTTAACAGGGTCTAACAAGGTTTGACAAGGTCTGACAGGGTCTGACAGGGTCTAACAGGGTCTGACAGTTACTTTCTCCTGAAGTGAAGGAGACTCATTTTATAAATAACATTTACTCATGGCCTTGCTTCTTAAAAGAATATTTACATTTGAAGTTTGAACTTTGTATTTTCTTGCTGTTTAGAAGAAGAATTTTCTGGTGACATGTCAGAAGAATTCCTACATTCAAGATTTCTCACCTTTTTTTTATGGACAATTTGCATTTTACCACAAACATATTAGTGAATTTTGCTTTTGGTGAAATATCAAAATTTGCTAACCCTCCATTTAATGAAAAGGGAATAAGCCCTCATTTTCTTGTTTTATTAATTCATTTAAATTGTACTACAGTGGAAAGTTGGAAGATATTGGAAGAATGTTGACTAATTATTGCACTCTTTTTTTTCATTTTGTCATTACTTATTCATTTATTTTGTAATGATTTTATGTTGCTATGCCCCCTAGCATGTTTGTTCATATTGACACCTCTGCGAGAGTCTGTTTGTTTTATTCATTTGAACACAAACTTGCAAACAAAGAAGAAGAAAAAAGCGAAACAAAACGCAGCTACCCCAGAAGTGCTGGAGGTCAGAGGTCATGGAAGTGTGTGCTCTAGTGCCACCGACTGAATGGATCAATTGACATGTCTAAACTGTATGATGCCACAGGTAGATCATTTATTCACCCAAAAGGGGGGATTCAGGTGTCCATTTAGCTCACTCATGCACTCACACATGCAAAGTCTGTGTGCATAAAGAGCCATTCTGAAGGGTGGGGATTAGGACAGGTTAGAGTCTGACACTGTGGGGACAAAGGTGTTTTTGAACCTTTTAGTCTGTTGTAAAATACTGCCTCAGTACTACAACCAGGTTCAGATTGAAATATCACCAAAAGTCAGACGGTTACAGTTCAACAAAAACTTTATTTTACTGATACAATAGGAATACGATTACCTGGCCAGCCAAATGATATCTCTCTGTATTTCCTATACACCGCGATACCATTTGGACACTCTCCATCCACTCTCGCTCCTCCGGTTCCAAACCGACTCCGCGATTCTGATTCGTTCAAAGATGGTGACGTCAGTGCACCCGCCTTTGCCCGCAAAGTCACTCTTAGGCAGCGGAAGTTCCGCCTCAGTTTTGAATCAAGATGGCGCAATCTCTGATTGGTTCACTTAGCTGTCTGTCTACGCGCAACCGCAGCGCATTCTGTGGATCAAACGTTACCAGACTCACTCGCTGGTACAGCGATGAGTCATGGATTCTTCCAGGCAAGGAATACGATACAATACAATGCAGAGCTCTGGGTCAGACTATCCCTGGTAGCACTACCGACTATGCAGGTCTTATGCCAGGAACTCTGACTGCCTGCCTCTCCCTCGACCCAACAATATAACACAGCATACAAATAATATGTTACTCCAGGTACAACCTCTGGTCAGCCTCTTCGGCATTCTTCCAGCTCATGCTGTTATCTGTTTCTCCCTCGTATATCAGAGAAACAGTGTATTGAAGGTCAGGGGAGCTTCTTCTTTCACCGTTTCAAACTGGTTCTGCCTGTGAACAGTCCTCCAAAAACAATGAGTAGACAACCCTGCCTAAACCACTAAATTTCCCTTCTACATTAAGTTTACACTCTGTTTTCACATGATAAGGCAAGCAATATAAAATGTAAGCAATATGTTAAACAATGAGTATAAAAAAGTATAAAATTATGTATGTATGTGAGAGCTAAAGTATGGTTGAAACGGAAGCTAGTTTGGTGGAAACGGAAGTCAAGGCATTTATCAGGCTGTGATTGGCTGAAAAGGTTCTGAATCAAATGGGACCGGAGAATCGTAACTCGTACGGTATTTTGGATGAACGCGTGGCGGGTGCACTAAAGCGGTGTCCCAGTTAAAGGGCTGCAGCCTCCGTTGGTTACATTTTTGGGCGCACGACCGGCATGACACGGCCTGTTCCATTTCATGCAGCCCAAAATACAGAGCAAAAAGCCTCCCCATCCACCTAATCCCTATTGTGAATATAATAGAAGCTGTTATAAAGCCTGATTGAAGAGCATACTACAGAGCTGGAATTCTGGATTTCAGAATTTTAATGAGTCAAATACACAAACTCAGCGTATATAAGCTACACGTGCTTACAATACATAATTAAAAAAGAACGGGTGCAATATTCCATCAAAAGAAAAGCGGCTCTTTCTCATGTGTGGTGGCTCTTAAAAGAGCCGTTGTTGTTGTTGTGAGTCAAAGCAGACGCTTTAAGCTCTCTCTCCGCGGATGCGCCGGGCCAGCTGGATGTCTTTGGGCATGATGGTGACCCTCTTGGCGTGGATGGCGCACAGGTTGGTGTCCTCGAACAGACCCACCAGGTACGCCTCGCTGGCCTCCTGCAGAGCCATGACGGCGGAGCTCTGGAAGCGCAGGTCGG
This sequence comes from Paratrypauchen microcephalus, assembly GCA_036785185.1. Lineage (NCBI taxonomy): Eukaryota > Metazoa > Chordata > Actinopteri > Gobiiformes > Gobiidae > Paratrypauchen > Paratrypauchen microcephalus. The sequence continues at coordinate 706,721 of JAVJIX010000075.1, forward strand.
TCTTGAAGTCCTGGGCGATCTCCCTGACCAGGCGCTGGAAGGGCAGCTTGCGGATGAGCAGCTCGGTGGACTTTTGGTAACGGCGGATCTCCCTCAGAGCCACGGTACCGGGCCTGTAGCGGTGAGGCTTCTTGACGCCTCCGGTGGCCGGGGCGCTCTTACGCGCGGCCTTAGTAGCCAGCTGCTTCCTGGGTGCTTTGCCTCCGGTGGATTTACGGGCGGTCTGCTTTGTCCTGGCCATGTTTCTAGTGTTCTGTCTGCGAACAGAGAAGAGGAACTGCAGAGGAGCGGCAAACGAGCTGTTTTTAAACGGTCGGCCTCACGCGCACACAGCACCGGGCTCTGTGATTGGTCAGCGTCACACTCTGACGCACAGCGCCGCCCAGAGAGGCGCGTCAGAAGCGCTTTCTATTGGAGCGCGTGTGTTTGAAGTGAGCGCGCGCAGCTGAGCGGGACGCGCGTGGAGGGGGGGCGTGGGTCACACGCGCACACGCACACTACATTCACCTCTGTCCTTACGTCTCTCCTCTTTTCCAGTGAACCTGCTCCACCTCTGGTCCTGTGAGGGTCAGGGATGGGGGGCCAACTTCACGCAGGTTCAGGGATGGGGTTTGGGTCGTGGTCATCTTCACACCGTCTCGTGGCTCATGAGTGAAATCCATCCGCACTTTAATAAAAGTTTAACAGTTTGTTCCTCGTACTGTATTTTGGTTGAAAGCCTCGGTAATCAAATCTTTAAAGCCCCAGTGTGTAGGATTCGTGGCGCATAGGTGGATGGTGCTATTGCACTTTCTGTTTTAGCTACGGCAGACCTCGAGGGTCACCCGGGGGCGCGCACGAGCCGCGCCGCTACTGTATAAATAAAATGCGGTCCCGTTTTTCTTTTTCTTTTTTCATGAAAACACACATTCCCGGTCATGTACCATGACACTCTACACATCAAATGAAACCTTACAGTCTCCTCTTTTTGACTATGCAATTCATTTCCCTGCACAACAATCACTCCCCGAGCACATGGGGCTTTTATACGGAAAAGCACAAAACGAGGTTAGCTTACCTTAGAATGCTTTGCACAGGTCAAACTCTGTATTTCACCATAAACTTGCTCTCAATTTGTCCGTAAGGATCCAGCGAATAAAATCCAGTAAAACAATTTAACACGTGTTAGATCCATTACGACGTCTGATCCGGCAGCATGCTTGTGTTGTTCACCCAAAACCATGAGCCTTGCTGAAGGCGGAGCCCAAATGTCCTTCTGCGGCTCTCGTATTCAAAATGGCTGCCTCTGCATGGGGAAGATCCCCCTTTTATGTGACTATATCTAAGTCCAAAAGAATACTTTGATTTCATGATGGAAGTGAAAAGGCTTGGAAAACAATGTATTTTTGAATGGGTATCTTCAATTTCAGAAATTAACGGGTAAAAATCTTACACACTGTCCCTTTAAATACTGTACAACTGAAATGGAGTCACTGAAGATAAAGGGAGGGTCAAACTGCCTTAAAACTACCCTCTTCAAACAAACACAGATAATAATTAAAAGCGTTTTTTTTTGTTTTTTTTAATAACAAGGACACAGAAAACACGAATCTCTGAAAGAAAAGACGCTCTGTGCCAGATCTTGCTACAAGCTCCTTTCCATCTACAGTTCTTGTCCAGGTAGAAAAAATACATTAAAGAAACTATTTACATATTTACATTAGACCAAATCTAATAACATTTAATCACGAACAGTGTAAATAATCACTATCCAATTCATCATTAAACATTTAAAACAATAAAAATTCAAACATTCTTCACTAAACTGCCTAGAGCTAATCGCAGTGCTTCTCAAATAGTGGGGCGGGCCCCCCTGGGGGGGCGCGTGTGACCCTGGGAAACATGCTTTTTTGCCATACTGTACTAGAACGAAAGTGTAATTGCACATCAACAACAGTAGTTGGCAGTAGCGCTCTCGTTGTCGCTCTGGGGCAGGGTTCGGCGACCTTAAATACGCGATATACGCACAGAACAGACTTGCCATCAGCAGAACATCCTCTGTCACAGAAAAAACACGTTATATTCCACTGAGCTTTGAGTTTATGCAAATGGACCATGTGGTTTTTAAGTTTCGTTTCTGTAAAACGTAAACAAATGCGCACAAAGCCGCATTAAAAGCACATTAATATTTGAGTCCTCGGTGCAAAAAAAGAGTGCAGTGTTTGTTGGAAGTTTCTTTCTTTTTTTGTTTTTAATGTTAATAAAAGGATACATTGTTATGCAGAGGTGTACTAATAATTTTCTAGACAAATAATACTATTAATAGTCGTGCGCAGGGAGGGGGGCGTGGAAATTTTTCTTCTTCCTAGGGGGGGCGTCATAGAAAATAATTGAGAAGCACTGAGCTAATGTGACAAGTGAATTTCTCTTGTGTGAGATCAATAAAATCTTATCTTATCTTCAGTTCTTTCACCAGGAGTGGAATAAAGTCACCCAAGAACAATGTGAAAGACTTGTGGAGAGCATGCCAAGATGCATGAAAGCTGTGATTAAAAATAAGGGTTATTGCATCAAATATTGATTTCTTCTTAAGTGTAAACATTAGTATTATGTTGTTTTAAAATGAATTTGACCTTGTATATTTTTCATTGTTTGAGGTCTGAAAACATGTATCTTTTTTGTTATTTTGACCATTTGTCATTTTCTGCAAATTGGAATTTGGGGGAAATGTTGTCAGAAGTTTATAGACTCAAACAGAAATGTTCCTTTTGCCCAAACACATACCTATAAGTAGTAAAATCGGAAAAACGGATAATTTTTCAGTGGTCTTTTTTTTTTTTTTTTACAGAGCTGTATTTTGAGTCATATGGTCTATTATTATTATTATTATTATTATTATTATTATTATTATTATTATTATAGACCAGAAACACTATAATAATAATAATAATACTATGTAATATAATCTAGGTGATTTCTAATATTTTGTTAATTTGCTTGTTTACAGACTCACACACATGCACACCCATGCATCCCAAAGAATTTCAAAGAAAAGTATAGATCCATCCTGCCTGATCCTTTCATTCTGACCGATGCACACTCCACGATGACAACTCTACAAGTATTGTTCCACCACTGAGAATAACGTACAGAAATAGGTCAATTTAGAATCCATAGTGTCACTTTGAGTTCATGAAGTTTATATCAAGTGACTGAGAATGATGATTTTGTATCATTTAGCTGCTGCCATGGTCGGGTGTCTCAAAATATTTTGAAACAGATTAACAGTTGAAATTCTCACTGATAGAAAAATAAACAATAATTCTTTAACTGTAATCTTGAGATTCTGTGAGCAGTTAAAATAGAGAAGTGTATAGATGTCGAAATACAATAGCCGAGCTGCAAGATCTGAAGAGAGGAGCTCTTTAGTGGAGTACGTGGCTCTTAAAAGAGCCGTTGTGTGTATATGGTCGTGGAGCCGTTCACTTGGAGCTGGTGTACTTGGTGACGGCCTTGGTGCCCTCGGACACGGCGTGCTTGGCCAGTTCTCCGGGCAGCAGGAGGCGCACGGCGGTCTGGATCTCCCTGGAGGTGATGGTGGAGCGCTTGTTGTAGTGCGCCAGGCGGGAGGCCTCTCCGCCGATGCGCTCAAAGATGTCGTTGACGAAAGAGTTCATGATGCTCATGGCCTTGGAGGAGATGCCGGTGTCGGGGTGGACCTGCTTGAGCACCTTGTACACGTAGATGGCGTAGCTCTCCTTCCTGGTCTTTCTCTTCTTTTTGCCGCCTTTGCCGGCGGTCTTGGTCACGGCTTTCTTGGAGCCCTTCTTGGGCGCGGACTTGGCGGGTTCAGGCATGTTTCTGACCGGGATCAGCGGACACTGAGGGACAGGAGCGCGGCCGCTTGTTTTATCCGGGTCTCGCTGCGCTCTGATTGGTGGAGCCGCTGCGCGCGCTGGATGTGCGGGGGGTTATGGGAGGGGGCTTTAGTGTTCTTTAGTGATTTTAGGAGGGAAACGGACTAAATAACCTCCCCTCCCCCCGTTTTCTTATAGACATGTGCAGTCCTCCTGAAGTGGCTTTAGCTTTTAACCCTCCTGTTGTCCTCGGGTCAAAATGACCGGCCACTGTGTTAAAAACCCCCCAAAAAATCGCCTTAACGATAATTTTTGAACTTGAAATTTTATGACTTTTCCTAGATTGATCCAAACTTTAGAAAAAGTGAGTTGTTGCCTTTATTCACACTATCATGCATGCTGTACAAAAAAAGGTACAAAGGTCGTCTTCGGGTCAAAATGACCGAACAGTGAAATTCAATTAAAATCACGGTCACAGAGTTATTTACAAACCACAGAATGTGAGAATGTTTTAGATCTGTCTCAGATCAATCAGTAGCAGATGTAAACAATCAGTAGCAGATGTAAACAATCAGTAGCAGATGTAAATAAGACAAGACAACACAGGTGGCCTTCTCGTGGACAGTGCCTTTGATCTGTGGATTTCCAGAAGTTATAAAGGTGCTGCAGATGACATTACCCCAAATTCTCTCTGTGCTGAAGCCATGAGTGTGCGTTATAACGATGGGATCAACTCATGGGTGGCTTGTGATGCCAAATCAAGCTACGCTTGGAAGATCCAAGTCTACACCGGGAAGCCGACCACTGGAGGCCCAGAGAAGAACCAGGGGATGCGAGATGTGCTTGATGTGACAGAGGGACTGAGGGGTCACAATGTGACATGAGACAATTTCTTCACCTCTTATGAACTCGGACAGCAGCTCCTGAAGAGGAAGATCACCATGGTTGGCACAGTTCGAAAGAACAAGCCTGAGCTCCCACCTGCACTGCTTGCAACAAAGGAGAGAGAGGTCTTCTCATCAAAGTTTGCCTTCACGCCCACCACCACCCTAGTTTCCTACATCCCAAAGAAAAATAAGAATGTAGTACTTATGAGCACGCTGCACACAGACACTAGCATTAGCGTTCGTGAGGACAGGAAACCATCCGTCATCCTAGACTACAACTGTAACAAAGGTGTGGACAACCTAAGGTGATTGGAACATACAGCTGCAGAAGGATGACTGCCCGCTGGCCCCTGGTTATCTTCCACAACATCATTGATGTTTCCTTCTACAATGCTTTTGTGATTTGGAGAGAGATCAACCCAACCTGGATGCCTCGTAAGCAGAACAAGAGGAGGGTGTTCCTGGAGCAGCTAGGAAAGACACTTGTAACTCCACTCATTGAAAGAAGGAAGCATGTCCCCCGCACAGAAGCCTCTGCAGCAGTTGTCAAAGCTATACAGAGTGCAGGAACTCCTGATCAACCTGAGGATCCAGCTGCCACTGCCGCTGCCCCAGCTGGGGCAAGTAAGAGGAAGAGATGTCTGTTCTGCCTGCCAAAGAGGGACCGTAAAACACATACTGTGTGCTGTAGGTGTAAGAAATATATCTGCAAGAGCTGTACATTTGCATACTGCCCCTACATGTGCTAATTAGATCAAAGTCAGCTTTATTGTCAATTCTGCCATATGTGTTCAACATACAGTGAATCTTTCGTTTCTCTCTGGCCAAGTAGTGCAAAAATTTAGTTGAATGAGTTATATTGTTTTATGGATTGTATATTTTTCTTACATTGTTCAGTAAAAAAAAAAATCAGAAGAAAAAGAAAAAATCAGAAATCTGACTCATTGGGATGAATAAAATGCATTAAAAATTCCTTTTTGCACTTTTGTTTCTAAAGCTATAAAAATGCAGGTGAAAAGGGAAAACTGAAGTATTCACACATTGTGTGGTGAATGTTTCTTCAAGCAAAATAAAATTTGGTGTTTAAAATTCAATTAAACTGCTTATATATGGGATTTAGTGAAGACGGGTCATTTTGACCGGGAGGACACGGGGTGTATACAGAATATGAGGACAACAGGAGGGTTAAGTCACTGTTCACTGTCCACGATAAAACATGCCCCAGTTTCCCTGAATGCTCTGACTTTTGGATTTTTTAGCTTTTCACAGTGAACTGAGTGTAAATCCAACGCTCCGTTGTTTTTGAGGACTTTGTAAATGCACAAGTGCAAATAAAATGCTGACACGTGACGCCAGTGACTCCACCTTATCCATCTCTGTAGGGAAATTATCCTCTGCATTTCACCCATCTCACCCAGCTATGATTCCTTTTGGATCAATAAAGTTTAAGTCCACCCCCAGAAGTGGGCAGCACATGAAGGCGCCCGGGGACCCATCTCGGTGATTGCTAGGGCTTTGGTCAGGACCTCAGCTGGAGGATTTGTAACCAATGGAGCATGTTTTTGGGGTTGATGGGGGAAACCCCTGAATTCCACTTGGTTTACAGCAGGCTGTCCGCTCCCGTTCACAGTCCACGTTTTACTGGAGGAATCGTGGCGCGAACACGAAGTTTACGCGCAAACCAAGGCACGAAGTCAGCGCACCCGTGCGTACATTAGAGGGGGTTCATACTTGGAATAAATTCATATTGTGAAGACGGTACTTACAATATTGTTTACATAGATTCCATTTTGCTTTTGAGTTATGGAACTGACAAGTACAAGTTAATAGCGAGTTTGGTTGACGGGTTTAAGCAGTCTCATAGCCTGTGTACCTCGGTCTGCTGCACCTTTACGGGTGGCCCAGACTGCAGGATGGTAAAACATGCATTACAGCAGTGTTCTTTAAGCATCACAAGGACCAAAGCATTAAATCAAAACGAATGTGCTCTTCAAAGAGTTGTGTGGCCCTGAAAAGGGCCGTTGTGCGTTCACCAGGAGAAACAGAATTTAACCTCCGAAGCCGTACAGAGTGCGGCCCTGTCTCTTGAGCGCGTACACCACGTCCATGGCGGTCACGGTCTTCCTCTTGGCGTGCTCGGTGTACGTGACGGCGTCACGGATCACGTTCTCCAGGAAAACCTTGAGCACACCGCGGGTCTCCTCGTAGATCAGACCGGAGATACGCTTAACACCGCCGCGGCGAGCCAGACGGCGGATCGCGGGCTTGGTGATGCCCTGGATGTTATCACGGAGCACTTTACGGTGACGCTTGGCGCCTCCTTTTCCCAGACCTTTGCCTCCCTTTCCTCTGCCAGACATGTTCACCTCTGAGTGAGTTGATTACAAGATGACTGGAGACTCCGAGCGCACAGTGTTTATTCACTGACAGAGGACGTGACAGAAAACACAGGCTCTCTAGTGCCACCAACTGGACAGAATGTGTCCTTGTCCCTGTTGGATGATCATGGTGAAATCAGGTGTGAAGTGTATACATGAGCATACAGGAGTACACATGACTACAGCAGAGACCTCAAACACACGTGGACACACTCAACCTGTTTGTGTGTCACTGTAAAGATGTGTGTGTTTCACAGGAGCGCTCACTGCTGCTGTCTACAGTCAAACAGGAAGTGACGTCTGCGCATGACCAAAGCCCGGGGCAAATATACATGTGTTCAGTATAGTCTAATATATGGACTTTACTGCAGCCTTTCACTCCAGATGAGAGCATTATTTACACTAGTACAATTACACTTTACACAGTTACAAATACAGTACATCGTCAGTAAACAGATTTATTGAGAATACTTTGGAATGTTTGTTTCACAAATCCACAGAACTCAGCAGAGCAGAGGAAATCAGTGTGTGGTACAAACACTCGCATATTTGTGTTTCCACATCTGCACCGCTCATAGATTCAATAAGAGTGACTCCATCATACATGTTCAGTCAGGATAATGGGGTCATAATCCTGTGATCACACAGCGTCCGGTAAAGTCGCTCTCTGAGGTGCTGAAATGTTTACTGGTCATTTTGATGACCAGTGCACAGCTACTATAGACTGTGGCTTGTAGACTTACAGAAAATGCACAGATGAACGTGCTATTGTTTTCTTTTCATAAAAAAAACAAGACCCAGTGTGTGTAGGGTTGATGCAGCCGTCATGTTGCCCGTTGACCTTCCTCCAAATGATTTTGAAGAAGAAGAAGAAGAAGAAAGAAGAAGAAGAAGAAGAAGAAGAAGAAGAAGAAGAAGAAGAAGAAGAAGAAGAAGAAGAAGAAGAAGAAGAAGAAGAAGAAGAAGAAGAAAGAAGAAAGAAGAAGAAAGAAGAAGACAGACTTTATTCATCCCCGTAGGGAAATGATTTCTCTGCATTTGACCCATCCTTCAGGAGCAGTGGGCAGCTCATCTTTCAGGCGCCCGGGGACCATCTCCATGATCTTATTGCTCGGCTTGGTCAGGACCTAAGCTGGAGGATTTTACCTGGAACAATTTTACCTGGAACAATTTTACCTGAACAAACAGCTCAATGTCATGGAACGTCATGGTGTCACATGTTTACCAGCTAATTAGCTCAAAACACCTGCAAATGTTTCCAGAGCTTTTAAATTGTCTCAAATTGGACTGTATGTTCAATACTTTGGTCTTAATAATAATAATATTTTAGTATTCCCATAAGTGTTTGGAAATATTACTTTTGATTTAATTAAATTGTTAATTGTATTTTGACTATATGTACGACCTATGAGCTCACTCTCTCATGGAGCCATTATACTGATCCTTTACACACTAGTAAAATCAGCTCCTGTAAATACCAAAGTCCACAGACTAAAGACACAAAGAACAAAACTGAACACACGGGAATCACAATATGAAGAGATTTTATAGACAGACACAGAAGCACATGAAGCACAATGTAAAAGACTTCTGTAGTGAAAACCTGTGTACATCAGGTTTTCATTTGGACTTTGAGGTCTAAGTCTGACACAGTTCAGATACCAACTGCTAAAGAGCACAGATTTCGGACGTTCCTGCTGCGCCCTCTTCGGTTGCTCCTGCTATGCCATTGTGCCCAAAACGTTGATCGCGATCTGCCAGTCGATCGCCAGGGTCATGTGGGTAAATCGTAGTGTCGTAGTACTCAAGACCGGTTTTGGTCTCGAGATGAATGCAGTCATCTTTCATCGGCAGTACACCTGTACGCAGTACACCGTCAGCAACATGTAACGGTGTGCGGGAGCGCACTTCTCACTGCAGCCTGTGCGCATGCGCACACTGCGCAGCAGGACACCGCACGCACCCCAGCGCGCGCAGCTTGTCCGTAACAGCGTGTACCCTTGTATGGTTGTGGTAATAGTAGTATTACAACTAGGTCTTAACTTTTGAATTTCTTTAGAGGCCTTGGTAAGTCCAAAATGAGAAGTGAAACTGTGAAGTGAAACCTGCCGGGGAAACAATGCTTTTACCATTATTTTTATTACTATCCAATGTCCAGTTCTTCAGGATGTGATGATGGACATGACAGAACAACTCTACCTGCTAAGAGTAGCAGTAGTAGTATTTGTAGTACTAGTTCCCCAATTAGGAATTTCTTCAAAGGCCTTTTTAAGTCTAAAAAGACTGCTTCCTCCTCTTCACAGAAACCTGCTGGGGAAATGATGGAGGGATGTACTAAGCCTGATTTTTATTACGATCCTGGTGGGGAGGATAAAAAAGATGATGTCTCCTCATCAGATGGGACACAGTCCTCATCTTCTCCGTCATTCTGGTCCTCTTGGCGGCACGGTAGCAGAGTGGTTAGCGCTCTTGCTTCACAGCAAGAAGGTTCCGGGTTCGATCCCCGGGTCGCCCAGACCTTTCCGTGTGTGTTCTGTGTGGAGTTTGCATGCATGGTCTGGGTTCGATCCCCGGGTCACCCGAGCCTTTCTGTGTGGAGTTTGCATGTTCTCCCCGTGTCTGGGTGGGTTTCCTCCGGGCACTCCGGTTTCCCCCACCAACCCAAAACATGCACCATAGGTACTCCAGCTTAGGTCCTGACCAAGCCGAAGCAAGAAGATCTTGGAGATGGTCCCCGGGCGCCCTAATGTGTGCTGCCCACTGCTCCTAATATATGTATATATATATATAGGATGGGTTAAAATGCAGAGAAGAATTTCTCCAGTGTGAGATCAATAAAGTTCACTTCTTCTTCTTCTTCTTCTTCTCTTCGAGCAGTTCTGGGTCTCCCAGAAGCACTCCAAGGCCTTTCTTCTTGCCCCCTGGAGGCGAGTCTGATGATATAAACGCACCATCATTCAGCTGGAGGTCCCCTTGGGATTGGCTGAAGGCTCAAACCATGTAGGGTCAGATCCAAGTTATGGCCGTGGTGTGACATTGATAGTATACAGACAGAGTATACAGTAGTATATAGCAGCGGTTTTCAATACGTGAGGCCTGCCTCCCCTGGGGGGCGCCAAAGAGCCACTGGGGAGGCATCTGTCCACATCTGCAGCAGTATTGATATCGGTAATTGTGCGTGTGTGCATTACAGTGTTGTATAAAGCACTGGAAAATCAAACTCAAGTAAAAGTATAGGTACCCCTCCCAAAAATGACTTTGGTAAAAGTCCAAGTCACTGACTGAAATGTTACTTGAGTAAAAGTCTTAAAGTATCTGGAACTTCTTGTATTTAAGTATGACAAGTAATGTAAAAATAAATGTACTCAAGTAATGTAATTAAAAGTACAAGCAAAGGCAGTCTGAATTTAATATTTTTTTAATGTTCGCCCCCCAAAACCTTTGTTGTTGTTTTTTTAAATAACAGTGCTGAAAATAAGGCATACATAAAACCATTGAAGGAGTGTTTTTGGAGGAAGAGGGTTTTTTGCAACTGGGCCCTTAATTCTACTGTAAAACACCATCTTCGGCTCACCCATGGTAGTTTTGTGTCATATGGAGCACTGTCGAAGATATTGGGTTTGGTGATATCCATGAAACGCCTTTCTCATTCGTTACACTTAGCCTACAGCTATGCCTTCCCTTGAGCCGAAAAAGCTAGGTAGCCTGTTAGCTCCAACATCGTCAAATACGCTTTGTGTAACCAAAACAATGTCACACAAACTTAATTTCTACATGTTATGCTCAAGGTTTCACAACGGTGTCTAGAATGTCCATGCTATGATTACTGAAATTGGAATATAGACGCTAACAATTTCATTAATCTAGAACTTACCTCGATGTGTTTCTTGAGGTTGGACGGGGAGTTTCTGTAAGATAGGATTTCCACGTTTCTTGGAAGGCACAAGAGGCACTTCATTCGATAGGACGAATCCTTCATATCAGCGTAAGAGAACATTGTTTACGGCCAGGGATGCTCATCGTCAGGTCCCCCTTCATTTGTAGCCAACGTGGATGCTGTCTCCTCTTCCATCAGGGATGTTGATTGATTAAACTAGCTGCATGAAACTAACAGGTGTAGGCTGATTGTCATGCGCAAGTAGCGAACAAGCCCAGGCACGTCCTGACTTCCTTGCAGTCAGTACAGGTTTTTTTTGTAACGAGTAAATAAACGGCACATTGAAAATGTATCGGAGTAAAAGTATGCAATTAAATTCGGAAATGTAGTGAAGTAAAAGTAAAAGTTATAATTTTTTTAAACTCAAGTAAAGTACAAAGTCTCCCCAAATGTACTTAAAGCAGAATTAACATTTTTTTTTACTATCTGAGCCTTATTTCAGTAATAAAACAAGTTGTTTTACTCACCCATAGCACTTTGGTGTCATATGGAGCACTTCCAGAGATCTTTTAGATTAGCGATTAGCGATTAGCGTTCTCGGGGCATATATGCCCCGAGCATGTAATATATGCCCCGAGCGGTCTCCAAATAACACAAACGTTAGCACTTTTCAAATCATAGAAGCTCAATGTCTTAGTCTACGCCTTTGTTTGAGTCAAAAGTGGCCTGTAATCCAAGATTTATCCATAGTTTCGAGTAGATGAGGACGCCAGTGCGCATGTGCGGAGTCACAGGCCGTTTCCCAATTCACCGACGGCACGCTTGTGAGTGTGCACTCAGTCTGTCGTCGAGACGGCGCACACTCGCTCTGTCCTTAGTGCACTACGTTTCTCACATGGCCGTCTGCGAACTGGAACAGGTCCCGCTTCAGCTCAATGAGCCGGGTGGTCTGCTCCTTGTTCCCTAAAGACAAAAATATTATACTATTGCGACTAGTAATACTTGGAATTGGGACATGGCCAATGTTCCCCCTAATTTTTAATGTGTCTGAGCAAACACACACTAACTCCACATCCGAAATGAACCCCCCGCGCGGCTCGCACTTTGCAGATATAAAAAAAATGACCCCGCAGCTGAATAAAAAGCTATTTCATCCCTGATTTACAGTGCGCTGCACAAGTTTTCTTGTGCGCTGAGAATGTGCGAACAGTGCGCAGCTTAGAGTAAACGCTGGACATGGCGACACTGTAGAATATCCAGCATTACAACAGCAAAGGAAATGTAGAAGTGTAAGGGAAAAAGCATGTGAACGGTAATACAGGTGCCGTGATCTATGCCGTTACGGCTACCGTCACACATGTTTAGCGTAGTTTATGAAGAGTTTCATGTAGCATAGTTGTAGGTGAGGTGAACCAGTACGTATATTTTATAGTGACGTCGCAACTCTCACTTGTGGATGTCGCTGGCGAGTCGGTCTTTGTAGTCATATATCCTCCCGTGCTGTGCATGCTGGGGCTTTTAAGTGTGCGAAGCGTGCACGTTTGCATGCTTGGTCCACGCCCCGATTTCCATGGAAACGACGGCGCCGTTCAGGGCTTGTCTCGACGGTGCAGGGGGAAAAAAACGAATGGAACGGCGCTTGTCGCGCCGGATATGACGCATATCCCGTTCCAAGGACGCTCACAAGTGTGCCGTCGGTGAATTGGGAAACGGCCATATATCCTCCCGCGCTGTGCATGCTGGGGCTTTTAAGTGTGCGAAGCGTACATGTTTGCACACTTGGTCCACGCCCCGATTTCCATGGAAACGACGGCGCCGTTCAGGGCTCGTCTCGACGGTGCAGGGGGAAAAACGAATGGAACGGCGCTTGTCACGCCGGATATGACGCATATCCCGTTCCAAGGACGCTCACACGTGTGCCGTCGGTGAATTGGGAAACGGCCACAGTTTATTTTGCTCTCAGCTCTCAGCCAAACAGGAAACGCAAAGCTGTAAATTCCTTCCTTCCTTGAACAGAAATGGAGGTCTCAGACATCATTTGTCTCACATTTATAACTCTATCCTCAAACCTAAATCAAAACATACAAAGAAAACAATAGGGCAGCAGGTCAGGTCCAAAGGTGTGAAAACACCCATTATGGCCCTGAATGGTTCTGCTAACAAGACCCCACACTCAGTGCATATTCAATAGGCCTATCTAACTAACAGAAACTGTAAACAAACAGGTGTGTTAGTCTCAGAGTAATTTCATTGTAGTTAGCTCCTCCCTTCAGGCAGATATTAGCCAGTGTCCACCAGTGTCTGACCAGAACTGAAGAAACCGCTTGGATGAGCTGCGAAAAGTATTCAACCAAATAAACTTTTATCCAGTTGACAAATTGAATTTGTCCTTCTGTCCTATGCAGATGTAGTCGCCCAGGCCTTTCTGTGTGTGTTCTGTGTGGAGTTTGCATGCATGGTCTGGGTTCGATCCGCGAGTTACCCGAGCCTTTCTGTGTGGAGTTTGCATGTTCTCCCCCTGTCTGGGTGGGTTTCCTCCGGGCACTCTGGTTTCCCCCATCAACCCAAAACATGCACGATAGGTAAAAACCCTCCAGCTTAGGTCCTGACCAAACTGAAGCAAGAAGATCATGGAGATGGTCCCCGGGCGCAGTAATGTGCTGCCCACTGCTCCTAATAACAGGATGGGTTAAATGCAGAGAAGAATTTCTCCAGTTGCTTCTTTCTTTCTTCTTCTTTCTATATATGTATATATTTATATGCAAATATGTGCTTAGATCCTCAAAGTAGCCACCCTTTGTTTTGTTGAAAAATGTTTAGTAGTTCTTTAACTTTTTTTCTTTTCGACATAATTCTGTATAAGCTTTGAAAGTATGAAGACAAAAACACTGAATGAGAGGGTCTGTCCAATCTTTTGACAGGTAAAAAGTCAAAGTCAGTCAAAAGTTTATACAAACCCTCTCATTCTATTTATTTATTTATTTATTTATTTATTTATTTATTTATTTATTTATTTATTTATATTTTTTTACTACTTTCTATATTATGCATACAGAAGACATCAAATACATGAAGTAAGATATATGGGATTATGTAGTGTGTGTGTGTGTGTGTGTGTGTTTCACATTTTTACAGTAAAAAGCAGGTACTGCCACGCCTTAGTAGGAGTAGTAGTAATAGTAGTAGTAATTATAGTTAGTTAGTTAGTTTAGCCTTTATTTGAAGGGACAATGTACAGAGACATTAAGTAGTAGTGGTAATTATTCAGTTATAGAGTTATGTATAACTCTATAACTCTATAACATAGAGTTATGTATAACTCTATAAAAATATTGCACTTTGCACTTTTTGCCACCTGCACTTTTTGTAATTATTGAAAACTGAACAAAAAAAAAAGTACTGGTGTGTTTTTAACCTTACTCACAGAACTCCAATTCATGTCATATCACTTTCTGCTGAAAAACGATCTACATTCATCAGAGCTGGAATGAGGCCAACTATGTCACAGTATCAGTAGTAGTAATAGTAGTAGTAAGAGTTGTTGTTTTGCAAGTCTCAAGTCCAAGTCAAGTCTGAAATTAACTGTGTGTATAGTGATTAGTGAGTGTGCTAGTGTTACATGTACTTTTGTGTGATTGTCCCCGGGCGCAGTAATGTGCTGCCCACTGCTCCTAATAACAGGATGGGTTAAATGCAGAGAAGAATTTCTCCAGTTGCTTCTTTCTTTCTTCTTCTTTCTATATATGTATATATTTATATGCAAATATGTGCTTAGATCCTCAAAGTAGCCACCCTTTGTTTTGTTGAAAAATGTTTAGTAGTTCTTTAACTTTTTTTCTTTTCGACATAATTCTGTATAAGCTTTGAAAGTATGAAGACAAAAACACTGAATGAGAGGGTCTGTCCAATCTTTTGACAGGTAAAAAGTCAAAGTCAGTCAAAAGTTTATACAAACCCTCTCATTCTATTTATTTATTTATTTATTTATTTATTTATTTATTTATTTATTTATTTATTTATTTATTTATATTTTTTTTACTACTTTCTATATTATGCATACAGAAGACATCAAATACATGAAGTAAGATATATGGGATTATGTAGTGTGTGTGTGTGTGTGTTTCACATTTTTACAGTAAAAAGCAGGTACTGCCACGCCTTAGTAGGAGTAGTAGTAATAGTAGTAGTAATTATAGTAGTGGTAATTATTCAGTTATAGAGTTATGTATAACTCTATAACTCTATAACATAGAGTTATGTATAACTCTATAAAAATATTGCACTTTGCACTTTTTGCCACCTGCACTTTTTGTAATTATTGAAAACTGAACAAAAAAAAAAGTACTGGTGTGTTTTTAACCTTACTCACAGAACTCCAATTCATGTCATATCACTTTCTGCTGAAAAACGATCTACATTCATCAGAGCTGGAATGAGGCCAACTATGTCACAGTATCAGTAGTAGTAATAGTAGTAGTAAGAGTTGTTGTTTTGCAAGTCTCAAGTCCAAGTCAAGTCTGAAATTAACTGTGTGTATAGTGATTAGTGAGTGTGCTAGTGTTACATGTACTTTTGTGTGATTGTTGCTGTACTTTTTCCTGTCTTGTAGATTATTTGTCACCAACCTACTGAGGGACTGAAGATGGAAATGAGCCACGATGGCGACAATCTTTGAGAAAGGGAGCTTGTAATCCAATTTATTGTGTGTTGTGAGTCTCCAATATACTGTACTGTATATTTCAGTTATTGTCACATCCCTAGTACCAAATAGAAAGTCAGGTGCGACATGTTCTAGTTGCTTTATGTCCCCACTGGTACTAGTAGTAGTAGTAGTAACTGGCAAAAGGAGAAATTCAATTTGTCAAATGGCCAAAAGTGTATTTGGTCGAATAACCAAATAAACTTTTGTCCAATTGACAAATTGAATTTCTCGTTTTGCCATGGATTCTACCTGGATGACTGAAGGTTCTACACAGTAGTAGTAATTGTTTATTGAAAATGAAAGTGAAGTAGTTATGGCTATATTGTATTTAAAAGAAATAACAACTGAAAGAGAGGGTTGGATCAGTTGTTTTAAGTCTTTTATATTTACAGCATAAAAACATAACGAAACAAGACTGCCCAGCTGTACAAAAATGACTAGAGGAATTATTTGTTTTCCCCATTGTCCTGCTTAGTGCAGTTATAGAACTAGTCTGGTCCTGGTCTAGTCCTGGTCTAGTCCTGGTCTGGTCCTGGTCTGGTCTAGTTTACTTTAGTCCTAGTTTTGCTGTGGTCTGTATTTAAAGTGCATAAAGTGCAAGCGCATTTCTTTAAAATTTTACACGTTTTTTCTAGTTTTAAAATTTTTAGTTTCTAATTTGATTTTGTGGACATGGGGAGCAGATATGACACAGGTACAGGTCATTCTATAACTGTTATCTGGCAACCATAATACAATACTGTAGTCAGAACTTTTTTACACAATAGTTATGATTAGACTAATAAAAGTAAAACTTTGTTAAATCAATGCCTAATGGTCAGAAAATGCCTTCCTTGGTCAGGTCAGGTTTTGTTTAGAGAGTCTTTCTGTAAATAAAAACTTATCACCACGCACCACAAATGAAAGGCACAGTACTGGATATTACTGTCAGAGAAATGTGAAAAACAGAACTATTTCATTTTAAACATTTTCCCATGATCCAAGTTATTTCTCACTTATATTATGTATTCAGAGCATCCTAATTATTCACCATGAAGAGTTTGCAAGCACTTTTGTCAACTCTCAGAAACCTGAGGGGAGTTTTGCCATGACAGAAAAAAAAAAAAATCTACAGAATTCCATAGCCTATATCTTTTTCATATATTTGATGTCTTCTGTATGCATGCAAAATGCAGAAAGTAAAAATAAAGAAAAAAAACATTGAGAGGGTGTGTTTAGACTTTTGGTAGTGTGTGTTTAAACAATAACACTCTCTCATTCAATGTTTTTGTTTTTATCTTTACTATTTTCTACATTTTTGATACACACTGAAGATATCAAATATATGAAGACATGAAATTATGTAGTCAAGAAAAAAGTTAAATCAAGGCAAAGGTCTTAGTTTACCAGTCAATCTACGTTCCTACCCTCACCTATTGTCATGAGCTTTGGGTAATGACCGAGAGTAAGAGATCTCGGATACAAGCGGCCGAAATGAGTTTCCTCCAAAGAGTGGCTGGGCACTCAATTAGAGATAGAGGAGCTCAGTCACACAGGAGGGGCTCGGAGTAGAGCCGCTGCTCCTCCACATTGAGAGGAGGTGAGCTGAGGTGGCTCAGGCTCTGTTCCAGATGACTCCTGGACGTTTCCCTCGGGAGGTGTTTCAGGCACGTCCCACCGGGAGGAGGCTGCGGGGAAGACCCAGGACACGCTGGAGGGACTATGTCTCCCGGCTGGCCTGGGAACACCTTGGGTTCCCCCCCGGAGGAGCTGAAGGAAGTGTTTGGGGTGAAGGAAGTCTGAGAGTCCCTGCTTAGACTGTTGCCCCTGCGACCCAGCCCCAAATAAGCAGAAGAAAATGGATGGATGGAAATTAGTTTAGTTAATTTTTATTTTTTTAGCTCAGTTTTTAATGTTATATCATGCTATTTTAACCAACTAAGAAGTGCAGCATGTACAGTTCAAAGGACACAAGTAAGGGACTGTTAGATTTTGTGAAATGAGCAGTTTGTTTTTCTTGTATCCAGGGAGACCATTTAAAAGGCTAGCTAAGGAGCTAGTTATGGATATTTGAGATGCTACAGATTTTTTACACCATAAATGTGGCAGCACGTGTGGTGGAGGACCTTCAGAGGAAATACTTTAAGACTTTCCAGAGGAAACACTTTGAAGGAATGAACCATTCTATCACCAACTAAAACACTAGAGCAGAGTAAGAACAAGGCCTTTCCTCTTGTGTTCCCCTGGCCTCTCCTGGACACTGCTGTGGTGCTGCAGGACACAGAGGAGGAACACTTTTGGCTCTTCCAGAGGATCTGCTGATCTGCTTAATTGGCAGCTGACGATGTTTACAGTGAATCGATGGACGACGATATCAGGGGGTGGAGTGGAGTGGACTGAGGCAAGTGCCCCTGGCTGCAGCCCGCAGATCTGGGTTGGGCGAAATGTGGGGCGGAGCTCAACATTTGGTCACTCCCCAATGGGCTGGGCTCAATGTTTGGCTTTGCACTGGTGCCATCTCGTGGCAAACATCGGGCAACACATTGAAACGTCAGTCATACGGCACTGAAATGCTTCATGCTAAAGCAACATGTAGTCATATAAGCAGGGGTGCACATAACTTTTTTAGTGAGTTACTCATATGAGTACCAGCAGATAGTGTTTAGTACGCACCTCATCCGCGATAAGTCTAAGTTCCGCTGGCGGTCAGCTGATTTTGCGCAGTTCTCCCCCGTGTGTGCAGTGCACAGAATGTGCACAAGAGAGTCTCGAATTGCAACGAGTCCTTTTAGTTTTGGCGCAACACCGTGGTATACTCCGACGTTAACAGCTGCTCCGTCTGTGCACACAGCGACCAACTTTGACGTCCAGTCATCCAAGCCCGCGTTTCTTTGGTGGTGGTGGTGGCGAAACGCCAAAGAAACTGCTTACTGTTGTCTGTTTCTTTTTAGACATGTTTGACTTTACCAACATTCAACTAGATACTCGCACCGGCAACATGAACAGCCATGTGAAATAGTTTAGAAGGGATAGTCAGTACGCAGGAGCGCGGTAGTGGCCCAAGCCGCAGTACGCATCGTTCATTTTTGCCGCGCATGCGTACCTGCGTACAGGGTTGGGAGGGTTACTTTAGAAATGTAATCCGGTACAGTTACTAGTTAATCCTTAAAATATGTATTCAGTAACGTAATCCCGGTACTATAATATTAAAGTAATGTAACTTGATTACTTTCAGTTACTTTTGGATTACTACAACAAGAAAACAAGAAAATTACAATTCAATTAAAAGTTTTTAGGAGGACAAATACAGTTCTATGTGTAGTTTTAACAACTGTTATCACTATAAGCCAAGTCACTAGTAAACAAGGTCACTCACTAAACCAAACACCTAAACACCTATGACTTTAACAAAATTATATTTTCAGTCAAGTTTTAGTTTTACCGGGACAGTCATCTTGCCCGATCTCCGCAGCTGGACAGCTTGCGTGCTGGCCTACAGCCAAACAGCTTTGCTCGGAATTGTCTAAAGGGTCTTCATGGATCAGTTAACATGACTATGTTGCCTAGATAATGTTTAAATATTGTAATATCGTTCTACAAATGCACAAAGTGTACTTGTGACCGCAAACGTTAGCTAGCTTGCTAATAGTTTGCTAGTCGATAGCTAACTCGATACTGGCTCCTACCCAGTAGTCGAGTTGTAAAATGAAACCAGGGGGGATAGTGAAATTTTTCACCAACGGGGGGGGGCATTAAGCTAAGCCCTTCCCCATCACTGACATCACTGTGGTGTTTCAGGGCAGGGCAGAATTAGAAGGTACTTTGTTAAAATGGAAATGCTTTTATAACAAAAAGTCCATATAATCATTCAATAATTCAATAATACACAGGATATATGTTATCACACACGTGTACACACACACACACACACACACCTTAGTCCTGGTTTAGTCCTGGTTTAGTCTTGGTTTAGTCCCGGTTTAGTCCTGGCTTAGTCCTGGTTTAGTCCTGGTTTAGACCTGGTTTAGACCTGGTTTAGACCTGTTTTAGTCCTGGCTTAGTCTTGGTTTGGACCTGGTTTAGTTTTGGTTTAGTCCCGGTTTAGTCCTGGTTTAGACCCGGTTTAGATCTGGTTTAGTCTTGGCTTAGTCCTTTTTTGGACCTGGTTTAGTCCTGGTTTAGACCTGGTTTAGTCTTGGTTTAGTCCTGGTTTAAACCTGGTTTAGTCTTGGTTTAGTCCTGGTTTAGATCTGGTTTAGTCTTGGTTTAGTGCCGAAATAGATGCAGAAATAATCTGATAATATGACTCACCCATAAGAATGCGGTCAGCTCCATTCTAACAGTTTGCCGTGTTGTCTTTAATAATCCGGAGCTCCGGAGAAAAGGACATATCCCGAACGTATCCCGTGTCCCGAGGCGAGAGTTCCTTCTTACGTAGCATTAACGTAGCAAGTTAAGGAATCTTCTTCTCTTAGAAATGCCGCGTAAATATCAGGCTCACAGCTGATCGGCGAACAGGCGCAAACACAACAGCGGCAATCGTCATGATTGGCAGGAGCGCGTATCGGTGCGTAATTATGCTGCAACATGATTGAAGCTGGAGCGCACTGGCCATTTTTGACTTAAAAACGTCGAAATTCGCCAAAAGTTTAGGGATTTTCATGCCTGATTGATAAAATGCCATAAGGGATGGAAGAAGGGATGCCCGTTTTAGAAGAGGGATGATTTTGACTATTTTTTCCCACAGGGGGGATGCCACCCCTCCCCCCTCTTACTCATATTCACACATAACATGACTGAAGCAGGACATTTAGGGCCTGTCAGTATCAAAGCGTTAATATTAGCGATCTTACCTGTAAATGTTTCTTGAGATTGGAAGTAGAATCCTTGGACATTGACAGGTGTTTAACCGCTGGAAGGCACAATTTGCACTGCACTGTGATGTTGTTCCCTTTGTCTTCTTCAAAAATAAAATTATCCCTAAATTTCCACCCGCTAAATGCGTTTTTTGAAACCATGCCCGCTGCAAGTTTAGTCCGTAGTGCGCGACCTGCGTGAAGTTCAGTGCGAGCCGCTGCAAGTGTATTCCACAGCGCGCGCCGCTGCAAGTTTATTTCACAGAGCGTGCGCGGCGCAAGTCTGTACGTTCTGTTTTCCCTACATATGACCTCCGGCTTTAAATGAAAAAATGAAATAACATAAAATGCTTTCAAATTGTAATCCTGCTGTAATCCCCATTTTCACTAAATGTACCTGTAATCTGAGTACGTCTTTTTCTTTGTAACTGTAGGGGAATACAGTTACCTTTTTTGTATCCTTTTACTTAACGCCGTTCCATGTAATCCGTTACTCCCCAAGTCTGCCTGCGTACCACTTATGTGCACCCCTGCATATAAGCATCATTATGGCTGGATAGTAGATAAATACTGTGTAAAGTCCTTCAAGTCAAGCTCACAGCACCCTTAATTCATGTGAAATTATATTTTATTCACATTGTGTGCCCTTCAGTGCAACCAATGATAAGACTTCATTAGCCGCTTTCAGACTGTCGGGCCAAAGCCGAGCCAACAGGGGCGTATTGTGGTTAACTGCTTTCACACGTCCAGGGCCAGGTGCTAACAGGGGCTAAGGGCCAGCAATTTCTGGCCCGAGCAAAACGATGGGCCAAGAGGAGCCAGAGGGGATGTCGAGGTTGGGGCGGGGCCAAAATTTGGAAGCAAAATAAAGCAAAGATGACAGAGTATTACCTGTACCTTCATTACCGTCACAAAAAAGTAAGAAGATAGATCACCAGTTCTGGTCAGCTGAAGATGCCCGTGATGCATGTAGCCTCCGTAACAGCTTCGTTCTTTCTTGTCTCCGTCGAAACATGATCATGAGCTCGTGCAGAGGTTCTATAGCGTACATTATGAGTGTTGTAGTGTTTGTAGACAGAGGTATCGGCAAGGTCGGATCTAGAAGTGGGCAGTTTTGGGTGGGCAATGCCCACCCAAAATGTTCTCCTGCCCACCCAATTGGTCAACTGTATTTGATGTAATTTCAACCTGCCTATCACGTTTTCTTGTTTGCTCCGCCAAAATTCCACGACGTCTGATTCGCCAGTAGGACAATAAGTATAGAGAGTCTGGTGACTCAGTCACTCCACAAACTGGGGAGAGCTGGAGCCCCCCCACCCATCACGACCACCTTCTACTGAGGCACCATTGAGAGCGTTCTGACCAGCTGCATCACTGTGTGGTACGGGAGCTGCACTGAACAGAACAGGAAAACCCTGCAGCGCATAGTGAATGCAGCTGGGAGGATCATTGGTGCCTCTCTCCCCTCCCTCCTGGACATTTTTAACATCCGCCTTGTGGGTGACACGAGACACCCCTCACACAGCCTCTTCAGCCTCCTGCCCTCGGGGAGAAGGTACCAGAGTCTCTGGGCCCATTCCACCAGACTGTCAAACAGCTTCATCCACCAGGCTGTCAGGAAGATGAACTTTTCCTTCCTCCCATATTGGCATAACCTGTATTCCATAAAAAGACATATCACTCTAGACCAGGGGTGGGCAAACTTTTTGACTCGTGGGCCACAAAGGGTTCTAAAATTTGACAGAAGGGCCGGACCAGGAGCAGGTGGATTTAGTGTTTTGGTAAAAACACTAAAAATAACATGGGTTATGTAGAAAACATGTGCTTTATTTCAATTAAAAATGAACAAAAGCATAACAAAAAAATGTCCATCTTTCAAGTTCCACGGTATTTGGCTATTATTTAGCCGAAAATTTAATTAATAAAATACACCTTTTTTTTATTACTAACAGTTACTATTTTAAAGCACTGAAAGTTCTGTTCTCCTTCAGGTTCTTTTGTTCTTTCGTTGATTGTTTTGTGGCAAAGTGACGCCTGATATTCTTTAAAAAACGCTACAGTCTCTTGGCATATCAGGCATACAGCAGCTGATAAGTATTCGGTGAAAAAATATTTACTTGTCCACTCCTTATTAAACACTCGACATTCTGTCCACTTTTCTTTTCTTAGCTCCGCTCATCTTTACAGGAGGGCTGAGGGGTGGACCAAAACGCCGCACCTCAACAAAGGTCATTGTATGTAGTGTGTCAGCTATTGGAAAACGCCAGAATTGCAGGGAAATTAAAACATTGAAGCATTAACAATTTTATTAATATAATTTCTTCAAGTTCGGCGGGCCGGATTAAAAAGCTTAACTGGCCGCATATGGCCCCCGGGCCGTAGTTTGCCCATGCCTGCTCTAGACATTTTAAAATCTGCTGCTAAGGACTACTGTTGCAATGTTGCACATTTACTATTGGATTTTACTGCTGTTGTACTGTTGTTTACTACTGTTGTACAGGAATTACTGCTGTTGCACATTTATTTTTATCTTTACATTCAATGCACATTCTACTGCACATTACTGCACATTCCATTGCATCTTCCATTGCACAATTTTGATGCACACTGTACATTTTGGACATTTGTAAATAGGTACATGTTAGGGGTGGGCGATATAGCCTAAAATTTATATCACGGTATAATTTGAACCATAGACGGTGTTTTGTTCTTTGTTTTTAGAAAATAAAATAATGTTGTTTCACATTTCAACATTTATTGTAAACCAAACATATTTACATGCATTTTTACTCCCTCGTGTCTCCACTAGTTCTGCTCTATGTACCCGACTGCACATTCATTACTAAAGACCTCTACTGACACCTTGTGGTAGAATTACACATATCATAACATCCCCCTTTCTTTGAAGTAAATATTCAGCAATTTAAATGCATTACATGTGTCAGCTTTCTTTTAACCATTTCTACCTCAGACAACATTCCCTTAACTTGCATAACTCAACTTAATAATAGTAGCTGCAACTCATTTCTCAATTTAACTAATTTCTGTAGATAAATCACAATGTTATATTACTGTGACTAAAGTTAAGTATTAATGTAACCATAACACACAACATATAACAAACTTCTTTTTTTTTTTTTTTTACAGGTCAAGTCTCTCAGGTTTTTTGATTGTTCTTGCGGATCTTCTTGTCACCGTTTCACCTGGAATAAATGTGTTGGTTAGACTTTCAGTGTGTGTGTCTGTGTTGCAGTGTGTGATATGTGTATCGTTGGACGCAGACTCAGTTTGTGGTTCACTGAGCCCTTGGTCTCGAACAGTCTCTGGTGTCTTCAGTAGACTGCGCCGATTTCGTCTGATGATCTGTCCTTCTGTAGTTCTCACGGTATAGGATTGTGGAGCTACCTCTTGAAGAACAGTGGCTTTCGTCGTCCATCCTTCAGGACTTTCAATTCTGACTGAGTCCTCACTGGATAGTGGTGGAAGGTGCTTTGCTGTTCTGTCATAGAAAGCCTTTTGTTTCATTTTCTGTTGTTTCAACTTTTGTTCCAGCTTTGGGTGTTTCTTTTCCTTTGAGCAGCTTGGAAGTGTTGTTCGGAGCTTGCTTCTCATGAGCAGCTCAGCAGGTGAGAACCCGCATTCCAGTGGTGATGCTCTGTAACTCAGTAGAGCCAGGTAAGGATCTGCGTCACTATCTGAAGCTTTCTTCAGGAGTTGCTTGAGAATATGGACACCTTTCTCTGCTTTGCCATTAGACTGTGCGTATAGTGGGCTAGATGTGACGTGTTGGAAATCATAGACCTTTGCAAAGTCTTGCCACTCTTTGCTATTGAAGCATGGTCCATTGTCACTCATTACTGTATGTGGAATGCCATGTCTGGCGAAGATTGACTTGACATGTGTTATGACACTGTAGGAGCCATTTCGTACGTTCTGTGTTCTGGAGTAGAAGAAGAAGAAGAAGAAGAAGTAACTTTATTGATCTCACGCTGGAGAAATTCTTCTCTGCATTTTTAACCCATTCTATATATATATATATATATATATATATACTCTTTTTATAGCAGCTGCTCTTGTCCCGCCTTCAGGTTCAGGGAATGCTTTCTGATTGGATGACTTTGATCTCGCTTTATTCTTTGTTCTTTTATCTTTGGTCTTACCTGCTATAAATACAGACCTCAGAGAACACACAGACAGAGAACTCACGGACACCGTAGAAGACACATCCCACCAACACACACGGAGAAGACACGTCTCACCAACACACACACACCCATCCACACGAGAAGAAGGGGAAACGTCTACACTACATAGGTAGTGTGGATAGAAGCCGCGGTCTGGTGGCCAGGAGGATACCCCGAGACCATAGAGTATCGGATGAGCCGAGAGGACGGGGTATTAGGCGGTCCTGGACCACAGGAGCTACACAGTCTTTTGACCGTCACGTATCGTCACGTATCGTCACGTATCGTCACGTAAACGTCGTGTAAGAACCAAGCAAGAGTGTAACATCGGCCGTCTCCCGGGTGACAGACGGGAACGCGCACCGCTACAGGGCACGTACGGACAGCAAAGAAGAACCAGTAGCACCGTCAACAACGCAACGTAGGGTGAGTCCTGTCGGGAGCCACGGAGTACAAGGAAGCCCGGTCTCTGTGACAGGCAGGAGCTCATCGCTATATGACACGCAAAGACGACAAGAAGGACATCACCACACATACAGAGCCTAACACAACACCCGCAGGAAAACCACAAGCCTCAGAAATTCATCTTTCCATTTCCCTGTTTATTCACCTTATTTGCACCCACTCTGTATGACCTTTCACTTTAGTAAAGATAGAAAAGACAAACTTGGATTCAAGACTCTTTATTTACTTTACGTAACGCGTCGGAAAGAAACTTCTAGAAACATCGAGACCGAGGCTAGTGGGGCGCATTGGCGCACTCACATAAAGTCAAAAGACTATAGCAACATACTCAAGTCAAAAGACTTGCTAAAGTCAAAAGACTATAGCAACAACTTTAAGTCAAAAGGACTCGCTAAAATCAAAGGACTTTAAACAACATCTAGAGTCACGAAGTCTACAGCATCACGTCGAAAGACTAAACATCAAAGTCAGAAAAATCAGTATCAAGTCAGGAGACTTGATTGAAGAAAGAACCAACCTGAACCAGCAGGAAACTCCATCCACGGCTGAAGCAAGCGTTCCGTGGGTCAGGTCTGACAATTCTCTTATCAGTTTTACTAGTCTGCTAGCCACCGGAAATAGAAGTATGTGCCCTAAAGACACATCACATCCTTTCCCGAGTGTCGGTGAAAGTTAGGAAGAGTTAGAAGCTGTGAGGAGTTCGAGGAATTGTCACAGGCTAAGGATGTATACGGGAAACATGATGTCAGGAGCGAGTGCTGGCGCGCTGTCTGACTACTACTATAAAGCTGATATGGAGCGACTAAAATACGAGAGAAGCGGAATCTTGTCACCGCTAACCAAGCAACGAAACGACAATGAAACGAAGGGATGGATCGCAACTGCTAAAAGGGCCACGGATGGAGAGCAAGATGCCATTGGATCGGAGGATAGCACTTTTAGGGCTAACTCAGTTACGAGTCGCACATCTCAACGTTCCACTACTAGTTCAGTGCGGTCAAAAGCCAGAGTAGAACATGCAGCTCTGTTAGCAAGCCAAGCGGCTATGATACAGAGGCAAGAGCTTGAGCAAGAAGAAAGACGCTTGCGGCATGAAAAAATACACCTGCAGCAGGAAAGGCAGCAAGAGGAAATGCGCCTGCAGCAAGAAAGGCAGCAAGAGGAAATGCGCCTGCAGCATGAAGAGGCGTGCTTGAGAGCTAAAAAGGAGCGGTTGCAGATGGAAGCTGCCATTGCAGCCGCAAATGCCAAATTAAGAGCTCACGACCAGAATAAAGATGCTCGGAAGCCAAGAGCTGGTTCGAAGCGTACGACTGGTGGAAATGAAAGGTTCACCAACTGTAGCAGCGACCATGTTGGAATTGAAAGGCCTTTGCATGACGTCGGGCCTAAAGCTGGTGCGCCAACTGCCTCGCAGGCGCAGTCGGGCCTCCTGTCAGTCAGAGGAAAATCTCCAACAAGGAAAAGGCAAAGCCCGTTGTTCAAAGGTGCTGAGTACGCCACCTCAGCCACCGATAAACACGCAAACGCGGAAGGGAAAGCCAACTTAGGAGAAGATGAGAACAAAAGAAGCAGCTTCGCTGTGACTGTGACTGCTGCTGAGAGAGAGAGAGAGAGAGAGAGAGAGAGACAGAGAGAGACAGAGAGAGACAGAGAGAGACAGAGAGGGAGAGAGAGGACAGAGAGAGAGGACAGAGAGAGAGAGACAGAGAGAGACAGAGAGAGACAGAGAGAGAGAGAGAGGCCAGAGAGAGAGGACAGAGAGAGAGAGAGACAGAGAGACAGAACAGAGAGAGAGAGGACAGAGAGAGAGAGAGGACAGCGAGAGAGAGAGAGGACAATTAGAGAAGAGGGCACCAGCAGTAAAGTCAGCCAACTCCTTCCAAAGTCCCTGCTTGTACTGTAAGGGGAAGCATGTGTTGAATGTGTGCAGCAAGATTAAAGAGCGGCCTTTGAATGAGAGAACTGACTTCCTGAGATCTCAAGAGCTTTGTTTCAGCTGTCTTACGCCAGGCCACATGGCTAAGGACTGTAAGGAAAAGAGCTCTTGCCCTGACTGTTCCTATAGGCATCCTGCTATTTTGCACGTCATAAAGCAAGATCACTCACAGGAGGAAACCAAAGCAGATGACAACTCAACAGGTACGGCTGTTGAGTGTGGTGCTCTCGCACGTGCAGGGTGTAGAAGCGGTGAACAAACCGGGGCCGGGAATGAGGACATTCCAAAGAATCCACAACAGGCAGGGCAGAAGGAGCCAGAAGACCTTGACAAGTTGTCAGATCTCAGCGTGAGTAAATGTTTTAAGTCCAACACAGTCGGGCCCACAAAGGGCGCACAAATCCATCATTTCTCAAACGCAAGTCAAGATGGATATGGGGTTGTGCCGTACTGCTTATTGAAGAACGGGCAAGAGGAGAAACATGTCTGCCTTTTGATGGAGAAGTCCCAGGTCTCTCCTCTTAAGCAGGCTACAATCCCTAAGATGGAATTGTCGGCTGCAGTGATCCCAGTCAAGATTGAACGGGTGTTGAAGGAAGAACTTCAACTCCCCCTGAAGGATTTGGTCTTTTGGACGAATAGCACGACGGTACTAAGGTACACTGAAAATGACGCTTTTCGTCTAAAGACATTTGTGGCGGGCCGTGTCTCCGTTGTCAGAGGGGCTGTTACAGGAGCTCAGTGGATCTCGATGGTTGACACCTCTTGGGGTCCAACCGATCTCGCCTCGAGAGGCTTGAAGATTGAGAGCTTCATGTCATGTAACATCTGGTTTCGCAAGGCTAAAGAGCCGTGGGAGACAATCAACGGCCAAAACAACGGACCGCATGCCGTGAAGGCGGCCCTAGGTTGGGTAGTCAACGGGCCTGTCAGCGGATGCCAAGAGAAAGAATTCGATGACGCCGAAAAACAGAACTTCGTTAATCGCATCTCTGGGTCGACCATAGAAGTCATGCACTACGAAGCAGATTTTCCGGAACGCCGGCGTGAGGACGAGCAAGGGCCATCTCAACACGACAAGCAGTTTGTGCGCGCTGTGGCCACATCGGCACATCTTTCGGATGGCCATTGCTGCACCGAGCTACCTCTGAGGGATGTCTGCATGGAGATGCCAGGCAACCGAGGTATAGCCGAGCAAATACTCGACTCCTTGAAGAGGAAACCCATCAGGATTTCAGACTTCTTTCGGAAGCACAAAGATTTGATGACCAAAATCCTAGAGAGAGGGTACGTCACAGGAGTCCCAGATGAGCAGCTGAGCCGAAGAGAATGGTACATACCGTACTACTGGGTGTACCATCGAAGAAAGAGAAAGAAAGAGAAAAGTTTGGAGTAGGGGGGCGTCGGAACAGATCAGCGACGCCTGGGGAAGCCAGCTTCCCGCCCTACTCAGTAAACAACACAGAACAACACACCTTATTCTTCACTGCATCCACCTGGAAACAAGACACGGCGGCGGAAATCAGATTCTCTACTTTCCGTTGCTCCAAGAACGGCAAAAGTAGCTCGGAACGAAGAGAGACTTTAAGGTCGGAGATGTCGTCCTCGTCGTTGAGCCATCCCTAGCAAGAAATGACTGGATGTTGGGCAGAATCACCAAGGTTATGCCAGACTCCAAGGGGATGGTCCGCAGCGCTGAAGTCCGGACGACGACGGGTATCATACGAAGACCCATAACCAAATTGTGTCTCTTACAGGGTGAAGACTGAAGAAGAGAAGGACCTACTACACGTCCGATATGAACTGTAATTTGTGAAAAGTATACTTACTTGTAAAAAAGTGAAGAATTACCTTTTAACCTTAACCTTTTTGAAGAAAAATGTTCGAGAAATGTAACAGCTAAATTTAAAACTGTAAATTAGTTAATGGCTCCAATTCTTAAGTTAGTAATTGACTTGCTAAAGCTTAGCCAATTAGGGGCCGGGATATGTAGGAGCCATTTCGTACGTTCTGTGTTCTGGAGTAGAAGAAGAAGAAGAAGAAGAAGTAACTTTATTGATCTCACGCTGGAGAAATTCTTCTCTGCATTTTTAACCCATTCTATATATATATATATACAGTGCCGTGAAAAAGTATTTGCCCCCTTCCTGATTTCTGTGTTTTTTGCATATTTATCACTCAAAACATTGTCAGATCATCAAACCAATTTTAATATCACACAGAAACAACCCAAGGAAAGACAAAATTCAGTTTTTGAATGATGATTCCATTTATTAGTGCACAAAAAAAATCTAAACCTATCTGGCCCTATGTGAAAAAGTAATTGCCCCCTTAATCTAATAGCCAGTTGAGCCTCCTTTGACAGCAATAACTGTAACCAAACGTTTGCGATAATTGGTGATGAGTCTTTCACACCGCTGGGGAGGGATTTTGGCCCACTCTTCTATGCAGAATTGTTTCAATTCTGCCATATTGGAGGGTTTTCTTGTATGAACTGCCCGTTTAAGGTCACACCACAGCATCTCAATCGGATTTAAATCCGGACTTTGACTTGGCCACTCCAAAACCTTAATTTTGTTTTCTTTGAGCCATTCAGAGGTGGACTTGCTGGTGTGTTTTGGATCATTGTCCTGTTGCATGATCCAAGAGCGCTTGAGTTTGAGGGCACGAACTGATGGCCGGACATTCTCCTTCAGGATCTTCTGGTAAACAGCAGAATTCATTTTTCCGTCAATCACAGCAAGTTGTCCTGGTCCTGAGGCAGCAAAGCAGGCCCAGACCATCACACTGCCACCACCATGCTTTACTGTGGGCACCATGTTCTTTTTATCAAATGCTGTGCCATTTTTACGCCAGATGAAACGGGCTGCAGACCTTCCAAAAAGTTCAATTTTAGACTCATCGGTCCACAAAATGTTTCTCCAAAAGTCTTGAGGGTCATCAAGGTGCTTTTTGGCAAAGGTGAGACGAGCCTTTGTGTTCTTTTGTGAAAGCAGTGGTTTTCTCCTGGGAACTCTTCCATGGATGCCATTTTTGGCCAGTGTTTTTCTAATGGTGGAGTCATGAACACTGACCTTAACTGAGGCCAACGAGGCCTGTAGTTCTTTCGATGTGCGTCTAGGTTCTTTTGTGACTTCCTGAATGAGCCGTCGTCGCACTCTTGGAGTAATCTTAGTTGGTCGACCACTCCTGGGAAGGGTTGCAACTGTTCCCAGTTTCCTCCATTTTTGAATAATGGCTCTGACAGTGGTTCGCTGGAGCCCCAGAGCTTTGGGAATGGCTTTGTAACCTTTTCCTGAATTATAGACTTCTATCACTTTTTTTCTCATTTGTTCTTGAATTTCTTTGGATCGTGGCATGATGTGTTTGTTCTTGAGATGTTGTAGCCAACTTCACTTTGTTTGACAGGAACTATTTAAGTGATTTCTTGATTCAACACAGGTGGTGACAATCAGGTGTGGGTGTGGCATGTAGAACTGAACTAAGTTTTCTCAAAACTGTGGTTAGTCACAGTTAGTTTGTGATTTAACAAGGGGGGGCAATTACTTTTTCACATAGGGCCAGATAGGTTTAGATTTTTTTTGTGCACTAATAAATGGAATCATCATTCAAAAACTGAATTTTGTCTTTCCTTGGGTTGTTTCTGTGTGATATTAAAATTGGTTTGATGATCTGACAATGTTTTGAGTGATAAATATGCAAAAAACACAGAAATCAGGAAGGGGGCAAATACTTTTTCACGGCACTGTATACTCTTTTTATAGCAGCTGCTCTTGTCCCGCCTTCAGGTTCAGGGAATGCTTTCTGATTGGATGACTTTGATCTCGCTTTATTCTTTGTTCTTTTATCTTTGGTCTTACCTGCTATAAATACAGACCTCAGAGAACACACAGACAGAGAACTCACGGACACCGTAGAAGACACATCCCACCAACACACACGGAGAAGACACGTCTCACCAACACACACACACCCATCCACACGAGAAGAAGGGGAAACGTCTACACTACATAGGTAGTGTGGATAGAAGCCGCGGTCTGGTGGCCAGGAGGATACCCCGAGACCATAGAGTATCGGATGAGCCGAGAGGACGGGGTATTAGGCGGTCCTGGACCACAGGAGCTACACAGTCTTTTGACCGTCACGTATCGTCACGTATCGTCACGTATCGTCACGTATCGTCACGTAAACGTCGTGTAAGAACCAAGCAAGAGTGTAACATCGGCCGTCTCCCGGGTGACAGACGGGAACGCGCACCGCTACAGGGCACGTACGGACAGCAAAGAAGAACCAGTAGCACCGTCGACAACGCAACGTAGGGTGAGTCCTGTCGGGAGCCACGGAGTACAAGGAAGCCCGGTCTCTCAGTGACAGGCAGGAGCTCATCGCTATATGACACGCAAAGACGACAAGAAGGACATCACCACACATACAGAGCCTAACACAACACCCGCAGGAAAACCACAAGCCTCAGAAATTCATCTTTCCATTTCCCTGTTTATTCACCTTATTTGCACCCACTCTGTATGACCTTTCACTTTAGTAAAGATAGAAAAGACAAACTTGGATTCAAGACTCTTTATTTACTTTACGTGACGCGTCGGAAAGAAACTTCTAGAAACATCGAGACCGAGGCTAGTGGGGCGCATTGGCGCACTCACAGACACAGTTGGAAGATGTGCTTGAGAGCAATGCCATCTCTGGGTAATTCGAGAAATAGTCAATGACTACCAAGTAATCTTTCCCTTTCAGATGGAATAAATCCATTCCTACTTTGTGCCAAGGTGCTGTTGGTACATCACTTACAGTCATCGGCTCTTTAGTCTGTTTGTTTCTGTATTTCTGGCATGTCTCACATCTGCTTATCATTTTGTCAATGTCTTTGTTCAGTCCAGGCCAGAAAACTGTCTCTCTTGCCCTTCTTTTACATTTTTCAACACCTAAGTGTCCTTCATGAATTCTCTGCAGTATTTCTTGTCTCAGTACACTTGGAATGACTATTCTGTTTTGTTTTAACAAAAGTCCATCAACTACACTCAGCTCACCTCTGACATGGTAGAACTGTGGACAGGATCTGGCAGCCCATCCATTCTGCATGTTCTCCATCACACGTTGTAGTTCAGGATCTCTAGCTGTCTCGTCGACGATCTGCTTGGTCTTTGCGTCTGACACAGGAAGCGCTGCAGACACCATGTTGACGTGCACTTGGACATCATCTTCGGTCGTGCTTGCACAACTCTTTACAGGTGCTCTTGACAGTGCATCAGCTAGAATGAGGTGTTTGCCAGGTGTGTAGATGAGTTCAAGGTCATACCTCTGCATCTTCATCATCATGCGCTGTATCCTTGGTGACATTTCATTCAAGTTCTTTTTCATGATTGCAACTAGTGGACGATGGTCAGTCTCTACAGTGAAGGTGGGTAGGCCATATATGTAGCTGTGAAACTTCTCTAGGCCAAACACTAATCCGAGACATTCCTTTTCAATTTGTGCATATCTGCACTCAGTCTCTGTCATGGATCTGGACGCATATGCTACTGGTTTCCACTGCTCATCTTCAGCTTGAAGAAGTACTGCACCAATTCCATCCTTTGATGCATCTGTAGACACTTTGATTGTCTTGGCTAGGTCAAAGAATGTCAGCACAGGTGCGGCAGTGAGTGCATATTTGAGCTTCTGCCACTCGCGCTCATGGTTGACTGTCCACTTGAAGTTGTTGTCTTTGTGGAGGAGTTCACGCAGGTAAGTTGTCTTTGCTGATAAGTTGGGTATGAATTTCCCGATGAAGTTTACCATTCCCATGATGCGTAGCACGCATGCTTTGTCTGTAGGTTTCGGCATGTTCAGTATGGCGTTGATCTTTTCTTCTTCTGGCTGTATGCCTTGAGCTGAGAGCTTGTCTCCCAGGAACACGATCTCTTGTGCAGCGAACTGACATTTGTTTTTGTTGAGCTTCAATCCATTTTTTTGTATGCGCTCCAGAACTTTAGTCAGCCTCTGATTGTGCTGCTGGAGTGTGGACCCCCATATGATTATGTCATCCACATAAGCTCTTACTCCATCCAGGCCTTCGATTATGTGTTCCATTGCCCTATGAAATATTTCTGATGCTGATATGATTCCAAAAGGCAGCCTCTGAAAACAGTACCGGCCAAAGGGTGTGTTAAAAGTGCACAACTTGGTACTGCTCTCGTCTAACCTAACTTGCCAAAAACCTTGCGAGGCATCTAGTTTGGAGAAATATCTGGCGCCTGCCATCTCGCTGGTGATCTCCTCTCGCTTGGGTATTTGATAGTGTTCACGTTTGATATTTTCATTGAGGTCTTTCGGATCCATACATATCCTCAACTCTCCACTCTTTTTCTTCACACAGACCATGGAATTGACCCACTCGGTCGGTTCTTCAATCTTCCTTATCACACCAAGCTCTGTCATCCGCTCCAGCTCTTTCTTTAAACTGTCTCTGAGTGCCAGTGGAACTCTTCTGGCGGCATGTACAACTGGCTGTGCATTGTCTTTCAACTGAATTTTGTATGTGAATGGCAGCACACCAAAACCTCTGAAGACATCTGAGAAATTCTGCATAATCGAATCAACAGAGTCAGGTGACTCGGTTATGCTGGTATTAATTCGATACACTCTTTTCACAAGCTCCAGATTTTCACAGGCTTTGTCCCCTAGCAGTGAATCGAGACCTTCAGGAACAACTGAGAAGAGCAGGTGATGCACTTTATCTTTGACTGTGACTTTCAGCTTGCATGTGCCTAGGCAATCAATACTTTGTCCATTGTAGTCTTTCAGTGCGATTGTTTTCTTCAGTATTTTTGGTTTTTCGCTCATTGACTTCACATCCGACATACTGATTAAGTTTGCTTTCGCACCAGTATCCAGCTTTAGTGTGACTATAGTCCCATTTATTTGCAGAGGTGCTATCCATTTGTCTGCTTTAACAGCATTTATCTTTGTTTTTGGTTCCTCCTCACACTTCACTATGCCAACAAAGAATGAGTCACTTAAATCAGGGTCTTCCACTACGTTCACTGATTTTCCTTTCTGTTTTTCTTTTCTTTTTGAAAAACACTGTTTGGCAAAGTGATTCTTGCCATGGCATTTGATGCATTGTTTGCCAAATGCAGGACATTCTCTTGGATTGTGCTGTGTGCCACATCGCTTGCACTGAAATGGGCTTGTTTTCTCTCCGCTACCCTTTCCTTGACGAGCTCTGTACAGCTTGGAGACGGCACCAACATCTGCTGTTTCTTTTACATTCACGCTGTTAGTTGCTGCTTCACTGAAAATGCCAACGTGCTTTTTGCTAAGTTCACTTGCATGGCAAATCTTCACTGCTTCCTCTAGCTTCAGCTCAGTTTCTCTTAGCAGTCTCTCTCTCACTTTCTTATCTTCAATGCCAAACACAATCTGATCCCTGATCATTGAGTCTTTGAGAGTGCCGAAATTGCATGACTGTGCTCTTATCTTCAGGTCTGTAACAAAGCTATCAAAACTTTCTCCTTGCTGTTGCAGCCTTGAACGAAAAACATATCTCTCGTATGTCTCGTTTTTCTTGGGCGTACAATGAGCTTTAAATTTGCCTAGCACAATGTCCAATTTTAAACGGTCTTCTTCTTCCTCAAAAACAAAAGTATTGTATACTTCAATGGCTTGTGGCCCAGCTATAGTTAGCAGTAAAGCTACCTTTCTGGTGTCTGGTTTCGAATCCAGTCCCATTGCTTCGATATAGAGCTGAAACTGCTGCTGAAAAGTCCGCCAATTTTGGTCGACATTCCCGGTCAACTTCAGGTGTTCCGGTGGCTTCAAACTGTCCATCATTGTCGAATCTTTGGCTTTGGAGTCAGCTTTCGAAACGTAGTCTCAGTCACTTTACTTTGTCCACTCCTGGTACCATGTTTTGTTCTTTGTTTTTAGAAAATAAAATAATGTTGTTTCACATTTCAACATTTATTGTAAACCAAACATATTTACATGCATTTTTACTCCCTCGTGTCTCCACTAGTTCTGCTCTATGTACCCGACTGCACATTCATTACTAAAGACCTCTACTGACACCTTGTGGTAGAATTACACATATCATAACAGACGGTAGACGGTATATATCACGGTATACTTTGGTATGTAACAGTATTAACTGTTAACAGTATTAACAGCTTCTTAATGGTCACCAGAGCACATGGAAAAAGCATTCAAGCAGGAAGCTGTTTTTTAAACTATTAAATAACATAAACGTCAAGAATATTACTACAAGAAAATGTATTGTGCAAAACTGTAATTGTAAAAAAACATAAAACAAGTAACTTCACTTTCAAGCAGTATAAAATTTGAACAAGGCAATGTAAATCGGAAATGAAACTGCGGATTGTCAGGCTGATATACGGGTCCATAGTGCGACTCGACCACAAGTCCGTGGTGGTTGCATAGTGTTTATGTCACGAAGCTCTTTTCCCACTTGATTGCGGACCTCGTCATGCAGTCTTTGCACTTCACCTGGCTAAAATATCTGCGGTTTGGTACCACGTAACGTTGATCCAGCGTCTTCACCATGCCTAAAAAGCCGCTTCTCTCTACGGTTTGGAAAGGCACTGTGTCGTTAAACAAGAATATTGCGATGGACTTCGTTATGTCAATTCACCGCTGGCTTTTTTATCATAAGCTACGCCTTATGAAAATGCCTGGGTGATAGACTGCTGGTGTGTAGTGCCAACTTTTTTCCTCCCACTTGAAGACTGGCTTGGCTTTTGAGTGTCACCCCAATGTTCCCCCTAATGTTTTATGTGTCTGAGCAAACACACTAACTCCCTGAGCGCTCCTTGGACTCCTGTGCGCGACATCCGACATGCACCCCCGCTACACGCTGTTGCGAAAGAGCTGCGCGTACTCGCGGCTTGCGCGTGCTCGTGGCTTACACCGGTAGAAGTTTAATACGAGACACATACTTTTGTTTCTGAATACTGGACGATTCCCCCGTATTCAGATGACCCCGCGGCTGAAAAAAAAGCGGAACTCTTTCATCCCTGCGCTGCATAGGTTTTCTTGTGCGCTGAGAATGTGCGAGCAGTGCCAATTGCACAGGCGCGCAGCTTACAGGGAACGTTGGACCGCGCATTCGTTGGCTTTCTTCGTACTCGATAACGTGTTTAGCTTTTAGGTGGTAGAACAGATTGCTTGTGTTGCTATGTTTTGCGATCACTGTCGCCCAGCATATTCTGCAGATTGTTTTCCAATTTCCTGTTCAGTATCCGACGCCTTGTATCCAAACCATGACCAGATTACAGAAGTTGCGCCGGTCTTTTTCACGAGCTCCTCCTCCTCCATGTGCTCGCTGCTCGCAGCGATTTTTCCTCCTTCCTTGTTGTGGTGACGCAATAAACTATCGCGATAGGAAGGTATAACCCAAATCTCTACCGTTGGCCAAATTTATACCGCATACCGTTTATACCGTTTATACCGCCCACCCCTAGTACATGTATTTACTTATTTTTTTGCACCGATTTTAGATTTTTGTCTTAGTTTTTGTTTTGTCTTTATATTGTATTTTGTACACTGTCTTTTTGCACTGCTGGCCAGAGAGAAAGGAAATTTCAATTCACTGTATGTTGAACACATATGGCAGAATTGACAATAAAGTTGACTTTGAACTTTGAACTTGAAAGGATGATAAATGCTTAACATTCATAAGCATTTTAAGCATTTTGTTTGTGTGCTGTGCGGGATGTTTGTCCGCCATCCAGATGCCCTCCCGCAGCAGAGCACAGCTCCTCGCCTGCTCCCTGTATCGGCCTGGCACTGCTCTATAGTTTGGTTTGATCTGGATCTGTACAAAAGCTGCTCATTCACATGAGGCCATTTACAGTGATGTCCTAAAGCAGGGGTGCCAAAACATCGATCACAATCTACCAGTCGATCACTAAGGTAGTGTGGGTAGATCGCACTGTCGTAGTACTCGACACCAGTCTTGGTCTCGAGATGAGTGGAAACATATTTCATTACGGCCGCTGCCATCAGCAATAACTTTTACCGGTTTGTGGGACCGCGCAGGGCTTCTCACTGCAGCCTGTGCGCTCGTCTGGAGCCGTGGACACTGCGCAGAACGTCACCACACGCACCCCCAGCGCACACAGCTTGTTCGCAACAGCGTGTACCTTTGCGTACCAGCGTGTATCACAGAGCAGGTTAAACTTTATAAAACATCCTACCTGTCCATCCGCCTCACGTCAGCGCGCCACTCCTCACCTTTTCACGCTCTCGCTCCTCCTGCTCCTGTGTCCTCCTCAATGCGCTCTGATTAGAAGTGCAAGACTAAGTGCAAAGCACAAACTAATCTAAACGTATGTTACAGTGTTACTCTGTTTCAACTTCCTGTTTGAATAATTCAGGGGTGGAGTGACATTGGATTGAATCTCACTCCAAAAGCCCATATTTGCCATGTCTAACAGGTCATTCTATAATGGACTAGAATGCCCCCCCCCACACACACACAATCAACCTTAAAAGTAGATCTCGGTAAAAAAAAAAAAAAAACCCTGTCCTAAAGTGTGTTTTCTTACCCTGTCTGCGGTCCTAATGCTGCAATGTCAGATTTCCTCACATCCTCGGGGCCTTTCTGTCATCAGTTCCATTTAAGTCTGTGACCAAATTATTCCCACTGTTCCATTTTGGTTAGCGTATAAAGTTAGTCGCCAGTAGGTAGGCTATCATCAGAACCCAGAAGCCCTATTTCATTCTACAATTTTATTTTCTTATCCTCTGCTTGCTACTGTGATGTGCAGCTATCCATAGGAGGGCTTTAATGTTTACGGTGATATCAGCAGTTTTCTAACGCAGAACTCAGCAGACTTGTTTCTTTTATGAAGTTTTAAATGAATATTGCGATTTAAAATGTCCAAATGAAAGCATAATTATCCATGCTGCCATATTATAACTACAGTATAGAACAGATGCAAGCACAATGTCTTCCTTAAACTCAGTCATTTAAGTTTCTGTTTTTGCTGTCTGAGAAGTGTCTATAATGTAGCGATTTGTATATTCAGGGCTCTCAAGTTTTGAGCGGGGTCGTGCGTGTGACTGTAATTTCCGAGGACCGGGGGGGGTGGGGGGGGTGCGAGTGAACAATTTTTGGGGCTTGAATTGCGTGAGAAATGCCGTGTGAGCGTGTGAGCGTCGAATTGCGTGTTGAGAACCCTGTTTGTCTAAAGAGCAAACTTAAACTACAAAGCAACTAATGAGAGTTATAGAAATGAAGTTATTACCTGATGATCAAAGGAGAAGTTCAATTTGTCAACTGGACAAAGTTTGTTTGGTTGAAAACGTTTCGCCGCTCATCCGAGAGGCTTCGTCAGCTCTGGTTATTGAACTGGTTAGACCCTGCTTATATCTAGCTGCCGGGAGGCGCGTCCTACAATGACAAAAGCTCTGAAAATGATCCCCCTAATCTGTCTCTTTGTTTTTCAAATTACTCTGACGGCTGTTTCGACCCCCTATTCAACGTCTAACGACCCTCTCCACCCCTCTGCCCTGGCTCTGTTTGACTGGTCTAAGAATCGCATTATAAATGGGAGACAAGTTATGTCTCATTCCCCCATTTCTGTTTAATGACGGATTCTCTTTTTTGACAAAAATAGCCTCTTTAACTCCCCTCTCAAACCAGTTATTTTCCCTGGCTAAGATCTGAACCTCACTGTCCTCAAAAGAATGGCCCGTGGCTTCTAGGTGAAGATGTACCGCAGAAGGACTTTTGAGGACAGTGAGGTTCAGATCTTAGCCAGGGAAAAGAACTGGTTTGAGAGGGGAGTTAAAGAGGCTATTTTTGTCAAAAAAGAGAATCCGTCATTAAACAGAAATGGGGGAGTGAGACATAACTTGTCTCCCATTTATAATGCGATTCTTAGACCAGTCAAACAGAGCCAGGGCAGAGGGGTGGAGAGGGTCGTTAGACGTTGAATAGGGGGTCGAAACAGCCGTCAGAGTAATTTGAAAAACAAAGAGACAGATTAGGGGGATCATTTTCAGAGCTTTTGTCATTGTAGGACGCGCCTCCCGGCAGCTAGATATAAGCAGGGTCTAACCAGTTCAATAACCAGAGCTGACGAAGCCTCTCGGATGAGCGGCGAAACGTTTTCAACCAAACAAACTTTGTCCAGTTGACAAATTGAACTTCTCCTTTGATCATGGATTCTACCTGGACGACTGAGGGACTTTTCACGCATCTTATTACCTGATGGTTCTCAGTTTGTTTTATCATCACCGCACTTTGTCAGTGCGCACTGAGAGGGGCGGGGAGGAGGGAACCGGGCGGGGGGGAGCGGGACATTTTTAACCGGTGCATTAACCAGAGTCTGGTTAATGCACCGGCTCACCGCGGGCAGTTCGGCTCTGGGCCGCGCGTATTCCGCGCGTAAGCCGTTGGGGGGGACACGTTACGCACAGACGGAGACACCGGGACCGGAGTCGGTGCGTCTCAGAGGAGACGTGGCACCGGGACTGAGGCTCAGGACGTGCCTGGGGGACGGCGCGTCACCGGCCTCCGCTCGGACCGTGCGGTCGGGAGCAGACGCGCCGGAGCAGGGGGAGCAGGGGGGAGCAGGGGGGAGCAGGGGGGAGCAGGGGGAGCAGGGGGGAGGGGGCGGCGCTGAAAACGCGCGGAGCCTGCATAAACTAAGCCACACAGACCGATTTTCTGGGCACAAAAAAACAAACAAACAAAAAAATCAGCGTGAGAAATGCCATGTGTGGCGTGTGAGCGTGTGAATACGTCGAATTGCGTGTATCACACTCTCAATGCGTGAGCCTTGAGAGCCCTGGTATATTTGTGTACAGTAATTCCTCGTTTATCGCGGGGGTTAGGTTCCAGAAATAACCCGCAATACGTGAAATACGCGAAGTAGGACAACTTTATATTTTACAATTATTACACATGTTTTAAGGCTGTAAACGCCTCACCACACACATTATACACTTTTCTCAGACTGATATTAACATTTTCTCACATTTCTCTCTAGTTTAAACACTCAAACCTTCGTAGATTTACAACAAAATGTATTAATAGTGAAGCGTGGGGGGGGGCGCGGACATGTGCGCGCGGACACGTGCACATGGATATGCGTTGTTTTGGAACAACATATCCATGCCATGTGCGAAAGTCGAGTGGAAAGCGACCTGGATATCATTTTGGGCAAGACTCAAGCCACCGCTAACAGTGCCGAACCGCTAACAGACGCCTCTGAGCACCAGCCCTCACCACCCGAACAGGTACGAACACTTCAGCGAGGGGCTAGGTCTAAAGCCCCGATCAGCTCTATCATGAGGATTTTTCCCCACTAACCTGCGCTCACAAGAGTTGGTTGCATTTCACCCCGGCTCCAAAATCAGACCGCCCCGGAGTTCGGGGCATGGCTCGCCCATACTCCACAGCTCTCTAGGACGGGGTCGGGTTCGTCCGCTAGGCGTGAGGGGGGAAGACCCACTGTCTCCTCTCCGCGCGCGAGTGTCCTCCCCTGCTCCCTCGAATGCGGCTCTCCCCGCTGCGGCTCCCTCGAATGCGGCTCTCCCCGCTGCGGCTCCCTCGAATGCGGCTCCCCCGCTGCGGCTCCCTCGAATGCGGCTCTCCCCGCTGTGGCTCCCCCGGCCGCGCGGCGTCCGGGCCAGGCCAGTCCCTGTTGATTCTTGGCTCTTCCATGGACCGGCTCGTGCAAGTAAACAAAGGCCACACCTCCTTTCACCCAGGCGCTCTCGTGAAGGACATCATAGACTCTTTCCCTACCACCCACCCCCAGGTTTAGACCTGGTTTAGTCCAGGTTTAGACCTGGTTTAGTCCTGGTTTAGTCCACGTTTAGTCCTGGTCTAGTCTCTTAGCCAATCAGGACGCAGGACACAATGTTACACTGTAAAAAAAAGTTACACTATAAAAAAAAACAAAAAAAAAAATCCCCCAAAAAAATCAGCGAAACAGCGAGGCCGCGAACAGTGAACCGCGATAGAGCGAGGGTTCACTGTACTTGTCATATGCTCGGAAAGGGTCACGACTAACCATAAAAACAAGCTTTATCATTACACACAGTTTTAACTTTCATTTTCACAAACCTGCAGGATTGGGGCGGAGTCTGTGAAGGCGATAGGTAAGAGGTTCACCTTTTGCCTTCATTGCACTCAAGGATATGTTGCAAGACACATGTTAGGAAATCTCTGCACGGTAGGAACTTTTCCATTTGCACTTAATAGCAAACTGGCTTGTTCACTTCAGGCTAAAGCCAGAGAAACTTTGCAGTCTGAGTGTATTCTGTTTACATGAGTTACTTGGAAGAAATTGTATTTAATATCTACTAGTTATTTTATTTTATTTTATTTATTTCATTTTATTTTATTTTGGGGGTCAATAAAGAGGCTGCGTTTTCACAAATCCTACAGACAGCCAGTAGTGGAAGTACTTGTTACTTAAGTAAAAGTACAGATACCAAAGCAAAGAATTCTCATTTCAATTAAAGGTAAAAGTATCATCTTAAGTAAGACTATTAAAGTTTAAAATGTACTGAAAGTATTTTGAAGAGTAATTTGCACATATTTGAGATCTAATAAAGCTTCAAATGTCAGGATTTGTTACAGATTTGTGCTGAAATAATTGAATTGATTTTTTTTTTTTCCTATAAAGTTTTTATTTGTATATTTTTGTTTTTGCTCAAATGCGTGTGAAAAGTCCCTCAGTCGTCCAGGTAGAATCCATGATAAAAGGAGAAGTTCAATTTGTCAACTGGACAAAGTTTGTTTGGTTGAAAACGTTTCGCCGCTCATCCGAGAGGCTTCGTCAGCTCTGGTTATTGTGCTGGTTAGACACAGCTTATATCTAGCTGCCAGGAGGCACTCCCTACACTGAAAAAGCTCTGAAAACGATCCCCCCTCATCTGTCTCTTTGTTTTTCAAATTACTCTGGCAGACGAGCATTAGGGCTCGTCTGCCCTAAGGGCCCCAAACATTAGGGCAGACGAGCCAGGGCAGAGGGGTGGAGAGGGTCGTTAGACGTTGAATAGGGGGTCGAAACTAGTCGCCAGAGTAATTTGAAAAACAAAGAGACAGATGAGGGGGGATCGTTTTCAGAGCTTTTTCAGTGTAGGGAGTGCCTCCTGGCAGCTAGATATAAGCAGTGTCTAACCAGCACAATAACCAGAGCTGACGAAGCCTCTCGGATGAGCGGCGAAACGTTTTCAACCAAACAAACTTTGTCCAGTTGACAAATTGAACTTCTCCTTTTATCACGTTTTTGCTCAACCTACAATGTGTTCAAAATAAACCCCGCATATTTTTCAGCAGGTAGTGTCAGATAATGTTGAAAAATACTTTCACTTTTCAGTCCTGTTCAAACATGTAGTTTGTAGAAAGCACACAAACCTGCTCTCAAATGTAGTAAAGTAAAAGTATCCAATTAAAATGTACTGTACTCAAATACAGATACCTAATGTTTACTCAAGCAGTACTTTTACTACTTTTACTTTATGTTACAGCACTAGAGACAGCATATCTCAGCTGTCCGATCAATAGTCTACAGTTACAATGTCCAGAGATATTCTACTTTACAACGTACTGCACTGATAAAAAGTCCTCCTGCTTTTTCTACTATGTTTTATATGAAAGTTAAGTTTGATTTGAGTACTTTTACTCAGAGACAAACCAAACTGAGTCAAGAAAACACAGTTATTTTGTTGAAATCATCATCGTTTAAAGCTGCACTGTGTAACTTTTCTGATGGAGGGTCTGCCATCTGCTTGTCTCATGGTGATGTTCCTGCTTTACTTGGGATGTTCCACAGTAGGGCATTTAACTAATATATTTTATATTTATAGACTTAGACTTAGACAGACTTTATTGATCCACAAGAGAAATTACATGGACACAGTAGCTCACACGTCACAGTATATCACAATTTAAAAAAGACCAAAAATATAATCATCATCATCATCATCATCATAATCATCATCATAATCATAAACTAAATAAGTAGGAATAAAAAATAGCAAGAGACTGGTGTCAAATAAGACATAAATTATATAAATGAATGTACGGTAAGTAAAAAACAAATATAATATAAACACAGTATATATAAATGTAACAGAAACATAAGCGTATCTGTTATCTGTGCTATAAAGGTGAGTTTGTTCAATTACAGGCGGTGGTATGTCTCAAAGTTACTGCAAAATCATGTACAAATTCAAGTACAAATTACCCCTGTGAAATACATAAATAAATGGAGTTAATGTGATTAACTGAAATTCAGGAACAGGACCACGCCTCAACCACCTTCTCCTCCTCACCAGTGAATCACAGTTCACCATAACCACACCTCTAATTTCCCGGAAAGCCACTCATCCCTTCATTCCAGTTCGTCTCGGTTAACTCGACCCCTCCCTCCCACCTCTATCTCGTTTGTCTTTCAGCCACAAGACATCTCCTAAAGGGGGGGTCCCGTTCCGCTGGGCCAATTGAAGATTGAGACGGAGCCCCCACCCATCGTCTCAACCCAGCCATTACTGCCTATTCACTCAGACATCCACTATCATTCAATAATAAATATCTTCACTGCATTATGTTGATGGCGTGGTCCTAGCTAGTGAAAATATGTTTAAAAGTGAATTTTTACCTGTTTGTCTCTAAAAAGCACCTGCAGTTTGACTAAAAACAAGGTGGATCCATTTAAACCAATGCTCCGAAACATTCAGGTCGAGGTGATAAAACCTTTATGGAAACAAACAGGTTGCAGGAGACAAAAATTGCTACGAAATTTCAGAAAGCTGCCAATGCCCTATCAGCTGAACTCACAATAGCACAGTGATGGTAAAGCTAACAACAACTAGCATGCTAACCACACACTTCTTCATTCTCTGACAGTAAAATTCTTATAATTAATATAATTAATATAATTAAAAGACCTATCACAATAAGACATTTTGAAGCACAATATATGACTACAGAGATTTTTTTTATGATAAATGATAATATTGAAAATGTGACAAAGCAAGATCATCCATGTATACATTTTTTTAAATAGACAGTACCCATAGAATTGAATTTTTTTGCACCCATTTAGAAATCCAATCCTATCTACTTTATTTATATAGAACTTTTCATAAACAAAAGTGCTGCACAATACAATTTTTAAAAAACCACATACATGTCTTCTTTACATATCTTCTTTTTTTTACATCATATCTGGAAAAAGACCTTCAGAGGAACTACTTTGAGGGAATGATCATAAAGGACTGTTGGATTGTGTGAAATTAACTATTTATTTTTCTCTTATCCATGGAGGCTGTGCTAGCGGCTAGCTAAGGAGCTAGTAATGGACATTTGAGATACGACAGTCTTTTACACTATATATGGCTGAAAATGTGGCAGATTTTCCAGAAAAAAATACTTTGTGGGAATGGACCATTTCATGACCAACCTAAACACCAGAGTGGCGTAAGAACAAGGCCTTTCCTGATGTGTTCACCTGGCTCCCCCTGGACACTGCTGTGATGCTTCAGGACACAGAGAAGGGACAA
The DNA here is from genome assembly GCA_036785185.1 of Paratrypauchen microcephalus. Taxonomy (NCBI): domain Eukaryota; kingdom Metazoa; phylum Chordata; class Actinopteri; order Gobiiformes; family Gobiidae; genus Paratrypauchen; species Paratrypauchen microcephalus. The sequence goes on from JAVJIX010000075.1 coordinate 751,368, forward strand.
TTTTGGCTCTTCCAAAGGATCTACTGACCCTCCCTGACCTGTCCTCCTGTTAAACTGCACTGAGACACAAAGACCACTGAAGTGCAGTATAGATGCTGCTGCAGCAAAACTTCACTCAGGATCAATACAGTATCTCTCTCTCTTTCTCTTGTCAGTACTGTTACAATATCTTTAACTTTTATTTTCTTTCACTTTGTTTTTGTAGGCACCACAGACTGCAAGATGCAAGCTAGAAACCTGATTCTACTTTGGATTGTCTTTTTTCAGGGTAAACGAGTCAAAGGCATGAAAGGTAGGCTGCTACTAGTGTTATATTTGATATTTTGAAAAAAAAAAAGAGGTGGGTAGGATATACAGTCCAGATGTTTGCTTAAATAAGAGTATTGTTACTTCAAAGGTGCAATTCGAAAAACACAACTCCATTTGTATGACGAGGTAACAACATTCTAACACGGTTTAAAACTCACAAAAGTTTATTTTGTGTAATATAGGGCTGTTAAGAGTATTGTTACAAGTACAAAGTTGTGGTTCACCAAATTACTTGCAATGCAGATTTTCAGATTTTTTTTTACTACTGACTTGGTTTGGTGGGATAATACCTGTGCTAAATATGTATCATAGTTTCACGCCTGTTCAGAAGATTTACACACAAGGAAGGGAATTTTCTGACAGTTTAAACCTTCATTTAACAAAATGCTGTTGTGCTTTATTTTGTTTTAATTGCAAAGCACAGAATCTGGCCACAAAAAAGAAAGAAAAATAACTAAGCCAAATACTGCACAAAAAATTATTTCATATTTCACACTGTCAGCATAATACTGAACTCTCAATAATACTGCACTAAACTACTTTTCATTATGCATAATATGTTTACTGCTGCTGCTCTGTATGAATACATCATGTTTGTCACTACCTCACTGTAAACTACTGTTACCTGTTCAATAATCTGTGCAATTACCTATGTGCAATATTTATACCATACTATGTGCAATACGAAATCCACATGTAACACTTATACTACACCATATTATGTGCAATCTATGAAATACTCTACTTACACCTTATTTAATCCTACCTGCACCTTTGTACATTGTACCTTGTACTTTCAACACTTTTGCACTGCACTTTTGCAACACTTTTTTACCGTGTACTATTATTGCATGTTACTAGTACTTCTGACTATCTTAGCGAGTCAACGGTTCTTCTGATCCTAAGCATTCATTGCATTGTTGACCTTGTGTTGATTCTGCATATGACAAATAAACAATCTAGAATCTTGAATCTAAAGCTTTTGTTACTTGTAGACTTACTTACAGTGGGAAGAGTCACCAGACAGTCAAACTGTCTTTAACAGTGTAACAGTGAAAAACAGTGAAAAAAATCTTTCTGAAAACTACAATTTTATTTTATTTTTTTTACTCAAGGAAATGTTAGTGAGTACTACCCCCCCTCTAATTATTTGATATAACTTGTACATTGTTCCTTACATCTGACTTTGTTGTTTTCAGATGTCTTTCTGAAGTGTGAGCCACAAGTCTTGGTCAGGTTAGGTACTAACCCGACCATTGACTGCCACATAAACAGCACAACTTTTCAATGCTTTTGCAACATCCAGGAGTTGTCTTGTTCCTATAACCACACTGAAATATCATGTGGGGTGAAGAAAAAGGAACTTGCTACAGAAAAGAACAAAACCTGCAATGTGACTGTTGAGATCTACAACGTCACCAACTCTGGGACCTACACCTTGAATATTAACACAGAATGTGGGGACCTGAACCCATACCCAGTTGAAGTAAACATAACCACTGACTCAAGTAAGTAAGACTCATTTCATTTGGATCAAAGATAGACAAAAAAATGTGTTTGACAAATTCTTTGAAATGACTTGGTGCTTGGATCAAATCAGAAGATAGGAGGGACGTGAAAAAATGAGGCAGATACTTACTAAATGTTCATTAAAAGCACACATGCAGTTGTGTTATTTTAAGTATCAGTAAAGGAATTACCTCCAGGATTTTTTTTTTTTTAATAAAATGATAAATTCATGAAATGAGTAGTCTAACATGACATGCATTAAATGTACAGTATGTCACATTTCTGGTTTTAAATTTTAAATGCCTTTGAATTTCTCACTTTTAATTTTTTTTTTTTTTTTTTATTCTAAATTATATTATTCTGAATTTCATTGGATGACATTTTGAGTATACATTTTCAAAAGATCACTTTTTAAATATTCAGCACACATATAATTTTACATACTGAATTTTGACTGTTGAATTTGAACTTGAACTTGTGAGCTTTAACCATGTTATAATGAACATACTGGGCGTTGTGCTTTGTTTCATTCACACTAAACCTTTATTATTAGTCTGTCACAATGTTCTGTTCCACCTTGTGATGTCATGAAGTGGTAGTTTTCAAGTTAACAGCTACATTTTACCTTTAGGTCAGTAATTTCGGAGCTGAAATCATCCAAATGATTCTAGTGAGGGTGTGTGGAGTTTAAAAACACAGTGGAGCACAATGAATTACCACATGCCATCACAAGGTGGAACAGAGTGTCTGAGAGAAGAACACAGCCTGAATCTGCAGTTTGTGTGTTAAATGTGTGAATGAAACAAAACACAACTCCAGGTCTGTTTGTGATGAGAAAACAACATTATTATTAAAATAAATGAGTAAACAGTGTAATACGGGCCCTTTAACTTCTACAACTACTATACTAAACAATTTCTATTTCAAATCTGTTTCAAAGCTTGGCTCAAATGTCTAAATTCATGTTTTGTTTTGTTTTCTCGGCAGGTCTTGGACAAATATATCAACCAACAGAATCACCAGATAACACTCAGATTACTGGATTGGCTTTGGGGCTGGGGCTTAGTGCATTTGTAATAGTAATATTAGTAGGTGTGGTAGGGACGTGTGTATATAAACGGCAAAGAAAAGCATCAGAATACCAACCACCTACCAACAGCTTGCATCCGGGATGATCTATGACCTCTGAACTCTGGCTGGTCCAGGAATCGAACTCACAGCTCTAATGCTCTTCACTGTTACAAGCGATGCTCCACAGATATGAGTTCTTATTATTTTCTCTGAGCCACTAGCATATTAATAATAATATTTTTTGTTTTATACAGTTACATTTTTGTTAATTTTGTACAAAGACATACCTTAAAGGAACCACATGCAAAATTTAGATTTGAAATGGCATAAACATGACCTAACTGTGTCCTAGATACGAGGTAAACATGTCCATGCTTTTACTGATTGTAAACTGTAAAGGTGTTTTTTACATTGGACATTATGGACAAGAGGTGGATGTTATAATCTGGTGTTTTGGTTCTTTGTCATTGTAATTATTTTGTATGAGTGATGATGTATGTACACACAATGCAAACTTGTAAATCATTTTCTTTACATATGTTTATGTTTGAGTGACCTTGAATGGACAGTTATGTATCAGCTTTCAGATTAAGTTTAAACTGTAATGATTAGCAGAACAAATCTATACAGTGGTACCTCACCTTACGAAATTAATTCGTTCCAGAAGTGGTTTCGTAACGTGAAAAAATCGTAAGTTGAGTAGCTATTTCAATGGAAAAAGCCTGATTCGTTCCAAGGGCCCGATCCAAGTTTTTTTTTTTAATGTGTAACTTTTTTTTATAGTGTAACAATGTGTTCTGCGTCCTGATTGGTTTCTCTGACTGGATTTAAACTTTTCTCACGTTTGTCTCTCGTTTTAACACTCAAACTTTCATAGATTTTCAACAAAACGTATCAATATTGAAGTGTGGGGGGAAGCGGGAGGGGGGAGAAAACTGCGCGGACACATGTGCGCAGCATGACCCGGCGCAGAGCTGACAGCAGGACTAGACCAAGGTCTAAACCTGGACTGGACCAGGACTAAACCAGGACTAAACCTGGACTAAACCTGGACTAAACCAGGTGGATTAAAGCGCCGCGTGCGGGTCTATTTCCTGGTTTCTCACGAGTCACAGCTGAGGCGAGCAGCGAGGAGGAGACCGCAGGGAGGAGGGGACCGTACGCAGTCTGAGCGCATGTGAGCGCGGCTCCTCCTGGTTTAGTCCAGGTTTAGTCCTGGTTTAGTCCAGACCACCGCGGCTCCTCTAGACCTCCTCTAGACCTGGTCAGGTCTAGAGGAGGTCTAGACCACCGCGGCTCTTGCATGGCTCTCGCTCACATGCGCTCAGACTGCTTTCGGTCCCCTCCTCGCTGCTCGCCTCAGCTGTGACTCGTGAGAAACCAGGAAATAGACCCGCACGCGGCGCTTTAATCCACCTGGTCTAGTCCTGGTTTAGTCCAGGTTTAGTTCTGGTCTAGTCCTGGTTTAGTCCAGGTTTAGTTCTGGTCCAGTCCAGGTTTAGACCTTGGTCTAGACCTGCTGTCAGCCCCGCGCTGGGTCATGTGGGCTATCGCACACGTGTCAGAGCGCAGTTTTCTCCCCCCTCCCGCTTCCCCCCACACTTCACTATTAATACGTTTTGTTGAAAATCTATGAAAGTTTGAGTGTTTAAACAGAGACAAATGTGAGAAAAGTTTAAATCCAGTCTGAGAAAAGCTATAATGTGTGTGGCTGAGCGCGCATTATTTGAATTTTTGAGATTTCGCGTTTTGTAACTTGAATTTTCTTTCGTATCTAGAGACAAAAATTTACAGTGAAGGCGTTTCGTAACTTGAAATTTTCATTTGGGTCATTCGTAAGGTGAGGTACCACTGTACTTAGCCACACTACCTGTCTACGTTACCTGGTTTTTAACATTTTTTAACATTTTAAAAACAAAAGCACCAATAATAACTTTGACATGTAAATATATGTAAATCAACATGTACAGAGTGGTTTCCCTTTTTTATTGAATGGATATTATGTGTGATTTTTTGGACAGGTTTTTAACCTGTTTCTACTTTGTATATACAAAGATATAATATGGGCCAGGGCTATTAGCATCAAGGTGGCCCCCTGATGGCCTGGCCCTGGTCTAAAAGCGGCTGTTGACTTACACTGGAATATTGTGGCCCCTCTTTCTGTAACTGCTGCTGTAAGCCTTGTCATTTTGGTCTTAAAATGTTTGTATTAACCCACTCTACATGATCCTGGGATTTTTATTTCGCTATTTTGTCCATTTAAAAAATCCTATTCATAATATACAGCAGAGACTGGTTCCAAATTCGCCCCTGTAACCACTAGTATCACAAGCTTCATTTGACTGGAGCCGAACACTATGGGTGACGCCACACTCGCTTAGTCCACTTCTTTATACAGTCGGTGATTCATTCATAGTTTTGAGAAGCCACAATGTGAATAATCATGAAAATAAAGAACAAACGTGTAATGAAATAGTATACTAATGATCATATACATATACGCAGATGACTTTAACTTTGTTTTTGTTGATTGGACATTACACATCATATTATGCATACGGATGACTTCCTTAAAAATGATTTCAGTTGATATCACACAAAAGCAAAGGACAGTGCCCCTGGTTTGAACTCCTGTGCTTTACTTTACTACTTTACTTTACAACTCTACTCTACTTTACTTTTCTACTTTAGCTTACTATTTATTTTATTCTAATTTGCTATTTAATATTTCTACTTTCCGCTACTCTACTTTACTTTATTGTACCTTACTTTACTACTTTACTTTACTTTAATACTTAAGTCTATTTTACTGCTTTACTTTACTCTGGTCTCTCTCACATTTACAAAAGGACATTACACACTACATTATACACAGGGATGGCTTTATAGAAATTATTTGAGCTGATACCCTACAAAAGCAGAGGACAGTGCCCGTGGTTCAAACCCCGGAGCCCGCGGACATGTGGAGTGGATCATTGGAACATGAGAAGTAACCACTGAGCTACACCTCCACCGCTGTGTGCTGCTCTGTGTGGCTGTAACATCTCTGATAAGACTTTACAACACTTCTCAGGGCAGTACTGACAGAGCTAACAATTTCAAACAATTTCCCTTGTGCATCAATAAAGTTTGTCTAAGTCTAGCCCTACATTGTGCTGACAAACTGTATGAGCCTCTCATGTATGAGGGGGGGGGGGGGGGGGGACTTTACTACTTTACTTTAATCTCCTTTACCACTTTAGTCTGCTTTACTCTACTACTTTACTTTATTTTACTAATTTAGTCAACTTTATTTTACTTTACTACTTTACATTACACTACTACTTTACTTGAAACTACTTTACTATTTTTATTCTACTTCATTTTACTTTACTACTTTACATTACACTACTACTTTACTTGAAACTACTTTACATTACTACTTTACTATTTTATTCTACTTCATTTTACTTTACTACTTTACATTACACTACTACTTTACTTAAAACTACTTTACGTTGCTACTTTACTATTTTAGTCTACTTCATTTAACTTTACTACTTTACATTTACTATTAGCTACTTTACCACTTTGCTTTGCTTTACTACATTACTTTACTACTTGACTTGACTACATTACTTTACTATACTTTACTACATTACTTTACTTAATTTTACTAGACTTTTTTTTCCATACCAAAACATTATTTTCAACAGTTTTTTTTACTTTACTTTACTTTACTTGAAACTACTTTACATTACTACTTTACTATTTTATTCTACTTCATTTTACTTTGCTACTTTACATTACACTACTGCTTTACTTAAAACTACTTTACGTTGCTACTTTACTATTTTAGTCTACTTCATTTTACTTTACTACTTTACATTTACTATTAGCTACTTTACCACTTTGCTTTGCTTTACTACATTACTTTACTACTTGACTTGACTTGACTTGACTACATTACTTTACTATACTTTACTACATTACTTTACTTAATTTTACTAGACTTTTTTTTCCATACCAAAACATTATTTTCAACAGTTTTTTACTTTACTTTACTTGAAACTACTTTACATTACTACTTTACTATTTTATTCTACTTCATTTTACTTTACTACTTTACATTACACTACTACTTTACTTAAAACTACTTTACGTTGCTACTTTACTATTTTAGTCTACTTCATTTTACTTTACTACTTTACATTTACTATTAGCTACTTTACCACTTTGCTTTGCTTTACTACATTACTTTACTACTTGACTTGACTTGACTACATTACTTTGCTATACTTTACTACATTACTTTACTTAATTTTACTAGACTTTTTTTTTTCCATACCAAAACATTATTTTCAACTGTTTTTTTTTTCTTTCTTAGCCATAGCTGGGACAGAAACTGAAGCAGGATGTTACCTGTCGGTATAATAAATATGGAACTTATGCTTTCACAATAACTTCAGATAATTGTGCAATTCTTCAAAACCCAACTCATATGAGATGTTTGTGCAGCAAATCCCAAACAACTAATGATAAGGTTCAGTAATTGTGGTTCATAAATTTAAAAACAGTAAATCTCCTATAGTGAATCTCCATCTGAAATTGTAGAACATGAACGCAAGCTGCAACATTTAAGAACACGTTTTATTAAGCAACCCCTGCCCCTGCAGTACATACATATAGTCTAAAGTTAATGTTGTTGTTTTTTTAGATGTGAGCCATCAGACCTTGCACTACAACTCAGCGCTTGTATGTATCCTTTTATCATAGCAGCATCTTAGCGTCACTTCCTGTTGACTTTCTTACACTTCAGAGCATTTTCTTTGAATTTAAGATGTGGTGACAGAGCTCCAGCAGAAGACCTGCACAAGAGACTCAGCAGCACCATGAAGGCCCTGTGGTGTGGCTACGTGCTGGGGCTGCTCTGCGTACCTGTGTATCAGGGAATGGCAAACACCATAACAGGTGAGTGCAAAACAGCATTGGCTTTCAAAGAGGAATTTCTGAACACAGGAGGTGTCACTTTGAATCTTTGGTCAATGTTTTGTGCCTTTAGTTGAAAAAGTATACACAAACTGGTAGGTTTATTATTATTTATTTACTAACTAACATCAGAACTGACTGGTAAAAGGAGAAATTCAATTTGTCAACTGGACAAAGTTTATTTGGTCGAAGACGTTTCGCAGCTCATCCAAACTGCTTTGTCAGTTCTGGTTAGAGTGCTGACGAAGCAGTTTGGATGAGCTGCGAAACGTCTTCGACCAAATAAACTTTGTCCAGTTGACAAATTGAATTTCTCCTTTTACCATGGATTCTACCTGGACGACTGAGGGATTCTTCACACATCGGAACTGACTATTTTGTACATGTAACATTATTTTTAAATCAGTCTTAAAGATGCAAATTTGTACTTTTTCACAAAATTTTCAGAATTGAACTCACCAAAACCAAAAATAACCCAAAATATTTAAAGGAGTGTTATTTCTGGTGGAAACTGCTTACTTTACTTTACTAATTTGCTTTACTCTAGTTTATTATTTTTGTTTACTTCTTTACTTTACTCTACTACTTTACTACTATGCCTTACTTTACTTTCTTACTCTACTCTTCTTTACTACTTTACTTTACTGTACGTTATTACTTTACACTACTACTCAGCTAAACTACTTTACACCTTTGCTTTACCTTACCCTACGGTACTGTACTTTACTACTTTACTTTCTTGCATTTTCTGAATTACTACCTTGAAAATCATGCATCCTGATGGTGTTGCCTCTCCACAGATCTGACCTGTAACTTGGACTGGTGGTGCCACAAGTGTAGGGAAGGAACTTTGAAAATGTATTCAAGTTACAAAATACTGAATGCATGCATCAAAATGTATTTTGCAGCATATTCCGTAAAATGGATCCATAAGAGTGCTGTAATCTGAATACTTTCAAGCTGAGTTTCATAATTTTATTGTGCTTAAAAATCACATAATGTTTGTTGCAATGTTTGTTATAGCATTTATTTATTACTGATCACACACACAAACACACACACATCAACACACATACACACACTCACTACAAGAGCTGTGTTTTCTTTTCTTCCTTATACCATTCAATATAAAACCTTTAATAAAGCACTGCAATGTATTCCTTTGGTTTCAGTAACTCTATTGTGAAAACCACCAAATGGAAGAAAAGCCATGGATTTAATCACATAGTACACTGCTAATATTTGGTATTTCTATGCATTATTTCTCAGTTGGTTTCAATGCCAACTACTATGGAGAAGTCAATTTAACCACACAATTTTCCCATAGACTTTTTGAAAAATGTAAATATTAAGAGACATCAGAGAAGCGAAGCAGCTATGTGTTGACTGAGTGACTTTTAACTTTTTTTTTCAGAAACTCTGGGAAAATTGTATGGGAGGGGGGTGGGTGTTCACTTTACAATCTAAAAACCTTACAACTCCTACTCGAGGTCCATCTTCTAGTACACTACAATGTTTAGCCTATTTATTGGACTGTTTTCTCACATACTTTTATCCTGCAGTGACCCAGACCCCGTCCTCCATCGCAGAATTAGGGCTGAACTCGACTGTTAACATCACATGCTCCATCACAGCCGAGAGAGTTCTGACACTGGGTCTAAATCGGCATTTTGATTATCAGAACGTAGCATTCCTCGCGCTGCAAAAAGGTGAAATCAGCAAGAAGACCATCCTCAAATACAAACAGCGTATGGAGGTTGAATTGGACAAACCCGGTGGGAAAAGCTTTAGGGTCAACTTCACCATGTCGAGGCTGCAGGTGGATGACACGGACCTGTACTACTGCAGCTGGAAGTACATCTCCACAAGAACAATAGCTGAGACAATCGTAACCAATGGCAGCATCATTATAATCAATGGTAAACACATGCAACCCCTCTCCATTATAAAGGTGCACTGTGTAACTTTTTGGTTGGGGGTCCGTCACCTGCTTGTTTATATGTCATTGCTCTGCCTGGAATATTCCACAGTATGACTTTAAATGGCTCTGTCTTCCATTTATTCAATTACAGGCAGTTTTATAGCTCAAAAATACCTACAAAAACAAGTATTCTGACTGTGAGCGGGGTCGCCTCTCTGAATATCTGAGCTGTAATTTGGTCTGGTTTGGTCTCCATGAGAATAGAAATGTTTAATGTCATACTGTGAAACATTCCAGGCAGAGCAATGACATATCCGTAAAAGCAAGCATGTGATGGACCCCCAACCAAAAAGTTAAACAATGAACTTTTAAAGGTCATTAGGTTAGACTACACATTTGTGGAGTCTAACCTCAATATATATCATCAATATATAATTAACAATAATATTTAAGGTTCTCCTAAAAGCGTTTTATTTATTTATTTATTTATTTATTTATTTATTTATTTATTTATTTATTTATTTATTTATTTATTTATTTATTTATTTATTTGACATTACAATTGTATTTCCTGGTTGGACACAGGCAGCAGATGTGACCTACTGTATGTAGAGGTATTTCCAGAACAGTTTACTAGCAATCATACTGTAAAAAATTAGGGTCTTTTTTTTTTTTTTTTTTTTTTTAAATAATTGCATAACTTCTATAAATCTATAAATATTTTTTGTGTATGCTAGATGGGCTTTGGTCCTTATTTACACTATGGTTGCTAGGTAACAGTTATGAAAATACCTCTACTACCTCACCTCACATGTCATAACAGGAAGCTAAACTGTATACTTTTCTGGTGGAGACTGCTTACTTTACTCCTTTCTTTACTCTACTTTATTATTTTAATTTACTTCTTTATCATTTTACTTTGAACTACTTTACTATTTTAATTTTCTCTACTACATTACTACTTTACTTACTTTACGAATTTCCCTAGAGCTAATAAGATAGTATCTATCTAATCCTGACTACTTTATTTCTCTTTACTTCTCCACTTTACTTTACTTCTCCACTTTACTTTTCTTCACCAAAATGTTTAAAATAGGGAAAACTAGGGATGATTTTTTTTTGCAGTTTCCCCTTCCCCCAGGGCTGCCATTTGTCACCTGTACTGTTCATTATTATTATGGTTAGAGTATGTGCATGGTATGTCTGTTACACAAAAATGACATAGCGCCCACAAAAGTTTCCTTAAAGTGCACCATAAAAGAAGTCTGACTGTACACTACTTGTTTCTCGTAATTGCAGATTGTTTACCACAAAGGCCTCGAGTTGAGTGCAGTGATGGCTTCTTCTTAAGTGACATCACACTTATCACCCTGAGTGTCATGTCCATCCCTTTTGTTATCTGCTTCCTGATTTTGATCGTATTCCTCTTGCGCAAAAGTGTAAGTATGACTGCATTACTCATCAACATTTACTGGGAAGGTGAAGCTAGCTGGAGGTAATGCTCTGTCTGCTCTGTTACTCAAGGTAAATTTTAATCTGTTTTAACACAATCTGACTGGAAAGAACTGATGTAGCTTAAACTACAACAGGTGAGCTGATTTGCGCTCTTAAACAGGTCCCTTGCACATAATTACAGTTTCATGTATATTAGGAACTGTTACAGATTAGGAACTGGAATTTATTTATGGACAAACTAGCAAAATAAAAACATCATGAGGCTCACCTCAGCATTTATACAGAGATAGGCTACAGTCTTTTAATGTAAAGTCAACTGGAGCCAGAGTTGATGGAACTGGAAGCGCGCCCTTGCTCATTTCCTATTTGGAATGTGGCGGCTAGCAGGTTGGCTCTGTCCATTTATTTATACAGTCTATGATACAAATAAGCTTACCTGTTGTTGTTGAAGATAAATTAGTTATTAATGGTCAGATTGTGTAAAACAGTTAACTTCACCCCCCAGGGAATGTTCATGACATAAGATGCAAAGTTTCAACAGATCATCTCTATATCTTCTCTTTCAGTTTCAAAAGAAATTCACCCCAAGCCACCCTGCCAATAACCTGCCCCAAACCAGGCATCATCACATCTGCACACCTCCTCAAAGTCCTCCTTACTATTATCTAAGTGCATCAGTGAGTTCAGGTTTTAGTCAGGTTTAGTCTAATGAGACAAAATTCTGGAAACTGAAACCATCATTTTATTAGCGCATGTTGAGTACAGTTTGAAGTAAAGTGTTGTGGAAATAGGCTATGATTGTTTACAGAAATGTTCCACCCAACCACATCCTGCAAGGTGGGTAGTAGAATTTGTACTTGAGTGACTTTCAAGCTTTATTGTTGTTGACAATATGAAATGATCTGAACATTCCTGTTTCTTACATAGCTTTTTCAAATATGATTTACTTTTTCTCATTGTTGTGGTATGATCTTTTGAATAATGTGTCCTTCAACGTTGTCCTTAAACTGAAACTATAAACTCATACTTGAGTAGTAGTTTCCCCAAATATTTTTTTAACTGGATCTGTTTTATATAGCACTTTTTGGACACCCAAAGACACTTTACAGCATTATTCATTCACTCCACACTCAGTGGTGGTGAGATACTATTGTAGCCACAGCTGCCCTGGGGCAAATTGACAGAAGCAAGTCTGCCAATCTGCTCCAGCAGCCCCTCTGACCAAGTTTTTTTTTTAATTATTATTATTTTGTGAACCACTACTTGAGTAATATTATTTTGGAGTAGGCTAAAGTTATTCTGACTTGAGTACAATTACTGGCTACTCTAGCCCCTTCTGTTAATGTATGAGTAAATCAGGTATCAGTGTGGTAATGTGATGGACACAGGTTGCAACAATAAAGAAAATGTTTGTAATTTGATAGAAAGCAGTCAGTGCAATGCTTTGTAAATAAATCAAGAAATAAATGCATTTTTACAATAAATATGAAAATTATGTCATTTTGAAGGTCCGTATGCAATATACTCAGTGATTCTTATACATTTACACTGTTGTATAAATGTAAAAATGCCAAAAACTATGTCAAAACTACTATAATCTTGATCATCTCTTTTATGGATTATTGTGGACTTTAACATTATGTTCTTATCAGTGCCTTGCAGTGCTACAGTTGGCAAAGGGGAATAGGCAGCTGTCTTTTTTTTTAATGAATGACAGCATTGTGTAAACACAGGTAAATGTCTCTTTTTCAAATCTCAAAACTTTTTTCTTATCGTTGTCAGTTACAAAAATGCACCCAACCTTATTTTATGTAGGGATCATAAACTGGCCCTGTATATTCTACTTGGGCTTTTACTCCATTTTTGCACAAAATTTGAAATTGATAAGTTTGCAGCTACTCTGTTACTCAAGTTAGACTTTAATCTGAGCTTTGTTTTTACAGAATATGACTAAAATAACTGACTTGATTGGAACTACAAAAGGAGATCTGATTTGTGCTGTTAGACTTTTTTTTGGCAGTGTTTGCGAATGTGTGCATTGTGTCACTATGGTAACTGATGAACATTCATCCATAAACATACATGTAGAATACATAGATGTGTAAATAATACAAGCAAACATATGCTGGCATTACACTTGCATTGAATGGGTTGAAAAAAGAGTAAAAATAAAATTGTTTACACACTAGGAACCAACTACACTTCACTAGTTCCCACACGGACAGCTATAAACTGTTACACCGACGCGCTGCAGCCACCAAAAAATCCGAAATTAAGTCTATATTTTCGTATTTGAGAAGCTCAGGCTGGGTACAGACGCATACAAAGTTACATGCCATTTCCAGAAGAAGATAAACGCGTTTTACCTTGACGTTTTCGCTCAAGGCTGGAGCGATGCGA
>JAVJIX010000075.1:1370000-1525000 GCA_036785185.1 Paratrypauchen microcephalus
ATAACGAGCTGAGAGGGCTCGGGGTACGAAGAAATGGGACACCACTCAATTCCTGTTTGCATCATCGTCCCTTGCCATGTCAAGGATTATCGGGTACCTCAGCTCGACAAAAAACTAGCTTGTTTATACATGAAAGTTTGCCTGGAAGAATCCATGACTCATCACTGTACCAGCGGCGAGTCTGGTAACGCTTGGTCCAGAATGCGCTGCTGTTGCGCTTAGACAGACAGCTAAGTGAACCAATCAGAGAACAGTTAACGGACAGCGACGTGAACCAAGCCGGTAGGAAGCAATGCAAAAACATCTTTTTTGAAAAGAAAGGCCTCTAGAGCTGTCAGCTGCTGTGGCTTTAAGGAATCGATGTGTTTTAGGTCATTTAAGACCAATTTTACAGCTGAATGGAAGGGACATTGCGGGCAAAGGTGGGTGCACTGACGTCACCATCTTTGAACGAATCAGAATCGCGGAGTCCGTTGTTAACCGGAGGAGCGAGGGTGGAGCGAGGGTGTCCAAATGGTATCTCGCTGTATAGGAAATACAGAGAGATATCATTTGGCTGGCCAGGTAACATGAAAGTTCAACGAAAACGATAACGTCGGCTAAACAGACACCGCAACTACAGTTCACTAAAAGTAACATAGAACATAAGTATCATAATTGTAAACCGTACTAAACTGTTAATTGATAACACTGGTCTACAAGCAAAATGCTTCCGGAACAAAAGTAGTGAAATTTTTATTGGTTTAGGTCACTAATAAAGAAAAGTCCGAACTGCTGATTGGCTATAGTTTCCAAGATATAGTATTGGGTCAAAATAGAAAATTTATGCAAAATAAGACAAAAATGTTAGTTTATCAGAAGGTACAGTGTGTCTACAAGCAACCAGTTCTATCTGAAATTTAGCCACTTTTATCTCGGAAGCAGATCTAGTCCAAAAATGTGTAGACCAGAGTAATTACACCTGCTGAAAATACTTACATTTATGGGACTGGTCGATGTGACGCTGCCATTCTGATCCCAAAACCTGCCTGAGCTTGTAGGCGCTTGTAGGCCGGTTGAAACCGTCGTTTCAAGTCTGGTCGAGAGCTTACTTTATTTCAAGGGGTATGTAGCCCCAAGGTTGTGGCTCTAGCCCTTGATCAAAATTAGAATCGAGACGCCCCTTGCCCTCACATGAATGCGCAAAACCAAGGGGTAGGGGTAAGAGGAAGGGATAAGACAGAGAAATGGGACGCAGCCAAACTTGGATGTGTCCTCTATCTGCAGGTACACTTCTTTTAACACGCTAAAACACTTACTTTAGTAGTGTTAATTCTCTCAAATTCAGTGTTGGACGAAGTATGGGTGATGTCAAATACAAGTTTCACTGGAATTTGAAAACATTTTACCTTCTGTTCTTTAGAGATTGGCAATTCCAGGGTTGCTCATTATCCAAATTATTCTAGTGAAGGTGTACGGAGTTTAAAAACACAGTGGAGCACATCCTGTATTACCACATGACATCACAAGTGGAACAGTTTTCAGTGTTTTCAGTTTGAGAGAAGAACTCATCCTAAATCTGCAGGGTTTGTGTGTTAAATCTGCAGGGTTTGTGTGTTAAATCTGTAGGGTTTGTGTGCAGGGTTTGTATTATTTATTACTTACTTTATCCCCTCCCTGCCTGCATGCACTTTTTCCCTCTTGTCCAAATGTCCTGGAGCTACTGTGGCGAGTAAATTTCTCCTGTGTGAGATCAATAAAGGCTTATCTTATCTTATCTTATCTTATCTGATCGAAACAAAACACAACTCCAGGTGTGTTTGTGACGAGAGAACAACATTAGAACACGGATCAGAAAACAGAGTAACATGAGCGCTTTAAAACAGTACAGCCTACATACACCTCGCCTCACAGACTGGCCTCATTCTACTCACTTTGTCTAGCTCTGATCACTGGAGAGGCCTCGTGTGCACTTTTGTATTGTGTTCTAGGAAAGTAGTGGTGAAAGCGTGCACCCCTGACGTCACACCGCACCGGGGGAGAGAGGAGTGTGAGGCTCGACCAATCAGAGCGGCCCTCGGCTCAGTAAAGGTTACCATGGAGCAGGACAGAGAGCGCGCTACCAAAGTAAAGATAAAAGATCACATGAGACGACTTGCAAACAGGATTATACTATTATACTGAGTGTTAAAGGTTATACTACACAAATTTGACTCTTGTGATTTAAGCCATGTTAGAATGTTGTTACCTCCTCAAAAACAGACCTGGAGTTGTGTTTTGTTTCATTCACACATGTGTTATTAGTCTGTCTGCATCTCCAAAGCTCAAAATGCTCTGTTCCACCTCGTGATGTCATACAGTGGTCGTTTTCAGCTACAGCAGTTATGACATACAGTATTGTTCAAGAGTATAGCATTTACATGGAAACAAGCAGGTGAAGGCCTTCCTCCAGAACAAATAAGAGTCAGGTTTGTGCTGTTTCTGTGTTTTTGCAACAAAACATCCTTTTATCTTTTTAAATTTTTTTATAACAGTAAAAATTGTTAAAGCTCATAATACTTCATTTTGCATACTATGTCTTCTGAAATTTGATGTTTATGGAGTGTGAAAATATTATTTACAGGTTGCCATTTTAAAGGATAATGCCACTGTCAGCTCCAGCTTTTGTTCACTTTAAAGCCTCATTGTGTAACATTTTAGTCATAAAAGCATGTTTTCATTATGTTTTTTGATGTTTTTCTTGCATTGAAAAACCTACGTTCTTACTGTGAGCGGACATGCCTCTCCACAGACCTCACTCTTCCTTGGCCCTCTCCTGCTTGTTGCCATGGAAATGCTGCTCCTTTGGCTTGAATATTCCACTCATACATCTCTATGGAGAATGTTCCAAAGTACAGTGGAACCTCACCTTACGAAAGACCCTACAAACGAATAATTCAAGTTAGGAAACGCCTTCATGTTCAATTTTGGTCTCTAAATACGAAAGAAAATTCAAGTTACGAAACGCGAAATCTCAAAAATTCAAATAATGTGCGCTCAGATGCGCTCCCTGAAATGTAAATACACTTCATCAACACACGCGGGGGTTAGGTTCCAGAAATAACCTGCAATAAGAGAAATCCGCGAAGTAGGACAACTTTATATTTTACAATTACAGTATTCTACATGTTTTAAGGCTGTAAATGCCTCACCACACACATTATACGCTTTTCTCAGACTGGAATTAACCTTTTCTCACATTTCTCTCTCGTTTAAACACTCAAACTTTCATAGATTTTCAACAAAATGTATTAATAGTGAAGCATGGGGAGACACGACCACCGCGCCGAGCACCACGCACCAACCCCTTGGAGAAGTGCACAAACGGCACAAACGAAGCACAAACGTTTGACATAGTTTTTGTTGACTTCTCCCTCCTCAACACCCGCTCCCTCAGCAACAAGGGACTCATCTTAAATGAGCACATTACAGACAATAAACTGGATTTTCTCTGTTTGACTGAAACCTGGCACAAACCTATGGACTATTTCTCCCTCAATCAGACCACACCTCCCGGATTCTCTTTCATTGAGAACCCCCGTTCTGAAGGGCGCGGCGGCGGCGGCACAGCAGTTGTTTTCAAAAAAGACATTCAATTAACCCCTCTCTCTCTTTCAAACTTTCACTCATTTGAATATACTGCTTTCAAACTGTCCGGTCCATCTCCACTAATAACTGCTGTTATTTACCGCCCCCCGAAGCCCAATCCCTCATTCCTTCCAGACCTCACAGACTTTTTGACTCAGTTAAATGCCATATCATCCTCCATCCTTCTGCTTGGTGACTTTAATTTCCACATTGACAATGTCAACTCCAAACCCGCTGCTGAATTCATGGACCTTCTTCAATGCTTCAACATCACTCAACATGTAAATTTCTCCACTCACACTCACGGTCACATTCTTGATCTGGTTTGCTCCACCGGTCCCACAATAAACAATCTCTCCAGCCATAACCTCTGCATATCTGACCACCTTGCCATAACCTTCAACACACATATCCCCCTCACAGCCCATAAAGCAAAACGTACAATAACTTTCAGAAATCTAAAATCCATTGACACTCCTGCTCTTTCTGTTCTTCTCTCCTCCAAACTGGCTACCTCCCCTCCACCTCTGTCTGAAAACCCTTCCGAACTTGTCACTCACTACAACAACACCCTCTCCTCCTGTCTTGACAAACTGGCCCCCACCAAAACTAAAACCGTCTCCTTCACCCATACTGCCCCCTGGTACACCCCTGAGCTCCATCAAATGAAGTCCCGTAAGCGCCAGCTTGAGAGACTGTACAAGGAATCTGGTTTAACTGTCCATCACCAGTTCTACATAGACTACACACAGCAATACAAAGACGCACTAAACTCCGCCCGGTCCAACTATTACTCCAACCTCATCCATTCCGGCTCCAATAACCCCAAAGCTCTCTTTTCCACAATAAACACACTCCTAAAGCCCAAGAACAACACCTCATCTTCCTTCACCACTGACAAATGCAACCAATTTCAATCCTTCTTTCAGTCTAAAATAGATTCCATTTACAGTTCAATAGACCTCTCCTCCTCCCACACTGCACCACCTGATCCTCCTCCGCCCCATCAACAGCTCTCTCACTTCACACCCATTTCCCCTGCTCACCTGATAAAACTTTTTTCCGGCATTAAAACTTCCACATGCTCCCTGGATCCCATTCCCTCTCCTTTCGTCAAAGCCTGTCTTCCTGCACTCTCTCCACTGATCACCCAAATCATAAATTCCTCCCTCTCCTCCGGTTCTGTACCACAGTCTCTCAAGTTGGCTGCTATCACCCCCATCCTCAAAAAACCCAACCTTGACCCTGACAACTGTGCAAATTTCCGTCCCATATCCAACCTCCCCTTTCTGTCTAAAATTCTGGAACGTGTCGTCGCCGCCCAACTCCAAACCCACCTCACTTCCAACAGTCTCTACGAACCCTTCCAGTCCGGCTTCCGTCCTAAACATAGCACCGAAACAGCTCTGCTCAAAATCACAAACGACCTCCTCCTCTCCTCCGACTCCGGCCACCTCTCCATCCTCATCCTCTTGGACCTCACTGCAGCCTTCGACACAATCAGCCACTCCATCCTCCTGTCCCGCCTCAAAAACTCACTCAACATCACCGGCTCCGTTCTCTTCTGGCTCCAGTCCTACCTCACAAACCGGCAACAGTTCATACACATAAACCATTGCTCCTCCTCCATAGCCCCCCTGCAACAAGGAGTCCCCCAAGGTTCGGTGCTTGGTCCTCTCCTCTTCATTCTCTACATCCTCCCCCTCGGCAACATCATTCGTCGTCACGGTCTCAACTTTCACTGCTACGCTGACGACATCCAACTTTACATCTCCACAACATCCATCAACCCCAGCATCCACTCCACTCTCACCCACTGCCTAACAGACATCAAAAACTGGATGAACCACAACTTCCTTAAACTAAACAGCGACAAAACAGACTTTATCATCATCGGTCCACACAACTTCACCAAATCCTCACAACACTTCACCCTGCACTTCGATAACACCACACTCTCTCCATCCCCACTCATCCGTAACCTCGGTGTGCTCCTCGACCCCACTCTTTCATTTGAACCCCACATCAAATTCATAACCCGGACTGCATTCTTTCACCTCAAAAACATAGCCCGTCTCCGCCCATCACTCACCTTCTCTGCCGCTGAAACTCTCATACACGCATTTATCACATCCAGAATCGACTACTGCAATAGCATCCTCTACGGTACACCATCCAAAACCCTCAACAGACTACAGTACATTCAGAACTCCGCTGCCCGGCTCCTCACCCACACCCGCTCACGTGAACACATCACCCCTGTCCTCCACAAGCTCCACTGGCTCCCCGTCCCTCAGCGCATCCACTTCAAAATTCTTCTCATCACTTTCAAAGCACTTCACAACCTGGCCCCTCCTTACCTCACAGACCTGCTCCACCACCACACTCCATCTCCCTCCCTCCGCTCCTCCAGCTCCAACCTCCTGTCCCTGCCCTGTAGGACCAAGCTCCGAACCTGGGGGGACAGAGCCTTCTCCATCGCTGCCCCCACCCTCTGGAACTCACTGCCCAAACCCCTCCGTGACTGCTCTGATCTCTCCACCTTCAAAAAAGAACTCAAAACCCACCTGTTTAAAATTGCTTTTAATGTTTGATTTTATATTGTAAATTTTGTGATATTTTAAATGTTTGATTTTATGTTGTAAATTTTGTGATATTTTATTCTTTTATGATTTGTGAAGCGTCTTTGAGTGTCTTGAAAAGCGCTATATAAATAAAATGTATTATTATTATTATTATATTTGTGTAGGTATGCATTTGATGGGGGGCCAACTTCACGCAGGTGCGCCCGGACCATGCCTCCCCCTCAGGACCGCGTCCTTGAGCCACAAACCGAACACGCGAAAAAGAAAGCAAGAGCCGCACGAATAGCAAAGAGCCACACGGGGTGATTTAATCCTGATTTAGTCCAGGTCTAGACCTGGTCCAGTCCTGGTTTAGACCTGGTTTAGATCTGGTCTAGACCTGGTTTATTTCACGTTTAGTCCTGGGTCTACAGAGACTGAGACTCTGACTCTTTACTTGAAATGACTGAATTGTGTGTACAGTGAGTGCTGGTTTTATGTACTTTGTGTGATTGTTATTGTACCTTTCCCTGTCCCTGATTTGACATCAACCTGCCGAGGGACTGAAGATGGAAATTAGCCACGCTGGCTATAATCTTTACATATTTACATTTTAAATGTTCATTAATATGTGCTGTCCCTTTACAAATAAATAAATACAAATACAAATACAGTCTCTTAGCCAATCAGGACGCAGAACACAATGTTACACTATAAAAAAACAACAACCTTGGAACGGAAAGAACGGGGCCTTGGAACGAATCAGGAGTTTTCCATTTACATAACTACTCAACTTACGAAAAATTTACATTACGAAACCACTTCTGGAACGAATTAATTTCGTAAGGTGAGGTTCCACTGTATAGCTTTAATTTTGTATTTCTATGGGTTGTGTTGCTTTAATCACTCATGAGAGCATTGACCAGAGGAGACTGTAACATACAGAGACGCAGGACCAGATTTGGCCAAATGGTGACGTCTATCAGAGGATCACAGTCATGGAACTCATTACCTGCTCATGTCAGGAACTGTGGGTCCTTCTCAACCTTCAAGAACACTCTGAAACATTGGTTGAAAAATAATCAAACATGCTCTCACAGGTAGATGTTCTTCTTCTTGGGGCCTCTTAAACTCAGAGAATGGTCTATTGTGGTGAACTTGCTGTCATGTCTATGTGCACTTCTGTCTCTTCTGTGTGTTCTTCTAAATGTTCTTCTGTTCTGACCTGCCTTAGGACAACGGATGGAAAGTAGCTCTTGTGCTAATTCCAGCATATTTACGTTGCTGTTTGTTGTCATGTTGATTAATATGCATTGTGCATCAAAATAAATAGGCATAAATAACTAAATAACTAAATAAATAAATAAAACATTTTTATTTAATTTCCATTTTGAAATTTATGCTAAATAATTCACTGTCCTTTACCTTCCTTTAGATTCTAACCTTTGTATGGCTGCACTGTGGCTGAGCGGATAGCACTCACGCTTCGCACCAAGACCCCCGGGTCGACCCCCTCGTTTTGCATGCATGTTCCTGGTTCGATCCCCAAGTTTGCATTTTCTCCCCGTGTCTGGGTGTGTTTCCTCTGGGCACTCCGGTTTCCCCCAACAATCCAAAACATGCACCATAGGTAAAAATCGTCCAGCTTAGGTCCTAAGCAACAAGATCATGGAGATGGGTCCCCGGGCGCAGTCATGTGCTGCCCACTGCTCCTAGGATGGGTCAAATGCAGAGGACAATTTCTCCTGTGTGAGATCAATAAAGTCAATAAATTAAAAATAAAAAAAATAATTAATTTGACCTCTACGATACCCACAAACACACTTTAACTCGTGTCTTCCATGGAGCTACGTAGTCCGGCCCCTCACACCCAGCAGGAAGCATTGCTCTGGGGCAGAGGTCTTCAACAGGGGGGTCGCGACCCCTAGGGGGGTCGCAGAGGTACTGCAGGGGGGTCGCGAAATCTTTTGATTTCACTTTAAAATAATATAATTTTATATTTTATAGTGTAAAATACAGTATTAACCTGTGTATTATTTCCTTGTATTGGATGTACCATAACAGAGTAGCAATGTTTATACATGACACTTAAGCTCAATTTAATATAAAACACAATTCTATGCTGTATATATAGTAGGGGGTCCCTGGCCCAGTTCGCCATCTGTTTGGGGGTCCCTGGCCTGAAAAACGTTGAAGACCCCTGCTCTGGGGGAAGCCTTGCCGGAAACCTCCCCTTCTCCAAACCCAGGTGCTCAATTTCCATTTCTCATCCAAAGCCTCGAGAATTGACCTGATTGACTGCGTTGACTATTCTCCCCACTACGTTTTCTGATTACGCTGGCAAACTGCACTCAGTAGCATTTCTGCCCCCCGAGAGAATACTGCATCAAGTAGCTGCTGATGTGTACTGCAAAATCCCACAAACCTCCTCTCCTGAACCAAAGGGAGATTTGTAAAGTTCTCCTATTTTCCTCCTATGTGAGATTAATAAAGTCTTATCTTATCTTGTGTTTAGTTGTTACCTCCCCGAAAACAGACCTGGAGTTTTGTTTTCTTTCATTCACACACACATGTTTGAGTAGAAGAAGAAGAAGAAGAAGACAGACTTTATACATCCCCGTAGGGAAATTATTTCTCTGCATTTGACCCATCCTTCAGGAGCAGTGGGCAGCTCATCTTTCAGGCGCCCGGGGACCCATCTCCATGATCTTATTGCTCGGCTTGGTCAGGACCTAAGCTGGAGGATTTTACCTGGAGCGTATTTTGAGTAATCCTGCATTATTAGTCTGTCTACATCTCCAAAGCTCAAAATGTGATGTCATGAAGTGGTCGTTTTCAGACTAATAATAAAGGGCAGTGGTGGATGAAATACTTAATTTTGTGACTTAATTAAAAGTACAGATACCAGGGGAAAAGATTACTCAAGTAAAAGTATGACATGAAAAATGTTTACATAAGTATAAGTAGTTACAGTAAGTACCTGCTGAAAAATCTACTTAAAGAGAGGACCAATTAACAGTTTTAAAACAATTAGAGCATCAAATGTAATGATTTTGATTTTGTTTGTTTGTTTTTTGTTTAGTGGATTTTAAGTGATTTGATTTCTTATTTCTTCTTGCTGTTTTTCTGTATTTGTGTGCTTGGTTTGCTCAAAGTTGGGAGGTTAACTCAAATTAAATGTGCCAAAAAATACGTTTCAACAAGCTATTTCAGGAGGTCTCATACAGTAATGAAAAGTACTTTTTACTTTTCAGTCCAGATTTAAAATGTAGTGGTGCAGAAAGTGCAGATACATACTCTCAAATGTACTGAAGTAAAAGTTAAAAAAAAAAATCCACTGTAAAATGTACTTAAGGAATGTAGAGGTACCTAAACCTTTTACTTTAGTATTGTACTTTTACTTTTGTACTTCATTCCCTTCCGCCAATGATAAAAGATGACGTGTAAATGCAACAAAATACAACTCCAGATCTGTTTTTGAAGAGGTAACAACATTGTAACATGGTTTAAAGGTGCACTAAGCAACCTTTTGATTGGGGGGAGGGGGGTCTGTCACCTGCTTGTTTCTCTGCTTTGAATGTTCCAGTGTGACATTAAACAGCTCTACTTTACATTTATTCAATCAAAGGTGGTTTTACTGCTCAGAAATACTTATCAAAACAAGTATTCTGACTGTGAGCGGGCTCGCCTCTCTACAGATCTGACCTGTAACTTAGTCTGGTTTGGTCTCCATGAAGATAGAAAGGTTTAATGCCATACTGCGAAACATTTCAGACAAAGCAGTTAAAAAAACCCTCAGAAAAACAGGTGGAAGAAGTCTCCATCAGGAAAGTTACACAATGCACATTTAAAGCCCCAGTGTGTAGGATTCGTGACGGATAGGTGGATGGTGCTATTGCACTTTCTGTTTTAGCTACGGCAGACCTCGAGGGACCTGCACATGAGCCGCGCGCCGCTACTGTATAAATAAAACGCGGTCCCGTTTTTTTTTTTTTTTTTTCCGCATGAAAACACACATTCCTGATCATGTACCATGACACTCTACACATCAAATGAAACCTTACAGTCTCCTCTTTTTGACTATGCAATTCATTTCCCTGCACAACAATCACTCCCCGAGCACATGGGGCTTTTATACGGAAAAGCACAAAACGAGGTTAGCTTACCTTAGAATGCTTTGCACAGGTCAAACTCTGTATTTCACCATAAACTTGCTCTCAATTTGTCCGTAAGGATCCAGCGAATAAAATCCAGTAAAACAATTTAGTCCAAAACACGTGTTAGATCCATTACGACGTCTGATCCGGCAGCATGCTTGTGTTGTTTACCCAAAACCACGAGCCTTGCCGAAGGCGGAGCCCAAATGTCCTTCTGCGGCTCTCGTATTCAAAATGGCTGCCTCTGCATGGGGAAGATCCCCCTTTTATGTGACTATATCTAAGTCCAAAAGAATACTTTGATTTCATGATGGAAGTGAAAAGGCTTGGAAAACAATGTATTTTTGAATGGGTATCTTCAATTTCAGTAATTAACGGGTAAAAATCTTACACACTGTCCCTTTAAAGCAAAAGCTAAAGAGTCCATTTTGTGCAATATAGAACCTTTAATTTCACTATGTGTTCATATGACATTTTTCAGACAATATTTGATTTTTTGAGTGTAGATTTTTGTGCATCCAATCACTATTCAACATTTTTTTCCACCAAACATTGTTCCTCAGCAGAATACAGGGCGTCACTGGTTGCCTCATAGTCAGCTCCATGGAGATCCTGTACTGAAAGATCGAGTACACTAACACACAGGGCCGGTCACAGCTTTTTATGGGGTCAATTTAGCATATTACATGTTTTCATGGTTTTCTAATTCTGATTTGGTCTGCTGGTCAATATTTACCATAGTTTTACTTCAGTTAAATGTGCACCAGTTACTTGTCTCCATGGAGATGTTTTTGCTTTACCTCCAGTATATTTTATATAAGTTTAATATCGTATTATGGAAAATTACAGGCGGAGTAATAGCATCTCCATAGCGGCAGAAGCCCAACCTGAAAAGTGCTCTACACCTCCAAAGCTCAAAACGTTCTATTCCACCTTGTGATGTCATAAAGTGGTAGTTTTCATGTAAACAGCTCCTTTTACCGTTAATTCAACCAAAGTTGTCAGTTCCAGAGCTGAAATGGTCTAAATGATTCTAGTGAAGGTGTATAGAGTTTTTATTAATTTATTTATTTCAAATATACAATGTAAGATACAATGGCATAAACAATAACATTGCTTGAGGTTTAAAGGGACAGTGTGTAAGATTTTTACCTGTTAATTACTGAAATTGAAGATACCCATTCAAAAATACATTGTTTTCAAAGCCTTTTCACTTCCATCATGAAATCAAAGTATTCTTTTGGACTTAGATATAGTCACATAAAAGGGGGATCTTCCCCATATAGAGGCAGCCATTTTGAATACGAGAGCCGCAGGACATTTGGGCTCATCCTTCGCCTCGGCTCCTGCTAGCAGCTGCTCAGCCGCGCTGCATGTGGGAGCGGAGGAGCGAAGGAGAGAAGGGGAGGGGGGAAGGGGGGAGCCTCGTGTAAACAAGCATGCTGCTGTATCACACATCGTAATGGATATAACACGTATTTTGGACTAAATTGTTTTACTGGATTTTATTCGCTGGATCCTTATGGACAGATTGAGACCAAGATTATGGTGAAATACAGAGTTTGACCTGTGCAGAGCCTTCAAAGGTAAGCTAACAAACCTCGTTTTGTGCTTTTCTGTATAAAAGCCCCATGTGCTCGGGGAGTGATTGTTTTGCAGGGAAATGAATTGCATAGTCAAAAAGAGGAGACTGTAAGGTTTCATTTGATGTGTAGAGTGTCATGAATCATGATCGGGATTGTGTGTTTTCATGCGAAAAGAAAAAAAAAAAAGTGAACGGGGGACCGCGTTTTATGTATACAGCGGTGCGCGGTTCGTGCGCGGGCACGCGAGCTGTCGGCGCTACGGCGCGCCCGGGTGACCCTCGAGGTCTGCCATAGCCAAAAGAGGAAGTGGAATAGCTACTAACCACCTATGCGCCACGAATCCTACACACTGTACCTTTAAGAATTCATATTCACAGGGCTCAGCATGTGCAATTTCTGCATTATGCATTATACAAATATAGAGAAATTATCAATAGATTGATAGTTATATTTCAAATTCCATACAAAGTGCTTTTGTTTTCATGGCTTTGGGATTTGTGCAATAATTTACAGAGTTTATAGACGAGGACAAGAGGGACTGAAATACAACAAATGTATGTTTCTGGCTCGAAAATTTACAGCAATGGATATAACATTTTTGATAGGATTAGGAATAAGTTCAACACATACATTTTTTTGCAGGAATATCTTTCTCAAAAACACAAAAAAGTCCATGTTTTACATTAAATTGTAGGTTTGTATCAAGCTTTCTATTCACCAACAAAAATATGTCATTCCAAAAGATTTGAGCGTATGAGCGTTCCCAAAACATGTGGGTGATTGTTTCTTCAATGCTGTGACAGAATGAGCAGAGACGATCCATGTTTAAGCAAAATTTTGAAATGACAGCATTAACAGCGTAAACTCTTTATACGATTTTCAGGCAGACCTCACAAGTCTTATTAGTTACAAAATATTTTCTAGGCAAAAGCCAAACGTGGTTCCAGTTAATGTCTGTAAATATACTGTTCCAAATAAAAACAGATGCTGGTTTACTGATAGATTCTCGTGATAAGTTCTCTTATACATTTGTTATTTGTTTTAATGCTTAAAAAAGGGTCAGAGTTACCAATAAACAGCTCTGTCTTAACAGGACCATCATTAGAAATGTGGACATAAGTAGACATCAACATTTTCACACCAGAAGGAATGGCATATTCTCTTAGCACTACTGGAAAATTGCAAACATTGAGAAATTCAGTGTAGCAATAAGTGATGCCTTTGTTGTTAAACTGTTGGTGTACAAAGACCCTGATCAACCCATTTTTTTTTAGGAAAAGAGTTTTGTGCTTAAAGCATATGTCCTTGTTATTCCATATGTCATACTTATGTGGTGAAAAGTTATGCTTCTATACTAAAGACCAACATAACAGTAACTGTTTGTGAAAGGAAGTTTAATTGGAAGCCTATCGATGCTATAATTGCATCTCAAAATAAAGTTAAAACCTCCTAATGTTTCAAATACATGTGCTGAAATGAAGTGAAATGAAGTTCCATAAAGAATTTGGGCTCAATAAATATCTTTTGATCCATTTAATTTTGAAAGAGTCTGAAAATCTAGTATGTTAAACCCACCATTACTTAATTTATTCATCATTACATTTTTCCTTATGAGGTGTGCTTTTCTCTTCTAGATGAAATCAAATAAAATTTTGTCTACTTGTGTGTTTATGTTTTTGGGTACGTCAAGGGCAGAGCTGGTATAAACTAGTCTAGAAAGCCCTTCAGCTTTGGAGCGTAGGATTCTACCAGAGATCGATAAGTCTCTTTGAAGCCACATATTACAGTTAGTTTGAATTCTATGCGCAAGGGGAATGTCTTTTGTCTTCTTCTTTTACAATAGTAACATATAGTAAGTATTTTACTTTTGTTTCACAGGAATTCCTGATATTTTGTATGGCATTACAAGATTTGATGGGGAATAATTCACATTTGGAAAGGTTTAAAAATGTGGTTAACAGGTTAATCGCATAGTTTACCTGAGAGTAGTCATTTAAAAAGAGAGTTGTGTCGTCAGCGAGCTGACTTAAAGCCCCAGTGTGTAGGATTCGTGGCGCATAGGTGGATGGTGCTATTGCACTTTCTGTTTTAGCTACGGCAGACCTCGAGGGTCACCCGGGCGCGGTCCCGTTTTTTTTTTTTTTTTCTCTCATGAAAACACACATTCCCGATCATGTACCATGACACTCTACACATCAAATGAAACCTTACAGTCTCCTCATTTTGACTATGCAATTCATTTCCCTGCACAGCAATCACTCCCCGAGCACATGGGGCTTTTATACGGAAAAGCACAAAACGAGGTTAGCTTACCTTAGAATGCTTTGCACAGGTCAAACTCTGTATTTCACCATAAACTTGCTCTCAATTTGTCCGTAAGGATCCAGCGAATAAAATCCAGTAAAACAATTTAGTCCAAAACACGTGTTAGATCCATTACGACGTCTGATCCGGCAGCATGCTTGTGTTGTTTACCCAAAGCCACGAGCCTTGCCGAAGGCGAAGGCGGAGCCCAAATGTCCTTCTGCGGCTCTCGTATTCAAAATGGCTGCCTCTGCATGGGGAAGATCCCCCTTTTATGTGACTATATCTAAGTCCAAAAGAATACTTTGATTTCATGATGGAAGTGAAAAGGCTTGGAAAACAATGTATTTTTGAATGGGTATCTTCAATTTCAGTAATTAACGGGTAAAAATCTTACACACTGTCTCTTTAAACATAATTTTCCCTTCCTGCAATGATATTCCCTTAAAGGAAAAGTAACGTTTTTTTTTACAATTTGAGCCTTATTTCGGTCATAAAACAAGTTGTTTTACTCACCCATATCACTTTGGTGTCATATGGAGCATTTCCGGAGATGTTTTAGATTAGCGTTAGGCTAACGCCGTTAGCCTAGCACGACTTATAGCCATAGCTCGGGGCATTCCCCGAGCATGTAATATGCCCCGTGCGGGCTCCAAATAACACAAACTTTAGCACTTTTCAAATCATAGAAGCTCGATGTCTTTAGTCTACGATTTCGTTTGAATCAAAAGTGGCCTGTAATCCGAGATTTATCCATAGTTTACAGCTATGCGTTCCATGTTTGGGTCCCGGGAGGTGAGAGCACACGCCGCGCATGCGCACTGGCGTCCTCATCTACTCGAAACTATGGCTAAATCTCGGATTACAGGCCACTTTTGACCAAACGAAATCGTAGACTAAAGACATCGAGCTTCTATGATTTGAAAAGTGCTAAAGTTTGTGTTATTTGGAGCCCGCACGGGGCATATTACATGCTCGGGGAATGCCCCGAGCTATGGCTATAAGTCGCGCTAGGCTAACGGCGTTAGCCTAACGGCGTTAGCCTAGCGTTAAACTAAAACATCTCCGGAAATGCTCCATATGACACCAAAGTGATATGGGTGAGTAAAACAACTTGTTTTATTACCGAAATAAGGCTCAAATTGTAAAAAAAAATGTTACTTTTCCTTTAAGATTGCTATTTTTAATATAATTGGCTAAAATTTGCATGGGTAACAAAAATAAGAAGGCAGAAGCTGGGCAGCCCCGGCGTATTCCACATTCTATATTGAATCTATGAGTTGTTCCATGGGGCAGTTTTATAGAGCTGTTCCCAGAAGTGTAAAGGGTGCGAATAGAAAAGGCTCGCTAAAGTCAAGAGCTTTAAACAGAAACTGGTGTTCTACTGAGTGGAATGCTTTTTGAAAATCTAAAAATAGAATGAAACTGTTTTCTGAAATAAGATTGGAATAGTCTAAAATGTCAAGGATGAGTATAATATTGTCACTGATATATCTACCATTCATAAAACCATTCTGCGATTCCTCAATTTCATCATTTAGTATTTTCTTTAACTTGGTTGCCAGACAGCTAAGATTTTGTAATCGTTATTAAGTAGGGTGATAGGACGCCAATTATCTAAATCTTCTTGTCTTTTTGTGGTTTTGGAATTAAAGTGATTAGTCCTTGGCACAGAGAAGGAGGAAGCTGTTCTTTCTCAATACTCTCTAAAAAACATTTAATAAAAGCAGAGCAAGCTCAGTGGAAAAGTTCTATAAAATTCAGAGCCCATCAGTGCCAGGAGATTTGTTCAGCTTAAGTTTTTTGATAGCTTCTGAAATTTCTGCCTGTATAAGTCACACATTTTTTATTTGCTTCACCAATAATTTTCATGTTACCAACCTTAATTAAGAAATCACTCATGTGAGTGAGAATTTGTATTTGTATACATTTTTGTAATACTCTTCACAGGACTTAGATATTACTTTTGGGTCATCTACAATAACACCATTAATGGATAGCTTGTTTATGCTATTTTTAGTTTGTCTTTGTTGTCTGATAGCAGTTGGGAAGAAAGAGTTCTTGAGTCTAGTAGTCCTGCTTTTCACCTCCGGCCTGAAAGTAGGAGTGTGAATAGTCCATGTTTGGGGTGGGTGGTGTCTTTGATGATGGAGGCAGCTCTCTTGCGGACTCTGCGATGGTAGATGCTCTGCAGAGATGGTTGAGGAGTCCTGGTGATCTTTGTGGCAGTCTTTATCACTCTCTGCAGGCGTTTGCAGTCCTTCACAGTAGTACGGCCGTACCACACAGTGATGCAGCTGGTCAGGATGGACTCAATGATGCAGCTGTAGAAGTTGCTGAGGATTTTGGGGCGGCATGCCAAATTTCCTCAGCCTTCTCAGGAAGTACAGGCTGTTCTTTACCACCTGAGCTGTGTTGAGTGTCGAGGTGAGGTCATCACTGATGCGGACCCCCGGGTAGTGCTCACCCTCTCCACCTCAAAGGTCTCCTCTCCTTCCTCATATCCACTATCATCTCCTTGGTCTTGTCTGTGTTGAGAGTGAGGTTGTTGTCCCCGCACCATGTGACCAAACTGTCCACCTCCCTCCTGTAGGCCGCCTCATCTCCGCCTGAGATACAACCTATCACAGCGGTGTCGTCAGCAAACTTCAGGATGATGTTCTCGGGGTGTGATGCGACGCAGTCGTGGGTAAACAGGGTGTAGAGGATGGGGCTGAGGATGCAGCCCTGCGGGGTACCGATGTTAGTGGTGATGCTTCCTAAAGTTCTGTTTCCAATCCTGACAGACTGGGGCCTGCCAGTCAGGAAGTCCAGGAGCCAGTCACAGAGGGCCAGGTGTGGTCCAAGTGATGACAGTTTGTGGGTGAGTCTGTGGTGGATGACTGTGTTGAAGGCGGAACTGTAGACAATAAAGAGTATCCTGACATAGGAGTCTTTATTTTCTAGGTGGGAGAGCGAGACATTGAGGGCGGCGGCGATGGCATCAGAGGTGGACCTGTTGGGCCTGTAGGCATATTGTACGGGGTCGATAGAGTCCGGTATGCTGCTCTGAATGTGGGGCAGTACCACTCTCTCGAAACATTTCATAATGATTAAAGTGAGTGCTACTAGCCTTTAGTCAATCAGACAGGATGGGGGGTTCTTCTTGGGGAGGGGGATGATGGTGGTGGTTTTGTAGCAGGTGGGGACAATGCGCTGGCTGAGGGAGAGGTTGAAAATGGAGGTGAAGACGTTGGTCAGCTCATTTGCACATGCTCGGAAGGCCCTCCCAGGAATACTGTCTGGACATGGGGCTTTGCGGCGGTTGGTCCTCCTCAGGGCTTTGTGTACCTGGGCTGATGTGACAATGGGGGGGTGGGGTTTGTGGGGGTGGTGGTGGCCTCAAAGCGGGTGTAGAAGGCGTTGCGACACTGCCGAGTACCCCCTGCAATGTGCTCGCGTACCCCTAGGGGTACTTGTACCCCTGGTTGGGAAACACTGATATAGAGGATAAGAATATGAGTTTAGTGATTCAATAATTTTCCTCTTTTTTCACTTTTGCTCCAGTTTCCATAAGTAATTTTCTCAACTCAAATTTTAACAACTCCCTGTTTTTGTTTTTTTTTAATTAACTTTTGGTTTCAGTTATATTGCAGTACTCTGAAATTTAGTTTTTTTTATGAGTTCACACACATTTTCATTTAGCAACAGGGTGTTAGTTTCCAGTAGGCTGGACACCTACGAGGTTCTTTGCTTGTTGAAAAAATTATAGTCATTATGTAATTACTTTGTGATCTGTTAGAGGTGTTGGAATAATTTCTGTTTTACATTGTAAGTGCGAAATAGATACAGATGCAGAGATCTATTCTGGATTGTTGTCAATTAGCCCTCTCTCATTCATGAACTCTGATATATACAAGTTAATATTGTTTTGCTTGGGTGCCTGTTCAAATCATTATTAGGTGTACAGTCGAGATCCCCTCCTAATATTATCTTTAAATCTGAAAATCTTTCTGAAATATCTTCTATTGCTCCTTAACTTAAAGGTATAAAGTAATAACATAAGAAAACAGAGCTTCTTCCCATTGGAAAGTTCTGAAAAGCACATAACAGTTGTCGATCTATGCTCTTCCTCCAATGAAGTAAGCGATCTTCTCCTCCCGTGCTTTTTGGATGATGGGCTACAGATGATTCCTCTGGCCTCAGGTCCTCCTTGAAGTGCAGGTTCCTTTGTTTCAGATAGTCGGAGTTTTTTGACATTTTCTAAATGGCATCGCGGTAATGTCGCATTGAGAACTGGATAATGATATCCCAAGTCTGTGCACTGAGTCAATGACATCCACAAACTTCTATCTCTAGCCGCTATTTCCACAAATGTTGATTACCGCCATCCTCACTTCTTCTCCCTCCTTCTCTGGCATCCCGCACAGCCATAAATTCCACTGCCGCTTGTAGCACGCCAGTACAACCACCTTATTTTCCAGCTGTTGGATTTTGTCTTCAGTCTTGACATTTCTCTCTTCTGTCTTTTCCAGACTCTGTTTCATGTCATGTAGTTCATCAGAAAGCAAAAGGTCTTCTATTGACTTCCTCTATTGTGCCTCAATAGTGGCACAGCTAACGCTAGCTATTGAGGCTGCCGTATCTTAGTTCATTTGACCTTTTTTGTGTTTGGAGATTTCGTAGGGGTGCAGGGGGTTGATTTTCACTTTTATTTTTGTTGAGGAGTTGTTTGACATTGTGTCATAGTTTTTCAGTTGTGTTCAGATACTTGTTTTCTCAAAAAGTCAGGGGAAGCTCTGTTGCAGTATTTACCGCTTTGCGGACATTTTGGCTCTCCTCTTAAAAAAACGCAGAAGAGCACTGCCTGTGACATCACAAGGTGGAACAGAGTGTTTTCAGTTTGAAAGAAGAACTCAACCTAAATATGCAATCTTTGTGTGTTAAACATGTGTGAATGAAACAAAACACAACTCCAGGTCTGTTTGTGATGAGGAAACTTCATTAGAACAGATCAGAAATGCATTGTGGTCTATGCCCACTACTATGTCTATGCCCAAAATAGTGCCTAAGTGCGGAATAGTGTGGACTTTTGGAAGCAACCCAAGTTACGCTCTACTTTATGGTTCAAAAGGATTCAAAAGGATTACTCAAACATGTGTGAATGAAACAAAACTCAACTCCAGGTACTCTAACATGGCTAAAAGCTCACAAGAATCCATTTTGCGTTATATGTGAGCTTTAATTAGCCAGAGTACAGTGCAGTATCTCAGTGTTCAGGGGGTGGGGATGGGGTCGCTGGGTGGTACGTGCAGTTCACTTGTTTACAACTGCAGCCTGAGGAGAGCAGAAAGTCCTCTTCACACCACAGGCAGGAATGTCATTAATATACGCAGTGTAATATGTGGTGCCAGGGCCCAAGAGCACGCCAACACTGTGAGTCATACTGTAGAGTCTGTACAAAGCAGATGCACTGGAGATACACCATAGACTACTGTTAAAACACAGGACAGGTTAGAGGAGTTCTCACTGAATATACAATTGGCTGCTTCACTTCAGTGTTCTGATGATTGTCTAATTTCGACTTAAGTTGGTGTAATAAAACTTGTTGTAAATATAAATGATAGTTTTACACAAATCAAGAGGCAGTTTGTGAAGAAAAATATGTTGAAAATTACAGGAAGTAGAGAATTCTAAAATATACTAACATACTGTACATAACGGGGAGAGTTCTATCCAGAAGCTAAACACATTTTTTATTTAATTTAATTTAATTTTATTTTATTTTATTTTAAACATTGTTTCAACAAAATAAAGGTGTTTTCTTACATTGTTAGTTGTCAAATCATAATTTCTGTGTACATTAGAGTATTGGCCCAGTCAACAATATGGTCACTAGGTAACAGTTACGGAATTCAGTAGTGTGATGTCATCATTTCCAAATAGGAAGTCAAATTTGAAACACAAAAAATTGCCCAAATTTGGAAAAAAATGTTTAAAAATGTTTGTGTTTCAGTAAAATGAGTAGTCCAACCTGTCATAGGCACTTTAACATCATTATATTTTAAATTTTACTATATTTTTGCCTTGTTTTGTCGAGTTTATAATGTTACTTCCTGGTTGGACATGGGCAACAAATATGACATAATGTAGGTACATAGAACTACTGTATAATCAAATCTGGAAGGTGAACCCAAAATTGCATCGTATTGTTTTCAGTGGCCTGTGCTCAACTCTTACAAAGTTAACTTTTAGGTGCTTTGAGGATTTAAACATGTTAAAATTGTATGTTGTGAAAATAGAAAAGAATTCTACAAAATCTGGCCTTTGTGAAAGCCAGATGTCCTGTCAGCCGAACACGGACAGTTTGAATTCCCCAAATGCATTGCGCTCTATGGGAGATTTTTTTCTGGGTCCAAGCTCCCGGGAGCTGCAGTACCTGGAGCGGCCACTAGTCGGTCTGGAGCTGGCACAGAGGGGGAGGGCTTATCCAGTTTTTATTATAGATCCATGCATAAGTAGAGGTAATTCCAGTTCTGTTACATAGCAACCATAATGTAAACAAGGGCCAAGTCATACTCACAGATGGAAGCAAGAAACAGTTTTTCCTATTGATTGGAGACAGTTTTTCCTATTGATTATATTGCGTGAAGAGTCCCTCAGTCGTCCAGGTAGAATCCATGATAAAAGGAGAAATTCGATTTGTCAACTGGACAAAGTTTGTACTTTACCATGAAATATCCAGTAGGTAAATTCACAAATTCCAAAATGTTCATTTTGTCTTCTTATGTACATTCACTTCTTGAATGTACATATACAGTATGAATTGTATTTACCTTGTTGACATGTTTCAGCTGCAAGCAATCTTTAGAACTCTCCCCGGTGTTGGTGGTGAGGTGCCGTATATCAGCCTTTGTTACTTCCTGTAGGCAATCCATAATGTGGTTATTTCCACATTATGGATTAGGACAGAGCACAAGTCATTGGGTCAGAAAACAGCAAGTTCAAACACTGGATCAGGGAGTTCCACTGAAATCAAGAAATGAGGCATGGACAGCATTAACTGTGATGTCAGAGCATTCCTCCTTTCACACACCTGGGGAACCCTCCTCCAGAGAGCACCGGGCGACTGGAGGGGTGGTCAGTCTGAGCGACCTGCCAGGTCACAGCTCTTGGCAGCACGGTAGCTGAGTGGCTAGCGCTCTTGCTTCACAGCAAGAAGGTTCCGGGTTCGATCCCCGGGTTGCCCAGGCCTTTCCGTGTGTGTTCTGTGTGGAGTTTGTATGCATGGTCTGGGTTTGATCCCCAGGTCGCCTGTGTGGAGTTTACATGTTCGCCCCGTGTCTGGGTGGGTTTCCTCCGGGCACTCCGGTTTCCCCCACCAACCCAAAACATGCACCATAGGTAAAATCCTCCAGCTTAGGTCCTGACCAAGCCGAAGCAAGAAGATCATGGAGATGGTCCCCGGGCGCAGTAATGTGCTGCCCACTGCTCCTAATATATATATATATATAGGATGGGTAAAATGCAGAGAAGAATTTCTCCAGTGTGAGATCAATATAGTCACTTCTTCTTCTTCTTCAAGTCTCACGCTTTGAGAGTGTGACACACGCATTTCAACGAGTTCACACGCCACACATGGTATTTCTCACGCTGAAATTTTGTTAAGCAATTCAATGAAACTCTAGCCACTGGTCACAGCGCTTCTGTGCCCAGAACATCGGTCTGTGTGGCTCAGAAGAGTTATCCAGGCACCACGCCCTTTTCAGCCAATCAGAAACTAGATTGTTCTGTTGTCGGGCAGACCGTAGAGTCTAGTTTCAGCTAAGCGCGCACTGCACTGTCAGTGATAATTGAAGGACGGCAACTGAACACGAGTGAGACGAATGAATGATGACAAAACGGTGAACGATAAAACAAACGAACATCCAACTCAGGACTGAGAACCATCAGGTAATAACTTTATATAACTCTCATTAGTTACTTTGTAGTTTTGCTCTTTAGACCAACATTTACACCTGTCCATTTCAAGCTAGCGTTATTTTAGGTAACTAACAAGCAATCTGCCTACTGTGGTTATTATTATTTGTCACAGAATAAATACACAGTGTATGATATAATTGAATTTTTTTTTAAAGAAGCTGGGTTGAAGGGTCAATGGGTCGCTAGGTGGATAGGTGCCCCCCCCCAAAAAAAAAAATAAATAAATAAAAATAAATAAAAATATAAAAAAAATCTCACTCCAACCAAACTTCAAAACTTGAGAGCCCTGTGCCAGGTCAATCAGGCTGACCACGCCTACAGGAAGTAACATCAGCCAACCATGCCTACAGAAAGTAACAGCTTAACAGACTCCACATTTGTTTTTTTTTTTTTGTTTTTTTTTTTTGATCTACAGTATGACCCACCAGCTGATCTTCTCGATGGATGGTCTGATGGATTTGACAGGTCTGAGGCCCTGCCCCCTTTAAGTCATGTTACAATGTTATTACCTCCTCAAAAACAGACCTGGAGTTGTGTTTGTTTCATTCACACATATTTGAATAATACTTTATTATTAGTCTGTCTACATCTCCAAAGCTCAAAATGCTCTGTTCCACCTTGTGATGTTATAAAGTGCTGGTTTTCAAGTGAACAGCTTTTACCTTTAGTTCAGTAGATATTGGCAATTCCAGGGCTGAAATGATCCATATTATTCAAGTGAAGGTGATGGAGCTTAAAAAAACACAGTGGAGCACTTCTTGTATTACCACATGACATCACAAGGTGGAACAGAGTGTTTTGTGTTTGAGAGAACAACTCAGACTCAGTATGCAGGGTTTGTGTGTTAAACGTGTGTGAATGAAACAAAACACAACTCCAGAATGATAAAAAACATGAAAACCTACTTGAGTATAAATTTTAGGTTTCTTTACTTTACTTAAGTACATTGTACAGTGGATAGTTTTTACTTTTTACTTCACTACGTCTGAGAGCAGGTATCTGTACTTTCTACTCCACTATATTTTTGAACAGGACTGGAAAGTATTTTTTGTAGTTTGAGACCTGCTGAAAAGGCCGAAGGTTTATTTTTTTTTAACACATTTGTAGATTGAGAAAACAAAAATATACAAATACAAATGATATGATTCAGTTGTTTGTGTTGAACAAAATCCAGCACAAGTCTCTATCAAAATCACTACCCTTCATTGGACCGCAAAATCTGTGCAAAATACTTTTAATTAAGCAGTTTTTCATGAGATACTTTTGCTTTTACTTGAGTATTTCTTTTCTCTGGTGTCTGTACTTTTAGAAAATGTAGTACTTATTCCACCACTGGCGCCTCTTCTGCAGTACGGAGCAGATAAGCGTACAGAAAAAGTTATAAAAACACTTGGTTAAATATTAGCAACGGAAAGTTCTGCAAATAGCCTCTGGAATATGTAAACATTAGCATGCTAGTTGCAGCGTAGCAAACCTGAGCAAACACAACCAGCCAACCTAAATTTAGCCTGGGCTATAATACTGAATACACATGTTGCTACTTTAAAAGAACACTGTGTAACTTTTACGTTGAGGATCTGTCACCTGCTTGTTTCTATGGATACGTCATTGCTCTGCCTAGAATGTTCCACAGTATGACATTAAACAGCTTTACTTTACATTTATTCAATAACAGGTGGTTTTATAGCAAAAACACATAGAAAAACAGACATTCTGACTGAGCGGGGTCACCTCTCCACAGATCTGACCCGTAACTTGGTCTGGTTTAGTCTCCATGAAGATAGAAAAGTTTAATGCCATACTGTGAAACATTCCAGACAAAACCCACAAACCTGCATATTTAGAAACTGAAAACACTGTTTTCTACTTTGTGATGTCACGTGGTAATACAGGAAGTGCTCCACTGTGTTTTTAAACTCCATACGCCTTCACTGGAATCATTTGGATAATTTCAGCCCTGGAATTGCCAATCTCTACTGAACTAAAGGTAAAAAGAAGCTGCTAACTTGAAAACAACCACTTCATCACATCACAACGTGTACCAGAGCAAATTTAGAGATGTAGACAAACTAAATAAAGGATTACTGAAACGTGTGAATGAAACAAAGCACAACACCAACTCTTGTTTTTGACAA
This sequence comes from Paratrypauchen microcephalus, assembly GCA_036785185.1. Classification (NCBI taxonomy): domain Eukaryota; kingdom Metazoa; phylum Chordata; class Actinopteri; order Gobiiformes; family Gobiidae; genus Paratrypauchen; species Paratrypauchen microcephalus. The sequence goes on from JAVJIX010000075.1 coordinate 1,394,315, forward strand.
GATAACAACATAATAAGACTTTAAAAATTCACATGAATCCATTTTGTGTAATATTGGAATTTAAAACTAAAAATGTCCAAATTAAACTAAACAGAAACCCTAAATCACAAATAAAATCTGCTTTTTTATGCATTTTACTTTCAAATAACAAATTGAAATTTGTTATTTGTCAAATTGAAAACTGTGCCTTGAGACTTATTTTCTTGCGATATCGATTACTGCATCTTGACAATATTTTAGCAATACATGGTGCAGCCTTATATTACATACTGAACATTATAATTGTGCACAATAAATGAGAACAGATCCAGATGATGATGACAGCACTGGGGTTGTTTGTGTGAGGAACATTTTGGTTTGGATTCTTTTCACACTTTTCTCATGTGTGGAACAACAAGCCCAAACAAAAGCTGTGACTGCACCAGGAGAGACATGGAGATTCACTAGAGCTATAAGACCTTCAGCGGACACAACAGCAGCAGTATAATCGGACTGGTAAACCTGGACTTGACAGGAGTAGCAGCTGAAGTTTTATGTTATTCTTCAGTGTAAGTTCAACCAGGAAGCCATATTCTCCTTCTGAGCAACTGTCAGCCAATCACAGCCTCCCATCATAACCCTTAATGATCAGGAGCTGGAGTGGCAGGTTGAATTATTTCTGACAATGCGTGCTCAGGCAAGACAGATGTGATTGACAGGTGTATTAGCCAGTCAAGGACACACAAGATCCAGCTTTATCAAAAGAAATATGGCTCCTTACATGGAAAAAAGAAAAAAAATATCACAGGAGGCTGAAACACATGGCGGATTTCTACAAAATCAATGTGACATTGCAGAGCAAGATGGATTCACAAACCACTTGGGTGGACGCACCAATCACGTTGCAGCATTGAGGTTTGTGCGGAAGCCAAAGGTGAAGCACCCAAATGAACCAAAACAAACATGGTGACGCCGAAAGACGTACTTCAGCCTATTTTCGCATCAATAGGCTGAAGCACAGGCAACTGTACAAGCGGGCCCCCATACTAGTGGGCACTTGTACAAGCAGACACCCATACGAGTGGGCACCCGTACGAGTGGGCACCCGTATGAGCCATCTGGAGCCGGAGAGCGGGTCGCACACGCAGGATCAGCTGTGCTTCGGCCCTCCTAAGCCCCCCTTCCCTTCTGTGTTGTGATTGAGTTGAGTCGCATGGAGGATTATATTCACTGGCCGAGTGCTGCGTCATGGATCCTTCAGCATTTCAGAGCTTGAGGGTTGGAGGTAGGGAAAGTTGTATGGGACATTGGTGGAGGGAGGGTAGGATTGTACGATTAATAATAAGAACAGAGCTGCTATTGGAGTATTCAGCCTTCAAGGGTGGATCACTGTGTACATTCCTGTGCTGTGGATCATTGTGTCCACTCCTGTGCTGTCCAGGTGATGACTGTTCAATCACATCCAAGAAGGACATGATTTGTCTTCTTAGAATACTACTACTATGGGAATACTATGGGACTATGATGGGACTACTATGGGACTTTCGGCTCTTTTATGGGATCTGAATCTTTTGGATCCGTTCATGTCAAAAAGCTGTTCAAAGAGCCCTTCAAAACACTGCACAAGCCAATGAGATAAATCATTTTAATTACAAACTAAATACCCAGCCTCAGGTCGGTTTAAAATGGTTCAAATTGGGAGTAGGAGTGAGTTTTCCCAGCGCACTGATGCAGAATCTAAATGAAATTTTGCACTACAATAATGTAGCGTAAAAATGCTATGCTCACTGTAACAGTGGTCAAGAAAATTAAACTGTATTATATTTTATGTAAGTTCATATTAATTTTATGTACTTATGTGGTGATAAAAGCACTGAATAAATTGCAAAAAATAATAATATTGCATACAAATTAGACAAAAAATATTTGGTTATTAGGTTTGGTTAAGGAACGATTCAAAAGAGCTGATTCTTTCACAAATCTCACATCACTTACTAACTATTACTACTACTATTACTTCTACTATTACTGCTGCTACCCCTAATAATGCATTCGCCTTATACAGCGCTTTTGAAGACACTCAAAGTTCTTACAGTTTGGTACATTCTTCATTCAAAACTCTGTGGTGGTAAGATAGTATTGTAGACACAGGTGCCCTGGGGCAGAAGGGACAACGAGACTGCCGGTCTGCAATATAATACACTGGCCGCCTATCCCAGTTTTGTAATTTGTATTTTTAAACAATTTTTCCACAACACTTCATACACACAGAGCTCCACACATAGATATAATAACCATACCTGTATAGGAAAATAACACAGGTCATTTCCACATAAACATGTAAGTAAAACACAGGCTCTCTCTCAGTTCACCCGTGCACAGAATAACCATTTATTGCTGAGCCTTCAATCGGCAGAAATGATGTCAGCGTCGTCATAGCAACTATTCTTACACATTCACCCGTGCGCTACCACAGTTAGAGTAGCACTTGAGTGAGATTTTTGTCAGTTCTCATCAGTGCAAGCCAGGCAGTACGAATGTGGGGCCTCGTTTTTCACATTCACTGCAGATGGGGAAATGCTGCCATAGAAATGAAAAATGAATTGCTTTAAAGGTCCTGTATTACACAAAATGAACTCCTGTGAGCGTTTAGCCTCAAAAACATACCTGGAGTTGTGTTTTGTTTTATCCATGTTTGAGTAATCCTGCATTATTGGGCTGTGTACATCTCCAAAATGCTCTGTTCCACCATGTGACGTCATCAAGTGGTCGTTTTCAAATTAATAGCTGCCTTTTACCTTTTGTTCGGTAGGAACTGGCAATTCTTGGGCTGGTAATAAGGTGTATGGAGTTGAAAAACTGTATTACCACATGACTTCACACGTTTTAATAGTGCTGTCTGTTTGTGCTGCCTTCAGTGTTAGGGTGACCAGACGTCTCTATTTACCCGGGACAGTCCCAGTTTTGAGCTCTGTGTCCCCTGTCACAGCAGGTTTATACAAAACCAGTGATTAGTCCCAGTTTTTATCAAGAAATGTCTCGGGTGTCCCTATTTATAAACTAGGACTTAACCAGGACTACATCAGGTCTAAACCAGGACTATCACAATTTTTGACAAGTCTGATCCTCGCCAACAATAGAGAGGAGCATAAATTGTCATTTTTTTAAAAAGCCAAAATACGGTAAATCATGTTTGCTAATGATGATAAAGCAAAAAATTGCAGTGATAGAAATCCCTCAGGTTATGACTGACACGAGAATGCGCAATGTTACATGTGCTTTTCACAATTATATTCATACCAACCATCCCAACCCATCCCAGTTTAGAATTTTGAAAATCTAGTCACCCTATTCAGTGGCTTCTGCAATTTCAAGTACTATGTGACATCACGCAGGATTGCTCTCATTACAGCCAGGTATATTTGATTACAAACAGCTTGCTGCGTGGTCAAACATTTGAGACTCTGCCCCTGTTCTTGTTACGCTGTGTTTAAAAAAAAAAGAAAGAACAAATAAACAAACAATATAAATACTTTAATGGCAAATTAACGTTTTTTTTACAATCTGAGCCTTCTTTCAGCAATAAAACAAGTAGTTTTACTCACCCATAGCATTTTTCTGTCAATTGGAGCAGTATCGCAAAACTTACGTTGAGCCGTTCTGTTCTAGTAATGATCCCGTATCCGTTAACATGGTTCTGTATAATTTGCTCGGGGCATTACTTTGCGGTGTCCAAATAACACAAACTTTAGCACTTTTCAAATCATAGAAGCCCGATGTCTTAATGAAAGATTTCGTTTGAAGCAAAAGTGGCCTGTAATCCGAGATTTAGCCATAGTTTCGAGTAGATGAGGACGCCAGTGCGCATGCGCGGACTGCTCCCGGGACCCAAACATGAAATGCAAAGCTGAAAACTATGGATAAATCTCGGATTACAGGCCACTTTTGCTTCAAACGAAATCTTACATTAAGACATCGGGCTTCTATGATTTGAAAAGTGCTAAAGTTTGTGTTATTTGGACATCGCAAAGTAATGCCCCGAATACAAATGCTAACGGATACGCTACAACATAACTTTCTTCAAACAGCTCCAAATGACACGAACGTGATATGGGTGAGTCAAACGACTTGTTTTATTACCGAAAGAAGGCTCAGATTGTAAAATAACATTACTTTTCCTTTAAAGCGTCACTGTAACTTTTTGGGCAAAAAATCTACTAAAATAGGAGCATTTTTATGTTTGTTTATTGCACTAAAAAACATGTGTCCTTTCTGTGAGCGGGCTTGCGTCTCCACAAACCCGACTCTTATTTGGCCTGAAGCCTGACATTATGTTGCTTGCTTCCATGGAAATGTTGTTCCTTTGGCTATAATATTCCACAGTATGGCATTAAACATATCTATCTCCGTTAGGAAAACACAGAGGTGTTTCATGTGTTTCCACTGGATGACGTCACAGAGTGGGACTGGAGAGTGGATCGATGAAAAGACACACAAATTAAAGGTGCACTGTGTCACCTTTTTGGTAACTTGTTTCTATGGATATGTCATTGCTCGGTCTGGAATGTTCCACAGTGTGACATTAAACATTATCTTTGTGAAGATCGAAAGGTTTAATACCATACAAAGCAATAACATCTCCATGGAGACAAGCATTTGAAGGACCCTCCACCAGAAAAGTTCCACAATACCCCTTTAACTAAACATATAGATCATACAAAATCCACAAATAATCCAATAAAGCCCGCTATAACATGGGTTTGCATAAAGAGCCAGTGTTATCTTCCATTAGCGTGTTTACAGTGCACGCTCTAGGCTAATTATGTGTTCTTCTCACACATGGATGACCAGGGCCTCATTATGGTATCCGTGATGTTCTGGTGGTCAGATAGTTAGACAAATGTTATTCCAGTCATGCTTCCTCCTCAGTATCTATAAACAAAGAACCCTATAGAAAATACATACAAGATGATCAAACACATGCTCCGTGCTGAGAGATGGAATCGAGACTGAAATAAAAAGCTTGCTGTGGTGATAGCGAAGCATGCGAAAACTGAAAGTGCGGATTTGTTTTTTATCGGTTAACACTGATACAAAAATGGTAAAATGCATATTAAATGAAAGAACCCGTTGAGTTGGTTAATGGTTTAAGTTCTACATTTTGTATTAATATGGTTAGAACGTTGTTTCCTCCTCAAAAACAGACCTAGAGTTGTGTTTTGTTTCATTCACACATGTTTGAGTAATCTGCATTATTAGTTTGTGTATATCTCCAAAGCTCAAAATGCTCTGTTCCACCTTGTGATGTCATGAAGTGATAGTCTTCAACAGCTTCCTTTTACCTTCAGTAGAGACTGGCAATTCCACGGTTGAAATTATCCAAATGATTCTAGTGAAGGTGTATGAAGTTTGAAAACACAGTGGAGCACTATTTTCTGTTTGAGAGAAGAAGTCAGACTAAATATGCAGGTTTGAATGTTAAACATGTGTGAAAGAAAAAAAACTCAACTCTGGGTATGTTCAGGAAGTGCTCCATTTTGAATTGCCTATCACTTCTGAACTAGGAGCTGTTAATTTGAAAATGATTGCTTTATGACATCACAAGGTGGAACAGAGCATTTTGAGCTTTGGAGATGTAGACAGACTAATAAAAAACATGCATGAATGAAACAAAACACAACACCAGGTCTGTTTTTGAGGAGGTAACAGCATTAGAACATGACTTAAAGCTCACAAGAGTTCATTTTGTGTAATACAGGACTTTTAAGAGCCACAGCGAGCCTTAGATGAGCAACAATTAGATGTGTAAAAGCATGATTTATGCTTTCACGCATCTAACTGTTGCTCATATCCATTTATGAGTGCACAAAGCTTGGTGATTCACAGATAATTAATCATATTTGAGTTCTCCAATTCATATAATTCAGAAATCCCTTGGCGAGCTACTTGGAAAGATGTGGCGATCTACTGGTAGCTCCCAAGCTGCTCTAACTAGTAACAATTATAATGCAGATTTATGTTAATCAATTGTTGTTTATATTAATTTGGTGGTTTAGTTCTGAAGATGAGTATCCAATCAGAAAGCAGAATGAACTTCTCTTGCAAAGGTGAAATCCAGTTGGTTTAAACCTAAAATGTGCTGTATGTTAGAGCTGGGCGGTATGACCAAAAATTCATATCACGGTATTTTTCAATATTTTATCGGTATCACGGTATTTGACGGTATTTTTTTTTTCCATGCATGAATAGGTGTTCACCCCATTTCCTAATAATTTAGAGAATAATTACTGCAGTAAATTGGCTTAGAATGACCAGACTAGTATTAACCCAAGTTTTAAATGGTCCCACAAAATTCTGCTGTTCACAAAGGTGACAGTGTGGCACTCATAACTGTAATGAGAAGAAATCAGACTGCATGATTGTTGCAATCAAAATATGGAAAGCTTTATTGTGCAAGTTTTGCAACTTTAAAACATATTTAAGTTGGCTACAATGTAAAAATATATATATATAATAACTAGTGCTTACCAATGGCTATGTGAAGCCTGTGACCGAAGCACTGGGGTCTTGTCCAATTATTCAGCTCGACAGCCTTAATGATGTTTGCTCCACTGTCTGTTGTGATGGCCACTAGTCTGTGCTCCGATAGCCCCCAGGAATCAAGTGCCTCTTGCAAGCCTGCTGCTAGAAACTCGCCAGTGTGATCATCAGGGAAAAAGCTTGTTTGCAGACAATGACTTTGTAACACCCAGTCGTCTTATAAAGTGAACAGGTATGGCTCCATGCTGCGACTAGTCCATAAATCAGTTGTTGCTGAGAAGTGGCGAACGGTAGCCAAGTCTGCTTCTATCTTGGCTCTGTGCTTTCGGTACAAGTTAGGGATTGCTGTTCGGCTGAAGTAATTTCGACTTGGTAACGTATATCTGGGATCCAGAGGTTTAATCATCTGCTTGAAGCCACTTTTCTCAACAGTACTAAGTGGTACCATGTCTTTGGCTGTGAACACTAATAGCGTTTGTAATATCAATCCACCGTTTGCTTTTATTGTCGTAGGCGCTACCCTTAGCAAATGCGTCTTTGAGTGCCAGCTGATTCGCGTTTTGTGCTGCAGTGCCAACTTTAATGCTGCCCGCAGATGTGGAAGAGGCAGCAGGTCTTGGTTTCATGCATTCTTCATATTCGAGTAAATGATTGTGACAGAGGTGGTGAAGCAAATTGCTCGTGTTGCCTCCTGCGGCTACAACTTTAGCCCGACAACTCTTACAGAATATTTTGGTTTGATCGGCGTCAGATATTTTAAACCCGAAGTACCTCCAAACTCTTTTCGGTACAAGTTCCTCTGATTGTGTAACATGCATGTCAACACTCAACACACACTGCTTTCACCGCTCTCATGCAGCCACATGCAGTTTGTTTGGTACCACTGCGAAACAGTCCCCTCTCAAACAATATCTCGCTGCGCGACGTTCCGCGTTCCCGACGTTCCGCGTTCCCGACGTTCTGTACGGACACACTCACCGGTACTGCGGTAAAAAAAAAATTCTTACCGTAAAAAAAAAAAACACCGGTATTCGGTGTGCACCGGTATATCGCCCAGCCCTACTGTATGTGTTCTCTAGGATTTGTTTCTGCCAAATACTGTTCTCTGCCTTTCACCCATCCTTCAACCCAGAGTCACCGCACAGCACACAGAGGCCCTACCTCCAGATCTTTAACCAGAAGAACCCAGCTGCTCGTACAGAAGCATTTTCGTTTAATGCAACTAACAAAGTGTGGTATCACCGTTTGAACTCCACTACTCCACATTATGAAATATACAGTACAACAAGAGAAAACAGCATCTGCCTGCGTGTGTGTGTGTGCATCCGTGAAACTCCAGTGAGCGTTGTAAGCAAATCTGAACGTGCTATGGCTCCAGATTTACCTCTCACGCTAACAGAGAGCCATACCTCCTGACACTGTATTTGAGCTGAAGAGCCGTAAAGAGCCTTATTCCACACGGGCTCCTATTTATCCTCTTCTTAAATGAGATTCGAGCGGCCCGAGCAGATGTATAGGCATGGAGAGGAGCAGCTTATGCACCACAAAGAATATTGAATCCATGGTGAGAGAGGAGGCTGGATATGGACACATAACCATTTATGAGCCTGCTATTTTTGTATTTGAGTTTAATGTTTAAATGGCCCATATTGCACTGTTATAATGTTGTTTCCTTGTCAAAAAGACACCTGGGGTTGTGTTTTATTTCTTTCACACATGTTTAACACTAAAACTCTGCATATTTAGCCTTCATCTTTTTGAATCATTTGGATCATTTCAGCCCTGGAATTGCCACTCTCTACTGCCCTAAAGGTAAAAGGAGCTGTTCACTTACACATTCACATTTTGAACATGCCTGATTTAGCATGTCCTATTGAGGATCTAAAAATGAATAAAGGTCTGGTGGCTCATCTAACCTGTTATAAATGCACATATTTCAATGATTCACTGTACTGACGAGCAGTCTATCGCTCTCGATCAGTCCCTGCTTCTTCTGTTTTTCGAGATCTGGTGATGAAAAAAGTTTGGACCCCCCTGATCTAAATCAAATGATCAGTTGACTAATAAAGACTAACAGAGAGCTGGTTTGAAAAAGTCGAAAAGAATCGAGGAAGACTGACCCGCAGTGTGTATTCATGAGGATTTCTCAGAGTCAAAAAGGAAGGTGAGCTTTTACTTAAACTGAAAGAAGATTGTGAAAAAGGGAACATAGCCCATTTGATGTATGATCATTTGCTTTCACGTGCTCCCAGGGACAAAATAAATCACAGTTTGGTAGACTAAGACTCCATCAACCAATTAGTTTAGTGGAGTTTATTTATTTAATAAGACAGTGACAGTGCACAATACACATCCACCTTAACAGGACAGATGATTTGTGGCCAGGTTGTAGCACTAGAGCTCATTTCCACCTGTAGTCCCTGGGCAGGCTCATGTTATAGTTCATAAAATCAAAACGAGAATGTCTTTATAATGACCGGATCATCATAAAAATTCTGTATCAGCATTCACACTCAATTCTCTCAGCACCTTTAAATGATCAAAATCGTTCAACGAATTCACTCCTGAACATCATGCTCTCTCCAGACACACATCAGTCCACAAATTGGGCACAGGTTTGGCGTGAGAACGTGTCGTAGTGAATGTGATCAGTTCTGTTAATAACATGTTCCACTGACGGATGGCTATGCGTGAAAAGAATTTCCAAATGTTGTCCTGCAGACGCAGGACAACATTTGGAAATTCTTTTCCAAGCACTTGGGATCCAGCACTTGCCGTGCACTGTAGATAAAGTGGCTCTGGAGATGGTTTCAGAGCTCAGGGAAACAAACTGTTTTAGTGGAGGAGCAGCAGTCTCATGGGTGATCTTATACAGCAGACAAACATTTACATACATCAGAGGTCTCCAACCAGTAGCTCTGTAACTACCAGTAGCTCTCCAAGGGATTTATGAATTACACATATTGCGCTGAATAACTAAAACTTGATTTGATTAAATGCCGATTACTATTGTAAATGTATCATTCTCATGTGTGCACTAATAAATGGATAATATCAATCTGTACCCCATCTAAGGCTCTTATATTTACTCCATTTCTTGGGACCGCTAAAATGAGTAGCTCTCTTTCCCATTTTCATTTTGTAAGAGAAGCTCACCAAAGGAAAAAGGATGGAGACCCCTGATATACATCATTAGAAACTTTAAATGTTGCATTTCACAAGAATAAGTCAGTGGTGGAAGAGCTGACTTTTTTGGCATCGATCTTGAGAGTGCTTTTATATGATGATTCTAGAGCCCTCAGAGCTGATTTACAAACCTGTGACCAACTTATTATGCAGGAAAGAAAGTGTGGAATTATCATTGCATTTAGACAGGCAATGGAGGCTTCAAAAGGGAGTTTCTGATGTATTTCAAAGTTCAAATTTCAAAGTCAGCTTTATTGTCAAAAACTTATGTACAGATTGCACACACAGAATTTGAAATTGCAGCGCCCCCTAGGCCCACAGTGAACATAAAACATCTGATAAACAAAATAAACACCATGACTAAAACATCACATATACACATAGCAAAAGTACAGTAAACTTATATATAATACAAATAGGTAAAACATATGTGTAATAAAGCACAAAAGGTGTCATTTAAGGAGCAGTGTCAGTGTAATTTAAGTGTCATTTAAGCAGCAGTGTCGCTAGGAGAGGGAGTGCATGGCAGGGAGAGAGTTCAGCATCCTGACTCACAGCTGTGTTTCAGTCTGCTGGTCTTTGCCCTAAGGCTTCTCAGTCTCCTTCCTGGTGGCAGCAGACTGAAATTGATTTGAAATTGGCCATGTTAAATTGTATAGTGTTTGCTAACTTTTTGATGTGCTTTTAAAAACATAAATTTGGTTCCAGAATAACTCCTAGATATTTCACCTGATCAACATTAATAATCTTCTGCCGTTCTATCAGAATGTCAGGACAGTTTTGAGGTTTGTGACAATTTGTTAAAAACATAGAAACTGTTTTGTCAACATTTAAAGTGTTTTTTAATCAGGCAGAAACCTTAGTCATCTCCTCTGATAGTTTTTGAGCTACTTTGCGCAGTTTCATCGGCATACATGATTATTTTAACATTCCACACAGAAGGGGGAGCATGAATATACAGTGTGAACAGCAGCGGCCCGAGCCTTGCAGCACACCCATGGCTTCAAGGAGATGTTAACATTATTTACTGCTACTCATTGCTGAGGTAAGATTTGAACCCATTTTAATCCACTCAAGGACCTACAGCTCTAATGACACCCCTGATAACATTGTTACCACAGCTTGATCCATTTGTGACTTTCCTGTGTAGTGTCATCGAGGTGTATATTACTGTTATAAATTCACAGTTTTTTTGTATTTGCAATTAATTCAGTGCTTTTTTCCTCCACATAAGTATACATGCAAATTTTATTCCACACATAAAATTAATAACAATGTAAAGATGCATTAAAAAAAATAAATAAATAAAAATAAAACATTGTGGCAGAGGCAGTCGGGTTACACATTCTTGTCCAAGAGTAAGTTTTCGGGATTTCAATAGTTTACTTTTTCATTTCATTGTTTAAGAAAGTAATATTTAAAGAGAAAATTCTCAAATGTGGATCAACATTGTCATTGTTTACTGGAGATTAGATCCCCATATTCACTGCATTTATTTAGTAGCTTAAGGACAACAGACATGTCTTTGTAAGTGAAGAGAAAATACCTTCACAAGAATTCATTGGTAATAAAGAACATATTAAATCTACTAGTAGTGGCAATTTAGTTTCATGTAGATATGCCCAATAAAATATTTCATGTTTTTAAAGAACGGTCTATTGTACTTGTGTTTGCTATGTAGTTATAATTTATGACACCCATTAATCATTATGTTAGAATGTGGATATTGAATTTCAATATTACAACTAAAAGAAAATATCCCCCCACCCCCCACCCCTTTATTTATTTATTTATTTATTTATTTGACAGTGTACATTAACAAACATTTCTGTAAATGCACCAGATTTAGCCAAGTTTTCATCTGCAGTCCCTGGACAGATGTTACATTGTCACCCTAAGAAAAAATAAATGGTTAAAACAATGTACAGTGAACCCTCGCTGTATCGCGGTTCACTCTTCGCGGCCTCGCTGTTTCGCTGATTTTTTTTTCATTTTTTTTTATAGTGTAACTTTTTTTTACAGTGTAACATTCTGTCCTGCGCCCTGATTAGCTAAGAGACTAGACCAGGACTAAACCAGGTCTAAAGCAGGTCTAAACCAGGACTAAACCAGGTCTAAACCAGGACTAAACCAGGTCTAGACCAGGGATGGTAGGGACAGAGTCTCTGATGTCCTTCACGAGAGTGCCTGGGTGACAGGAGGTGTGGCCTTTGTTTACTTGCACGAGCCATGGAAGAGACTGAGTGCGAGCCGGACAAATGGAAGAGCCAAGAATCAACATGGACGGGCCTGGCGCCTGGCCGCGCGGCGTCCGGGGGAGCCGCAGCGGGGGGAGGACACTCGCGCGCACAGAGGAGACAGTGGGTCTTTTCCCCTCACGAACCCGACCCCGTCCTAGAGAGCTGTGGAGTATTGGCGACGCATTGATAGTGGTCTGATTTTGGAGCCGGGGTGAAATGCAACCAACTCTTGTGAGCGCAGGTTGGTCTTACCTGGTCTTGTGGTGCTCAGAGGCGTCTGTTAGCGGTTTGGCACTGTTAGCATTGGCTTGAGTCTTGCCCAAAATGATATCCAGGTCGCTTTCCACTCGACTTTCGCACATGACATGGATATGTGGTACCAAAACAAACACACGTGTCCGCGCGCACGTGTCCGCGCACACGTGTCCGCGCGCACGTGTCCGCGTGTCACGTGCCCCCCCCCCCCACTATTAATATATTTTAATGAAAATCTACAAAGTTTGAGTGTTTAAACAAGAGAAAAATGTTAATACCAGTCTCAGAAAGGTGTATAATGTGTCTGGTGAAGCGTTTTCAGCCTTAAAACATGTAGAATAATTGTAAAATATAAAATTGTCCTACTTCGCGGATTTCACTTATTGCGGGCTATTTCTGGAACCTAACCCCCGCGATAAACGAGGGTTCACTGTACATACAAAATTATTTACACTATTTACATGCTTTCAGGCTCACTCATAGTAACAGCCATGCACATTTGGTAAAACATTAACAATATATACATACAACACATACACACAGAACACACATCTGAACATACATCTGGCACCCCTCAGTAACACAACAAACAGGACAGAACAAAAAAGGTGACTTTATCAGGAAATTAATCTAATTCTCAAGTTTAATTAATAAACTTTACACTTTATGTTGCTTTATGACCTTGCTTTATCAAAAATCCTACACGTATAACAAATTAAAGGTTCTATATCACACAAAATAGACTCTTGAGAGATTTTAGCCATGTTATAATGCTGTTACCGTTTCCAAAACATACCACATATGTTTGAGTAATCCTGGTTTATTAGTCTGGATACATCTTTAATCCTCCAACTAGCAGGTCCTAGCAATAAGATCATGGAGATGGGTCGCCGGGCGCCTTCATGAGCTTCCCACTGCTCTGGAAGGATGGGTGAAATGCACATTATAATTTCCCTACAGGGATAAATAAAGGATAACAATAAAAAAGAACTCTAAGTGCACTCACCTTGTGAGTGGTGGTTCTCAAGTTAATTTCTACCTTTTACTTTATAAGTTCAATAGAGATTGCCGATTCCAGGGCTGAAATGATCCAAATGATTCCAGTGAAGGTGTATGGAGTTTAAAAACACAATGTATTATCACATGACATCCCAAGGTGGAACAGAGTGTTTTCAGTTTGAGACAAGAACTCAACCTAAATCTGTGACATGTGAAAGAAACAAAACACAACTCCAGGTCTGTTTATGTTGAGGAAACATCATTACAACATAGATGAGAAAATAGTGGAATATCAGCTCTTTAAGAACATAAAATTGGAGAACAAAGTAAGTACAGAATGCAATTCTGAATGAATGCAATTTTCTTTTGACAACCCTAGTGTTTTTTTTTTTATTGACAGGGGCTCTACCAGTTATCAGCTCACAAACTCCGTACATCTGCTCATCCCCCACATGACAAAAGGCCTAGTCTCTGTGCACACTTGTCTCATGGAGGTTTTGGTCATCCATCAGGTGGCACCCCGAGTGGACCGGGGGGACTAGCGCCTCTCCCCTGCCAGGAAACAATCTGCTGGCCTCCGGAGCTCGCCACTGTGCTTACTATTCCCGGAAAGTACTTACTGAGATGTTTGAGCACTGGTTTAAGGGCCCATATTATGCAATTTTCTGATTTATGTTATATTTATGTGATGTAGATTCCTCATCAAAAACAGACCTGGAGTTGTGTTTTGTTTCATTCTTGTTTAACACACAAACGTGGCATATTTAGGCTGTGTTCTTCTCTCAGAGAGAAAACACTCTGTTCTACCTTGTGATGTCATGTGATAATACAGGAAGTGCACCACAGTTTTAAACTCCATACACCTTCTCTAGAATCACTAGAGACTCTGTTTGAGAGAAGAACTCACATTTCTTGTAAAAAAAAATAAAAAAATAAATCAAAATGGGGCAAATCACTGGTTTTGCATAAATCTGCTGGGACAGGGGACACAGGGTTCAAACCTGGGACCGTCCCGGGTAAACAGGGACGTCTGGTCACTCTACTTAATACTGGTTTTGAAACTGCACCTTCACTAGAATCATTTGGACCATTTCAGCTCTGGAATTACTAAAGGTAAAAGCAGCTGTTCACTTGAAAACTACAGCTTTATGTCATCACAAGGTGGAGCAGAGCATTTTGAGCTTTGGAGACTAATAATACAGGATTACTCAAATGTGTGAATGAAACAAAACACAAGTCCAGGTCTGTTTTTGAGGAAATAACATTCTAACATGGCTTAAAGCTCACCAGGGTTTGTTTTGTGCAATAAAGGACCTTTTATGTTATTGTAAAAATACTATAATTATTGATCAAATACACAGACAGAAGTAAACTGTTTATGTGTACCTTATTTTTACATATTGATCCATACATATGTAAAAAAAAAAAAAAAAAATTGTCATTTTTCTCATTATGTATTTTATTCGTCATGAACCAGCACAGATATATTGTATAAGCATCTCTTAAGGCAGAAACAGTCAGCTGTGTATTATCTGCATCTCATTCTAAAGTGTTTTGTTGTTTTCCGATGATCATGAAGTGCACTGTGAGCATGCTAGTTGTTGTTAGCATTACCGTGATAGCGAAACTCAGCTCTGAAACGCGCTGTGAATAATTAGGACGGTCTAAATGCGTAAGGTAAATGAGGAATAACTTTGGACCACAGTAAGTGTTTCAAATGAACTAGTTCTGTTTAGGTAAATGCATTTAAGGCCGCGTTATATAACTGATGAAAATGCATGGATTTCCCTATGTTCAAATAGGCTACCATATGGAAATGCTGGCTCCTGGGCTCATATGAGAGCGCTACACAATCTGGGACCACTACTACACACTAAGCGAAGCATATGGAGCTTGTTTAAAGCCGCAGTGTGTAACTTTCAGGTGGTGTCCCGTTGCCTGCACAATAACATGGAAATAGAAAGTCAAAATCGTACTTTGGAACATTTTATGCGTTCATACGTTTTAGGCCATACTGACAAAGATTAACTCTAACCCTAACCCTAAACAAACAAAATTTCCATGGAAACAAGCAGGCCAAGTAAGAGTCAGGTTTTTCAGTGCAATAAACACAACTAAACAAACAAACATGCACATATTTTAAGTACCAGGGTCGGACTGGGAACAAAATTTGGCCCTGGCATTTTTCCTCTGGACTGGCCCACCCCGCTCAATGCATTTGTCCAGTAGTACAGATTGCCAGATAGCCTTCAGCTGTGAACTGTGTGTAACTATAACTAAATCTGATCTGGTGTTAGCTTTAATGTTACATCGGCTTGTTTAAAAGTCCTATATTACACAAAATGGACTCTTGTGAGCTTTAAGCCATGTTCTAATGCTGTTACCTCCTCAAAAACAGACCTGGAGTTGTGTTTTGTTTCATTCACACATTTGAGTAATCCTTTTTTTATTAGTCTGTCTATATCCCCAAAGCTCAAAATACTCTGCTCCACCTTGTGATGTCATAAATCTGTAGTGTTCAAGTGAACAGCTGCTTTTACTTTTAGTACTTCCAGGGCTGATATGAGCCAAATTATTCTAGTGAAGGTGTATGGAATTTAAAAACCAAGGGTGACCAGATGTCCCTGTTGACAGTCCCAGTTTAGAGCCCTGTATCGCCTGTTCCAGCAGATTTGTCCTAGTTTTATACAAGAAATGTCCAAGTTGTCCTTATTTTGACAATTTTTTTTAACCTGCCAACAATAAAAAAGAGGCATAAATTGAAAAGCTGAAAAGCTGCTTAATGACCAAAACACTGAGACAATGTGACTATAGTGACTCACATGTTTGCCAAGAATGGGCTGATTACAGAACAGTTTGCCTTAATCACTCATTTCAGTTTTATTATTACCAACCTCTCCAAACCAAGAGTGTCCCAGTTTTTGATTTTCAAAGTGTGGTCACCCTAGTATGACCACATGATATGTGTTTTGCATTTGACAGAAAAACTCTAAAAAAGCCTAATTATGCACACAATTTGTGTGTTAAACATGTGTGAATAAAACAAAACTCCAGGGCTCTGATGAGGAACAACATTCTAACACAGATCAGAAACAATATAACCTAAAGTGCCCGGGACAGTCCAAGTTTTGAGTCAAGTTTTGTCCCAGCAGATTTACACAAAACAATTGATTTATCAGTTGTTTTTTGTTTTACAAGAAATGTCCCAGTTGTCCCCATTTCTGACCAATATGAAGAGTAAAAAGGGGAATATATTGTCATTTTTATAGAAAATATAGAAACCCCCAAAAAAGTCCCTCAGATTATGACTGACCTAAGTGTGTCGAGAATGGATAATGTTACGTGCTCTTTTCACGGTTTTATTTATACCAACCATCCCGATCCAGGTGTGTCCCAGTTTTTCATTCTGAAAATCCGGTCACCCTAATGTATGTATGTAAATAAACCTCATTATGACAACCACAGTATAGAGTGAGAGCTTTTCTTGTGTTCACTATTCATGAAATGGCTTGGCTTTTCTATTCACCACCACCCTATGACTGTGTTTCCGTTATTTCGATAGAAATATATGCCCATTGTGCTGGTGCCAAGCCTGGTGAATAAAGAGGAAGGGCATCTGAGGTAAATCTAACCTGAAATTGTGGTAGCATAGACTACATGTTTGTTTTGTGTGACGTAACCTAACTTAAAGGTGCGTTGTGTGACTTTCCCAAAGCTTTTCTCCATGGAGATGTTATTGCTTTGTCTGGAATGTTCCGCAGTATAGATTAAAGGGATAGTGCGTTTTTTTTTATTATGTTAATCTGTATGGGTTTCCTTCTAAAAGTTACGTGCGGTAACACCGGCTTACCTCTGACATTTTGCGCTCAGCCCGGTTCTGCTCACGTTCTGGAGCTCAGGTAATTAGGTCCGGTAACTTCGCGGGAACTCATAATAAAGCTTGTTTTTCTTCTCAAAACAAAACATTTGTCCGAAAGGTGATATATTTGCATCCCAAACAGTTATCCACGAAAAATCCAGCAGCGTATTTTCGCATTCGCATCTCATCTCGATTCGTATCACTGCGCGCCTATTACTTATTATTAGCCTGTTAACCTTTAGCGGAAGTGAACGACGGATGCGGTCCGCCGTAAGGGGAAGTTTACGAGTGAACAGGCAACAGGCAGCTAATGTGAGCGCAGTGATACGAATCGAGACGAGATATGCGAACGCTAACGGCGCTGCTGGATTTTTCGTGGACAACTGTTTGGGACGCAAATATATCACCTTTCGGACAAATGTTTTGTTTTGAGAAGAAAAACAAGCTTTATTACGAGTTCCCGCGAAGTTACCGGACCTAATTACCTGAGCTCCAGAACGTGAGCAGAACCGGGCTGAGCGCAAACTGTCAGAGGTAAGCCGGTGTTATCGCACGTAACTTTTAGAAGGAAACCCATACAGATTAACATAAAAAAACGCACTATCCCTTTAAGGCCGTTCATTGCGAGGGACACAAGCATGTTACAGTATGACACTACATAACAGTTCAAATCTGTGGAGAGACGCCCCTTTTCACAGAAGGAATTGTATTTTTGAGCAACAGAAACACCCGTATTGAATAAATGCTTGATGGGTATGTTTAATGTCATACCGTGGAACATTCCTGGCAGTACAATAACATCTCCATGGAAATGATCTCACTGTACGATATTTATTGCAATATTTTGGAGAGGTTAATATAGTTGTAGGTAGGATACTTTTTGCTTTTAAAATACCTTGGCAAACTTTTTCTAATTCAAGTAAAAAAAATGTTTGTTCATGTCTGCATTGAAATGAATCATGGGATATGTAGTTCTCTATGTTGTTTGAGCTGTTGCTACTATAAAACAATGCATTTAAGCAAAGGAACTTGTGATTCAATATACTGTGACAGCCGATGATATTATTGTTACACTTTTGATAATATGATATCACGAATTTCAATTATTATTACATTACTACCCTCCACCATGCAGAAAAGTTGCGCAGTGCACCTTTAATACGGCAAACCAACGCAGGTGAATAGGAACAAAGTCTTAAATTTAGACTTAGACTTAGACAAACTTTATTCCACAAGGGAATTTATTTGGGTACAGTAGCTCACTCATCAAATATAAAATATAATAAAACAGAGGGTAACAAAAAATAGATGGAATAGCAAAAAAGATAGCAAGAGACAGTGTCAAATGAGACATAATTATAAAAATAATAAGTGTGTATGTACAAGTCAAAATAAAATTGAAAAATAAGTAATAAAATATCAAATAAAACATCAAATAAAATATCAACTTGTGTGCTTTTCAGCTCATGTTTTCATATAAAAATAAGGAATTTTCTGGGTAAAAACTACCAAAATTGACCATTTTTGGCACATTCAAAACAGAAACATGAAAAGTTCTTGTGTCTTTTTCTTTGTCATATTAGATAAAAATATAGAGGGGAGTTTGGATAGCTTATTCAGTATTTTAATAAACTATAAATCTGACTGAAAATTTGTTATTAAAAAAAATCTAATTTTGACTCACTTTTGTATTTAAAACATACATTTAATAAACCGGACTTAGAACTGGTTATTCAAAAATCCTTCGGTATGCTTAGTCAAAATCTTGTCATGTACAACGCTGGAAAGTTTGGTGTGTGTAGGTGCTAAAACTGCTTTTGAAATTACAATGTCCAATATAAATCTATAGATGCAAGTTGATTAAATATAAATATGTAATAATAATGCAGGATTACTCAAACAAAACACAACTCCATATCTGTTTTTGATGAGGGAACAACATTATAACATGTCTTAAAGCTCACAAGAGTCAAATTTACGTAATATAGAACCTTTAAATGTTGAGTTTAGTTTTGATTATGCTACATTTTACATGTACCTTATGTGTGGTTGTACATAGTAGATAACTACTATAAGACTAGCTAATGTCCTTGAAGGATTTAATCATCATGAAACATTGTACTTCATATAGCCATGTTTTCTGTCTTTGTGCGTTATTGTCTCCACAAGTGAATTAATATCGACCCAGACAATATGATACCATTTATTCCTCTCTATCTCCACGCTGGCCCAGATCTCCTCTAAATGACGTTGTTCCGAGTGAGAAACATACGCATATGCACATACACATTTTTTAAGCTGTCTCGTGTGATATTTCAGGCTGGTTTGATAATTTATGCAAGTTTATTGTGAAAATTTAATACAGGAGAATGTTTTGTTGTCAAAGGACTCAACCAAGATTATATCTGGACTAAACACAAACAGGGGCAACTGAGACACAAGCAGGTCTAAACCAACTTACAGGCCAAGTTTATCAGAAACAGTCGTCATAAGAAACATGCCTGGAGTTCAGTAGTTCAGTAGAGACAGATAATTCTAGTGAAGGTTTGTAGAGTTTAAAAACACAGCGGAGCGCTTCCTATACCACATGACATCACAAAGTGGGGGTTTTCTGTTTGAGGAAACAACATTAGAACAGATGTTCACACTTCGTGTTCTAGTCCTGGTTTGAGAAGTAGAAGAAACTTTATTGATCTCACACAGGAGAAATTCTTCTCTGCATTTAACCAGGACTGGAGCAGGACTATACTGTTATTAGGAGCAGTGGGCAGCACATTACTGCGCCCGGGACCATCTCCATGATCTTCTTGCTTCGGTTTGGTCAGGACCGAAGGATTTTACCTATGGCGCATGTTTGGGTTGATGGGGGAACCGGAGTGCCCGGAGGAAACCCACCCAGACACAGGGAGAACATGCAAACTCCACACAGAAAGGCCCGGGCGACCCGGGGATCAAACCCGGAACCTTCTCGCTGTGAAGCATGAGCGCTAGCCACTCAGCCACCGTGCCGCCACCTGTCCTAGTCCTGCTCTAGTCCTGGTTTTGTCCTGCTCTAGTCCAGGGTTAATCCTGTCCTGCTCTAGTCCATGTTTAGTCCTGCTCTAATCCAGGTATAGTCCTGCTCCAGTCCTGGTTTAATCCTGCTCTAGTCCTGGTTTAGTCCTGTCCTCTTCTAGTCCTGGTTTAGTCCTGCTCTAGTCCAGGGTTAATCCTGTCCTGCTCTAGTCCAGGTTTAGTCCTGCTCTAGTCCTGGTTTAGTCCTGCTCTAGTCCTGGTTTTGTCCTGCTCTAGTCCTGGTTTAGTCCTGTCCTCTTCTAGTCCAGGTTTAATCCTGCCCTAGTCCTGGTTTAGTCCTGCTCTAGTCCATGTTTAGTCCTGCTCTAGGCCTGGTTTAGTCCAGGTTTAGTCCTGCTCTAGTCCAGGTTTAGTCCTGCTCAAGTCCTGGTTTAGTCCTGCTCTAGTCCAGGTTTAGTCCTGCTCTAGTCCTGGTTTAGTCCAGGTTTAGTCCTGTCCTCCTCTAGCCCTGGTTTAGTCCTGCTCTAGTCCCGGTTTAGTCCTGCTCTAGTCCAGGTTTAGTCCTGTTCTAGTCCATGTTTAGTCATGCTTTAGTCCAGGTTTAGTCCTGTTCTAGTTCAGGTTTAGTCCTGTCCTCCTCTAGCCCTGGTTTAGTCCTGCTCAAGTCCTGGTTTAATCCTGCTCTAGTCCTGGTTTAGTCCTGTCCTCTTCTAGTCCTGGTTTAGTCCTGCTCTAGTCCTGGTTTAGTCCTGCTCTAGTCCTGGTTTATTCCTGTCCTCTTCTAGTCCTGGTTTAGTCCTGCTCTAGTCCTGGTTTAGTCCTACTCTAGTCCTGGTTTAGTCCTGTCCTCTTCTAGTCCTGGTTTAGTCCTGCTCTAGTCCAGGGTTAATCCTGTCCTGCTCTAGTCCAGGTTTAGTCCTGCTCTAATCCAGGTTTAGTCCTGCTCTAGTCCTGGTTTTGTCCTGCTCTAGTCCTGATTTAGTCCTGTCCTCTTCTAGTCCTGGTTTAGTCCTGCTCTAGTCCTGGTTTAGTCCTGCTCTAGTCCATGTTTAGTCCTGCTCTAGGCCTGGTTTAGTCCAGGTTTAGTCTTGCTCTAGTCCAGGTTTAGTCCTGCTCAAGTCCTGGTTTAGTCCTGCTCTAGTCCAGGTTTAGTCCTGCTCTAGTCCTGGTTTAGTCCAGGTTTAGTCCTGTCCTCCTCTAGCCCTGGTTTAGTCCTGCTCTAGTCCCGGTTTAGTCCTGCTCTAGTCCAGGTTTAGTCCTGTTCTAGTCCATGTTTAGTCATGCTTTAGTCCAGGTTTAGTCCTGTTCTAGTTCAGGTTTAGTCCTGTCCTCCTCTAGCCCTGGTTTAGTCCTGCTCAAGTCCTGGTTTAATCCTGCTCTAGTCCTGGTTTAGTCCTGTCCTCTTCTAGTCCTGGTTTAGTCCTGCTCTAGTCCTGGTTTATTCCTGTCCTCTTCTAGTCCTGATTTAGTCCTGCTCTAGTCCTGGTTTAGTCCTACTCTAGTCCAGGTTTAGTCCTGTCCTCTTCTAGTCCTGGTTTAGTCCTGCTCTAGTCCAGGGTTAATCCTGTCCTGCTCTAGTCCAGGTTTAGTCCTGCTCTAATCCAGGTTTAGTCCTGCTCTAGTCCAGGTTTATTCCTGCTCTAGTCCTAGTTTAGTCCTGCTCTAGTCCAGGTTTAGTCCTGCTCTAGTCCAGGTTTAGTCCTGTCCTCCTCTAGTCCTGGTTTAGTCCTGCTTTAGCCCTGCTCTAGTCCAGGTTTAGCCCTGCTCTAGTCCAGGTTTAGTCCTGCTCTAGTCCTGGTTTAGTCCTGCTCTAGTCCAGGTTTAGTCCTGCTCTAGTCCTGGTTTAGTCCTGCTCTAGTCCAGGTTTAGTCCTGTCCTCCTCTAGTCCTGGTTTAGTCCTGCTCTAGTCCAGGTTTAGTCCTGCTCTAATCCAGGTATAGTCCTGCTCTAGTCCAGGTTTAGTCCTGCTCTAATCCAGGTATAGTCCTGCTCTAATCCAGGTATAGTCCTGCTCCAGTCCTGGTTTAATCCTGCTCTAGTCCTGGTTTTGTCCTGCTCTAGTCCTGGTTTAGTCATGTCCTCTTCTAGTCCTGGTTTAGTCCTGGTCTAGTCCAGGTTTAGTCCTGCTCTAGTCCTGGTTTAGTCCTGCTTTAGTCCAGGTTTAGTCCTGTCCTGCTCTAGTCCAGGTTTAGTCCTGCTCTAGTCCTGGTTTAGTCCTGCTCTAGTCCTGGTTTAGTCCTGCTCTAATCCAGGTTTAGTCCTGTCCTGCTCTAGTCCAGGTTTAGTTCTGCTCTAGTCCTGGTTTAGTCCTGCTCTAGTCCAGGTTTAGTCCTGCTCTAATCCAGGTTTAGTCCTGCTCTAGTCCTGGTTTAGTCCTGCTCTAGTCCAGTTTTAGTTCTGCTCTAGTTCTGGTTTAGTCCTGCTCTAGTCCAGGTTTAGTCCTGCTCTAGTCCTGGTTTAGTCCTGCTCTAGTCCAAGTTTAGTCCTGTCCTCCTCTAGTCTTGGTTTAATCCTGCTCTAGCCCTGGTTTAGTCCTGCTCTAGTCCTGGTCTAATCCTGCTCTAGTCCTGGTTAAACTCCAGATTTAATCCCAGTTTACAACCTATTTTAATGTGGTGATTGTGCAAAAGTAAAGGTATATTGACTACTGAACAAGGACTAAACCAGGACAGAGTAGGCAATCTTAGGTCTTGATTTGAGCTATTTAGTTCTGATGAAGACTTGTTTTGGTGCCAGTCTAGTCCAGGGCTATTCCAGGTTTATTTATTTAACTCCAAAATTGTGAAGGAGCCACAACTAAACTTGGACTACAGTACAATCATATAAACCAGAACTAACAAAGAAGACTAAAACCAGACTAAAGAACAAAAAATAATTACCCCATTTCAAACATTCGGCCCTGTCCTTATTAAAGTGCACATTTTCGTGTTTTTGTAATTCTGACTTGGTTTGGTGCGATAGTACTTGTGGTAAATATGTTTGTATGCATAAATTTACATCTATTAAGTGGCAGGAAAGGAAACAAGTTTAGAAGAAAAGTTCAAAAATACAGGAAGTAGCGCTGTGTTCTGAAACAGAATAACTCCACCTACAGTATGCCATCAAAATGAAATGCAAAGAGTTTACGTTTTTCTCTTTGCTAGCATCGTGGTTGCTAGGACGGTACCAGAACTGTAACAGAACTGGAATTACCTCTGCCTCATGCTTCCCATGTCCAAACAGGAAGTAAAATGACCAAAAATAATCTATGATTTTTAGTAAAATCTTAAATATATTCATGTTAAAGCCAAAAAAAAAAAAAAAACGAAAAAAAAAACCAGTTTTTTATTGCAATTAAAAACAAAGAAAAACGTGTGGGCTTACAACTCTGAAAACTTGAACTTTCCACATTTAAGATTCCACAGTATGGCATTATACGTACATTATGATGTAGTGAGAGTGACTAACTGAAAAACACCTGTTGTAGTCCCAACTAAACCAGCTCTTTCAGGTCAGACTATGTTGAAATAAAGATCAGATTAACGTCTAAGACAGAGTAGTGCCTTTAGTTAGCATCACAGCCTGGGGAATGTTGATAAGTTGAGCTGCAAACTATCTATATGACCTATGAAAATGAGTGGTAGGCTGAGGCAGGAGTCATGGGGAGGACCTGTCTATCCAGATGGCTCAGAGACCATCAAAATGTCAGTGAGGAGAAGAGGGAGACACGGCCGGAGACAGGTGTGTCCCTCCTGCTCATGCGGAGGACGAGCAGGAAGATCTGTTTATGCTCCGAGCTGCTACAAGAAAGGCTGATTTATGCTCACATCTCCAGCAGGCCAAAGGATTAGACATTAGACACCGCGATCACGCAATGTTTCCTCCAGCCTAATGCAACATGCATGAGCAGCTCCAGCTTCAATAATGCAGTGAAGGACATACAGCGTGTAGTACGAGTACCTCTGGAGTAAACGCACGTCTTTACTCTCAAACAATAGTCGTGTTTAATGGACATAATGTTTGTTGTGTAACTGTAATACTTTTTCTTCCCACAGGGCTTTCAGAGGACATTTTAACTCAAGTCTCCTTCAAAAAGTAGTCCACAGCACATGAAAGGCAAAGCACTACCGTAAATAGAACCTCACAGTGGACGGACGGGGGAACTGACCAATCACGAGTCGAGCTGGCAGTGGGTATCCGTGACGAAAACGGGCTGGACCAATAGGAAGGCCGCACTGGGTGTTGACCTCTGCGAGCCGCATCACCACCTCCACCGTGTCCGTGGCGGAGGGCTGATATAAATTGAGCACAGCAGCGTTTTAAAGGGCAGAGTTGTAAACTCCCAGGCTGTGGGGAGTTCCGTAGAAGCGGACACACGGAGTTTGGCTTTACCACCTTTACCACCTTTACCCCACCACAACACTGTTGCCTGGAGCATTATAACACTGTAAATTTTTATTCACCTCTTTTGTGGCTGTGAATACCTCACGGAGGCGGATTATCTTCTGCAAACGGAGCTGCTGGACATTTTCCATGTAAGTGTTTTCTATATGACAAGCCCATTTTCATCATTTTCATCTTCTAACGTGCAATCACACGATCATAGAATCATTCTGTGCGTTTTGAGGTGTCAAGCCGCGTGACTGCCATAGGCATAAGAATATTCCTGTATCAACAGGAGTGGTAATTATAATGTAACTACGTGCTCTACGATCGATACACACGTCAATTGTATTGCTGCCGTCGATGGACATGTTAATTCCGTGTCCCTTAGGTCTTTTCTTGGTGTGTCATCGAAGCAAAGAGCATTGATAAGCAGGGCTGATCATTAACCCTGTGCTGTGCGCTGTCTGCACGGCCTCGGCCCGGTCTGTCTTCGATCACACCCTGAATCTCTTAATGTCAGGTTGGCTCTTGTACAAATACGCAGATAAACTAATGGGGCTGTGTTGTCTCCGCCTGGATGTAAAAGCTGCCCGCCTGTGCTGGAGTTAAGCCCGTGGCCGTGGATGGACTTTGAATGATGATTATGTAATAGCAATTCACGTCGCACGCTCCGTACGTGATCGTGGAGCAGAGGAAGGCGCTAGCCCTGTCAGAAAACACCCACTTTTCAATAGGCTGTAAGCGCAGGCTTTTGTTTGGACATGTCCCGTGTGAGAACGAGCCCATCCAAAGCCTTATGACTATTGACAGCTGCCCTCCACCCTCCACCCCACCTCCACCCTGCGCCCTGCGCCCTGCGCTCTGCGCAGAGGTCAGCCCCGGGTGCTCTGTCACAGGAGCCGCTGGGAGCACTCTGCTGACACCGTCTGAGTCAGTGCAGCTTTATTTATAGCCATGGAGATTGTGCAGCTGAGATGCAGCAACTGCAGCAGAGAGGGGGAAGTGAGCTGTGAACGCTGAGCACCACGATTTCACTCAAATGAGATGTCATTAAAGAGACACATTATTCCTCTGCCTCTCTATGGTTTAGTGACGCTCATATTTGATATGATCGTGTGGAGATGGTGTCAGGGTTATTTCATTCCCCCCAGAAGAGTAAAAACATTGAGAGTGTAACCTACCTGTCATTTAGTATAATTAGACTAGGCTTTAAGGCTTTTTCTGCCACTACCCAGTATGCTAACTAAGCTGTAAGGCCTACTGCAGAGTGGATCAGCTTAGCTTTCTCCAGCTAAGTTTAGCTTCATCTCTTTCCATTATAACACTTTGGTTTATTACCTTGTAATAAGACTCATATAAGCTATAATATTTATAATAAGTAAGTACTCTTTGAAATGTACACATTTTCCAATATTTTTATTTGTATTTTTTCAGGATTCAAGAACTGAACCTGCTGAAGGAAGGATTATTCCCCTGGGCCACTGGCACTTCCTCTGAATCTTGTCACTACACTGATCAGGGCGGCCTTGGAGCTTTTTGCCTTGCTCAAAACAAGCAACTCTGTGACGCCACTGAAGAAGCTATGCAGCTGGAAATTCAAGTAGCACTCAATTTTATAATCTCCTATTTATACAACAAACTCCCTCGGCGGCGCGTGAATATATTTGGAGAGGAGTTGGAGAGGCAGCTGAAGAGGAAGTATGAGGGCCACTGGTACCCGGACAAGCCATACAAGGGGTCGGGCTACCGCTGCATCCACGTAGGGGAGAAGGTCGACCCCGTAGTAGAGCAGGCCGCCAAGGAGAGCGGCCTGGACATCGACGACGTACGGAATAACCTCCCTCAGGACCTTAGCGTGTGGATCGACCCTTTCGAGGTGTCCTACCAGATTGGCGAGAAGGGGCCGGTCAAGGTGCTGTATGTGGACGACAACAACGAGAACGGCTCCGAGCTGGACCGGGAGATCAAAAACAGCTTTAACCCGGAGGCGCAGGTCTTCATGCCGATCAGCGACCCGGTGGGAGCATCTTCTGAATCCAGCTCGCCATCTCCCCCTTTTGGCCAGTCTGCAGCCGTCAGCCCCTCCTTCATGCCGCGCTCCACTCAACCCCTAACCTTCACCACCGCCTCCTTCGCTGCCACAAAATTCGGCTCCACTAAAATGAAAAGCAGCGGGCGTGGTAACAACAACAATAACACCGGCAACGGTAGCAACGGCAGCAGTAGCAAAGTGGCGCGCACCTCCCCCACCCATAACCTGGGCCTGAATGTGAACACACTGCTCAAACAGAAAGCCATGTCCACCTCCATGCACTCGCTGTACGGCTTGGGCCAGCAACCGAAGCCATCCGCACTCTCTCCCAACGCTAAGGAGTTTGTGTTTCCGCCAAGCCTCCCGGGACAGCTCAGTCCGGGGGCGGTGTTTCCGGGAGAGGGCTCTCTGGGGTTGGGGCACCTGCCGTACAACAACGCCTTTGACATGTTCGCGGCATATGGGAACCTCAACGATAAGTCCCTAGTGGATGGTCTCAACTTCAGCCTGGGCAACATGCAGTATTCCAACCAGCAATTCCAGCCGGTCATGGCGAACTAAAAACTCACCGTGGTTATATTTAAGAACGACACCGGCTCAAAGTGAAGGAAAAACTAACGCGCACATACAGAAAACCGGACTTCTGAAGGTGAAGTTGGCAGTCAAAGAGCATGTGTCCAAGGGTGATTTTTCTACAGCACTCCCTTGAGTTTGAAGCTTGTATAAACACATCCAGGCTTGATTACTCGACATGCATTGTTGTTTTTCTTTTCCTTTTTGCCAACTAAGCACAAAGTTTTTTACTACATTAAAAAATACTTAAAAAAAAAGAAAATATACAAGCTTCAAGTTTGGGCCTCTCACAGTATTTCAGAGGTGGTAAGGCAAAGCAGATTTTTATGAATTGGCACTACTAAGTGGGGTTACTTAGTCTTTTTCTAACTGTATAATTTAATTTAGTACAGAGTTTGTATGATATCAGAGTATATATTGTTTCTATGACATGGTGTTGCATTTATATCTTTTTACTACTCCAGTGATCTGTGATGGCTGCAGCAGCTTTTCCTTATTTTTCTTTTTTTAAGAAGATAATTGTTAAATCATCTTTAAAGATACATGAACTATTCTAAAGATTGTGTACAGTGTTCCTTAGTGGTGGAACTCAAAGTGTAGGAACATTTGCTTTTTTCTGAAAGATGAATTGTATTTTCTGTTAAGAGTTTAAACAGATTTTTGCTATACTATGGACAAAATGTAATCGTATGAATATTAATTTTGTACCTACATTGTGCAATACTTGATAAAAATACGGTATAACAAAGTATTTTGAGTCAGTGTCTTACATGTCAAGAGGGACTGAAATAGTTTATATTGTTAAGTTTGTATTAAATGCTTAAAAATTATATGCTTGTCTTTATTTTTTTTAATTTCATATTTGCACCCTGGTCTTTTTAATAAAATAAATGACAGATAAACAGTTTTTGTCTATGTCTTTATTGCAAACTTTGTGGGTTCTGGAAGGTTTTCTGAAAATGAAAGATTTAAATTGTAAAATGTATTTTAGGGATTAACGAACTATCAAACCCTAAGGCTAAAAAGGCTAAATGTGAGGAGTATAGGAGTATTCATTAGCGTTTTGATGATACAAACATTTCGATACTACCTACAGAATGAACTCGATACTTAATACAGATTCCGATACCACATGAAAAAAAAAACAAAAAAACACTTTATTTTGACAAAACTGATTTTCAACATTAAATTGTCCTCACTTTGAGCTGTTCAGGAAAGGTTCATTCATTTGATAAAGTTAAAAATAACTCGCCGAATGCATTATAAACCAATTTTCTTCACATTCATTTCAATATTCAACATTTTGTATTCTTTTTTTCTATATTCATTTCGTTTACGATGACCATGTGATGCGCAATGACCAAATTAGCATGTGTCAGTTTTGGGGGCCCCCCTGACTGGACTAGCCTGCTGTAACCAGACCCGGAGGCCCCTGATATGTTTAGTCTGCCATTTTGTTGGGGAAAGCGCGTCCACGTGACATACGGACACCAGTGACAGGTGCCGCTCTATTTGCGAAGGCGTTTTGATCGGTCATGTTGTATTTTTGGCTGCATGCAGTACAGGCGGTGTTAATATTATCCCTGTTTACAGCGCCGGCTCCCCACGAGTTTGTAATGGAGTATCAGGGCTTTTGACGTCATGTGAGCGAGCTGACTGAAAAAGCTCCTGTATGCAATGGCGGATGAAGTACTCCGTTTGGTTACATAAAGGAAAAGTAACTTTTTTTACAATTTGAGCCTTATTTCGGTAATAAAACAAGTTGTTTTACTCACCCATAGCACTTTGGGGTCATATGGAGCACTTCCAGAGATGTTTTAGATTTGCGGTTAGCCTAGCGCGACTTCTAGCCATAGCTCGGGGCATATAATATATTCCCCAAGCATGTAATATGCCCCGTGCGGGCTCCAAATAACACAAACTTTAGCACTTTTCAAATCATAGAAGCCCGATGTCTTAGTCTATGATTTCGTTCGAACCAAAAGTGGCCTGTAATCCGAGATTTATCCATAGTTTACAGCTCTGCGTTTCATGTTTGGGTCCCGGGAGCTGAGAGCACAGTCCGCACATGCGCACTGGCCTCCTCATCTACTCGAAACTATGGATAAATCTCGGATTACAGGCCACTTTTGACCACACAAAATCGTAGACTAAGACATCGGGCTTCTATGACTTGAAAAGTGCTAAAGTTTGTGTTATTTGGAGACCGCAAATAAGTGCCCCGAGAACTCACATGATGGAGATCGCAAATCTAAAACATCTCCGGAAGTGCTCCATATGACACCAAATTGCTATGGGTGAGTAAAACAACTTGTTTTATTACCGAAATAAGGCTCAGATTGTAAAAAACGTTACTTTTCCTTTCAGTAAAAGTACTGTACAGGAGCAAGTGATTACTCAAGTAAAAGTATCACATAACATTATCGACTTAAACGTGCAACTTTCCTGGTGGAGGGTCCGCCATCTGCTTGTTTCCATGGTGATGTTGTTGCTTTGCCTGGGATGTTCCTCAATATGGCAGGTTTTTATTTCTCAAAACTACCACAAAAACATGTATTATTACTGCGAGTGGATCTTGGCTTGAAAAGTTACACAGTGCACCTTTAAGTAGAACTATTATAGTACCTGTTTAAAAATGTACTTTGTACTTCTCATGTGTTAGTCCTGGTTTAGGCCTGGTTAAGTCCTGGTTTAGTTCTGGTTTAGTTCTGGTTTAGTCCTGGTCTGTCCTGGTTTAGTGCTGGTTTAGTGCTGATTTAGTCCAGGTTTAGTCTTTGTTTAGACCTGATTTAGTCCTGATTTAGTGCTGGTTTAATCCTGGTTTAGTGCTGGTTTAGTCCAGATTTAGTGCTGGTTTAGTCCTGGTTTAGTTTAGTTTGGTCCTGGTTTAGTCCTGGTTTAGTCCTGGTTTAGTCCTGGTTTAGTGCTGGTTTAGTCCTGGTTTAGTTTTGTTTAGTCCTGGTTTAGTCCTGGTTTAGTGCTGGTTTAGTCCTGTTTTATGCTGGTTTAGTCCTGGTTTAGTGCTGGTTTAGTCCAGATTTAGTGCTGGTTTAGTCCTGTTTTATGCTGGTTTAGTCCTGGTTTAGTTTTGTTTAGTTCTGGTTTAGTCCTGGTTTAGTGCTGGTTTAGTCCTGTTTTATGCTGGTTTAGTCCTGGTTTAGTGCTGGTTTAGTCCAGATTTAGTGCTGGTTTAGTCCTGTTTTATGCTGGTTTAGTCCTGGTTAATCCTGGATTGGTTCTAAACTGCTACCTTGTTTAGTGTTGGGATTCAGCCCTCACACTGCTATTAAAGAGGATTTTTTTTTAGAGATTTTGATAAATAATTCAGCTAATTTTAAGCGATTCATTCGATTTGTGAATTTTTCTGGCTGTTTTTATTTTTTGGTGTGTTTGGGATGTTAACTCAAATGTACCAAAAATAAGTCTCAAGCCATTTCCACAGGTTTCACACTATAATGAAACTTTCTTTTTACTTTTCAGTCCAGATTTAAAATGTATTAGAGAAGAAAGTACAGATATATGCTTCCAAATGCCGTAAAGCAAAAGAAAAGAGTATCCACTGTAAAATGAATTGTACTTTGTTACCCTTTGCCACTGCTTATATTACACAAAATTGACTCTTGTGAGCTTTAAGCCATTTTGTTTCATTCACACATGTTTGAGTAATCCTTTATTATTAGTATGTCTACATCACCAAAGCTCAAAATGCTCTGTTCCACCTTGTGATGTCACAAAGTGGTAGTTTTCAAGTTAACAGCTCCTTTTACCTTTAGTTGAGTAGAGATCTGCAATTCCAGGGCTGAGATATGCAGGGTTTGCGTGTTAAACATGTGCAAATGAAACAAAAGAAAACTCCAGGTCTGTTTATGACGAGGAAACAACATTAGAACACAGATCAGAAAAGAGTGTGATATGGACCCGTTAATATTATCCCTGTTTACTGCGCTGGCCCTCCTCAGGTCTGTAATCGGGACTTTCAACGTCATGTAAGCCAAGCCTACTGTGAAAAAATGACAAGCCAAACATTCAGCAGGTCTCAAAGTTCCATTGGCTTAAGACGGGCTAATCAGGTTACACAGGGAGCGGGAGCAAAGGTTCATGTGTGTGCTAAAGCCGGAAAAGGACTCACTTATGGATGCAAATGCTACGCTAATGCTATTATGTCAACTGTAGTCTACAGAGAGGAGTTGTGAAAAAGACTGAGATCAGTTATTTAGTTTGTTAATTGCCTTATTTGTTTAAAAGAATGGGATGTAAGGTTTTGATTATGAGATAAATGTGTTTGAATCAGACACAGGTTTTACTGATAACGACTGTAATAGTGATTTATTCTTAATTATAAAAACAAAACATTTGACGTTGTTTAAAGGGCCCATATGACACTATTTTCTGATCTCTGTTCTAATGGTGACAATCATCTTTAAAGATACATGAACTATTCTAAAGATTGTGTACAGTGTTCCTTAGTGGTGGAACTCAAAGTGTAGGAACATTTGCTTTTTTCTGAAAGATGAATTGTATTTTCTGTTTAGAGTTTAAACAGAGTTTTGCTATACTATGGACAAAATGTAATTTTATGAATATTAATTTTGTACTTACATTGTACAATACTTGATAAAAAATATGATATAACAAAGTATTTTCAGTCAGTGTCTTACATGAGGGACTGAAATAGTTTATATTGTAAAGTTTGTATTAAATGCTTAAAATTATATGCTTATCTTTATTTTTTTTAAATTTCATATTTGCATCCTGGTGTTTTTAATAAAATAAATGACAGATAAACAGTTTTTCATGTCTTTTGTCTTTATTGCAAACTTTGTGGATTCTGGAAGGTTTTCTGAAAATGAAAGATTGAAATGGTAAAATGTTTCAAAGTGTCTATCTGCACCCTGGGTGTTAATAATGAAATGGAGATGATTCTTCTATTTACACTCGTTTCAAGAAAAAAATAATGTGACACATCTGCCTACATCATTTCCTGTGAAAAGTGCAGGAATCTGACCGTTTCAGAATCCGACCAGAATTCGACCATTATCCGACCAGACCTTAGGAACAAAGCTAACTTAGCTTAGCTAAGTAATTTAACAAACAAATTTAACAAAAGGTAAGTTAACGTTGCTACAAAATATATATTTGTGATATATATCACAGTTAAATAAATACTGTAATTCTCTATTTCTCATGATCAATCCTGCATTTTTCTAATGTGTAACAATAAATGCATCAGTCTTTGCAGTTTGTGTCAAATTCATACAGAGAGCTGGACTTAACTATGATACAGCAGGCACCAAGGAGATATGGGAATTTTGTCTAGTTACCTGGGTTACTATTACTATTTACCTGTTACTATTTATTTACTAGTTACTATTTACCTGGGTGTGAATAGCATTACTGACTAAGAAAACCTGTGTGTAAATAACATTTTTGTCTAGGAACACTTGGGTGCGTCTACTGCGCCAAGCTAAATACATCCGGGTCAGGTGTAAATAGCTACAATGACTAGTTGCCCCATGAGTCAATAACAATGTTTGCTATTTATAGCCAGGTGCAAATAGCATCTGCCAAAATGTTTTTTGTTTAGGGATTAACATACTACCAAACCCTAAGGCTAAATCTTAATCTTGAGATAGGCCTACATGAAAGCTAAACCATAGTAGTATTTATTAGCGTATTGATGATACAAACATTTCCATACTACCTACAGAATGAACTTGATACTCAATACCGATTCCGATACCGCATGAAAATTAAAAAAAAAAAAAATGCAATGGTTTAGACCAGTGTTTCCCAACCAGGGGTACACGAGCTCACTGCAGGGGATTAAAAAAAAAATGCCTGAGAATTAAATTTTCAAATTAAGGAGATGAAATAAAATTCTTTTCATTTAATAATTATTTAAATTATTATTTAACTTGAGGTATAACAAAAAGGCTCAGGGGGTACACAAGACAAACACTGGTTTAGACCTCATTTTGTGCACGTTTATATCTTATTAAAGGTGCTCTGTGTAACATTTTTGATGGAGGGTCTACTTCCTGTTGTATTTATCATTCTTACTATTGACCATTGTTGCCTCTACACAGATCTGACCAGTACATGTGCCTCCATGGATATCAAATTTAAACTATGGAACATTTAGTCCTGGATTGGTTATGCTAACTTGTTTAGTGTTGAGATTCCCGCTGTTTTTACAGAGGTATATTATTGGGGTATTACACTTCTACTACTTTCACTTAAGGACAAATTGGGAGAGATCACTAGATTACTCAAATATGCATGGATTACACAGGCTATAAAACCTCTTCAGGCTTGTTTTTAGTGAGGGAAAAACTGTATTCTAGTGTATTACTGAACTAAGCTGGTGTAAACAGAAGAGCAAAGAGCCAGTATTGTAGTTTTATGCACAGTGAAACAAGAGTGTCACACACACTAAGCTGGCTGAGAAAACAATCTATACAGTCGTGTTTTAAAAGGGTAATAGCTCATTCTCTTCTGAAAGTTGTTCTGCAGGATATTTTTGGACTGCAGACTTGTTCCTTACGGTCAGTGGTTTCTGAATAATAGACGTTTTAAAATAGAGCACTGTTAGACAATATTTTGTTTAGGTACTTACATACTTATTGTTCGATTAATGATACAAAACTGTAATTATTCAAGATAAAGGTTGTTTGTTATTCAAAATGGACTCTTGTGAGCTTTAAGGGGTCCCACTGCACCCCGAGGAACACTTTGTAAAGGATTAGAAGGCCATGGGAGGTTTTGAGCGATTGTCTTAATTTACTCGAATCACAATTTTGTTTTTGTTTTTTAAATTGTCCCCCCCCCAGTACTAACATAGGCCTGTTGACAGGAATAGGAAGAAAGTCCAATTATGGGCCCCATAAGACCCTGGGGCCCGGGACAATAGAGTCCTTTG
This sequence comes from Paratrypauchen microcephalus, assembly GCA_036785185.1. Lineage (NCBI taxonomy): Eukaryota > Metazoa > Chordata > Actinopteri > Gobiiformes > Gobiidae > Paratrypauchen > Paratrypauchen microcephalus. The sequence goes on from JAVJIX010000075.1 coordinate 1,428,277, forward strand.
CCCCTCTGAGGTCAAAATAAGTCCACTCCCACTGCCTGCATCTAATTACAGAGCATTTTATTGTCCGATAATCGGGAAGTGCACTGTTGACATGCTAGTTGTTGTTTGTTTTAACATCACGGCAAACCTCTGCTCTGGCCTCTGAAAGTTGTGAAAACTGCTTATAAAGGGGGTGGCAGTAGAACATTTGTCCACTGATCCGAAGGTCGTCGATTCAGGTTGGCGGCGTAATTCCAGCTCCCACAGATGAAAGCTGTCTGTGTGTCCTTGGGCAAGACACCTAACCCACCTCGATCCCAGTGTCTGCATGATGGTGGACCCTCCACCAGAAATGTTACATAGTGCACCTTTAAATACATATTTTCCTGTTTCCATATGCTTCACAACAGCAGGAAATGAACACACTTTTTTAAAAATTCAATTGGCAACATGTTTTTTTTTCTTCACTTTTGAGGTGAAAGGTTAGGACTCTTGTGAGCTTTTGGTCATGTTATAATGTTGTGGAGTGTTTTGTTTCATTCACACATGTTTGAGTAACCCTTTATTATTACTTCTGTCTATATCTCCAAAGCTCAAAATGCTCTGTTGCACCTTGTGATGTCAAGAAGCAGTAGTTTTCAAGTTAACAGCTCCTTTTACCTTTTGTTCAGTAGAGATGGACAGTTCCAGGGATAATTCTTGTGAAGCTGTATGGGTGTGTGTAGAATCCCTCAGTCCTCCAGGTAGAATCCATGGCACGAAAGGTGCCACGAAGCTTTATGGAGTTGAAAAACACAGTGGAGAACTTCCTGTATGACTAAACATTTGAACTAAACATGCACGGTTTGTGTGTGTGTGTGTGTGTGTGTGTGTGTGTGTGTGTGTGTGTGTGTGTGTGTGTGTGAGCATTAGAACATAGATCAGAAAGTAGCGAAAATTGGCCTTTTAGATGTGCCATGTAATACCCTTCAGACTGATTTTATTTATTTATTTTTTTTTTTTTAATGCCGGGTGCCCTTTCAGCTACTTTTCTTAATTTTGCATGCTTTTTTATTCCATTATGCACAACTCAGTACATGAAACAAGCTTGTATGAATCTGTTTACATGGTTGGGAGTCTGAAAAGTTTGGGATAATACAGGCGGTGCAGCCAGTCATCCGGCAACACAGCTTTCCCATTGTGTTGTGCTGTTCTGAAGTGGGTCGGGCTGTTCCAGTGCCACTGTTTTAACCCCCCTCCTCCCTCCTCTCCAATAGTGGCTTCACAATAGTCTATTACACTGTTTGGTCCACAGAGGAAAACACCATCCATCGCCAAAGAGGAACAAAGTTAACAAGAACACTGAGGGGCGCTGGAAGTTCTGTGAGTTGTTTTTGTTCTGTTTCGACCTGGTTTAATCTGGTTTGGATTAAGACAGGTAGTTCATATTACACCCTTGTTACACTATTTTCTGTCTGATCTTCTGTATGTTCTAATGTCGTTTCCTCATCACAAACAGACCTGGAGTTGTGTTTTGTTTCATTCACCCATGTTTAACACACAAACCCTGCAGATTTAGGCTGAGTTCTTCTCTCAAACAGAAAACACTCTATACAGGAAGCGCTCCACTGTGTTTTTAAACTCCATACACCATCATTAGAATCATCTGGATGATCTCAACCCTGGAATTGCCAGTCTCTACTAAATGAAAGGTTAAAAGGTACAAGCTGCCTATTCACTTGAAAACTACTACTACATGACATCACAAAGTGGAACAGAGCATTTTGAGCTTTGGAGATGTAGACAGAATAATAATAATAAAGATGTAGACAGAATAATAATAACTCAGACATGTGTGAATGAAACAAAACACAACTCCAGGTCTGTTTTTGAGGTAACAACTTTATAACATGACTTAAAGTTCACAAGAGTCACTTTTGCGAAATATAAAACCTTGAAACAACTGTGTTTCAGCCTTGAAAGGTCGAGGCTTATTCTGCTTTCTGATTGGATAATTCAAACCCCACATTGATTATATAATAAAACGAACATATTTTTGTTTAATGCCTCTGTATAGATCAGCAAACTGCTTCACGCAAGAAATAAGAAAGAGGATAATCTCCCAGTTTATCCTGCCTATCATTGATTATGCTGACATAGTTTATTAGAACACCTGCAATATACATCTTAAACCATTAAATGTATTGTTCAATACATTATGTAGCTTCATAATCTTGTCATAAGCTTGTCTGGTGAGAGCCTGAAAAAACAAGACAGTACCACTGGTTTCAGTTTATTTTTAAATGTATTTATTTTGACTTTCCATCATATCTGAAATGTTTTCTGGTCCAGTCTCCTACAAATTACTCTCTTCGACACTCTCTTCGACAGTATTTAAACTTTACTGTACCTCTCATCTGTAAGGAGGTGGGTCAGAGGTCTTTTTGCTTTAAAGGGATATGCCACCCCCAGGTCAAATTTGGGCATCTCCCCACAGTCCAGAGACTAAAATAAGTGATGGAAAGCGTTTTCCTGCTCACCCAGCCATTGTCCGAGTCTGTCGCCACTGACCGCCGCGGTATCTGGTGCTCCTCCGCCTTAGACTGGAGTCTAACGTAGCCAGAGAAAGATTTCGGCCAAAAGGAATTAATTTGCTCGATGCGTTTCCCAATTACTTTGTGTGTAGTGCGCATTCATATCGAGTGCAAATAAATGTGCAAATCAACACGGAGAGCTTGCCTTGGTCATTTTGGGTGGGAACTATTTTCCAGTGCGTAAGAATACAGTCGAATCACGCAGCACGCTACCAGGGGAATCCCAGTTACGCACCGGGAAGGGAGTTCCCCTGTTGCACAACGCGGTGCGTGATACGGCTGTATTCTTACGCACTGGAAAATACTTCCCACCCAAAATGACCAAGGCAAGCTCTCCGTGTTGATTTGCACATTTATTTGCACTCGATATGAATGCGCACTAAACACAAAGTAATTGGGAAACGCATCGAGCAAATTAATTCCTTTTGGCCGAAATCTTTCTCTGGCTACGTTAGACTCCAGTCTAAGGCGGAGGAGCACCAGAAACCGCGGCGGTCAGTGGCGACAGACTCGGACAATGGCTGGGTGAGCAGGAAAACGCTTTCCACCACTTATTTTAGTCTCTGGACTGTGGGGAGATGCCCAAATTTGACCTGGGGGTGGCATATCCCTTTAAGGCTCCTCAGACTGGAACAATTTGCCTTCATCACTGAGCTCTCTAACATCTCTTGGCTCCTTTAGAATGGCTCTGTTAACTTACCTGAAAACTGTCACTGCTGTTGATTCTATTAATGCTGTGTTTAGATTAGATGAAATGAACCTACAGTATAGGGGTGGGGAGGGATGTGAGCAAAAATCCTGTTATTTGTATTGTTTGTATATATCTATGTATGTATGTATGTATGTATGTATGTGTATGTATGTATTATTGGGTTTTATGTGTTGTTGTGAAACTGTTTGTAAACTGTATGTTGTATGTTCTTGGTCCCCCTTGAAAACGAGATGCTGCATCTCAAGGGGCTTTCCAGAAATAAATTCAAATTCAAATTATCTGAAACAAACAAACAAAGGAGCCAAAAGTCATATCACTAATGGAATTCAAAATCGTACATACAGTCCATTTCATTTACTACATCCTCATTTAGAACTGGTTTTAGGTTTGGTTTTACCGAATTGTTTCCTGCTATGTTCCTGGTACGCTCTGGGTGCGTTCACACATGCACACACCCACTTCAAAACTGAGACTAAACCAAACACAAAAAACTGAACAGACTAATTCAGGACAAAAGCAAATCTATATCAGGTGTTTTTCCTTTGCTTTATTGATATTCCTTATTACTTCATTACAAAATGTTCCAGAGTATGTCATTAAAGGTGCACTGTGTAACATTTTTGGTGTAAATAAACTTGGTCATCACAGTGGAGGCAGGTTAATGGTCAGATTCATGTTTTTGAGGTATTTCTTTAAATCAATAAAACACCTGTAATTGAACAAATGGAAGGGAGATATGTTTAATGCATTACTGTGGGACATTCTAGGCACAGAAATCACCATGGAGACAAGCAAGTAGCGGATCTTTCACTTCAGAAGTTACACAGTGCACCTTTAAACTTATGTATCTTGCATTTATCCAATCACACGCCTTTTCATTGCAAAAGCACCTTGAAAAACATGCATTCTTCTGACTCGGCCTGCATGGTAACTTCAAGAAGGTCTCCATGGAAACAGACCCTCCTCCAGAAAAGTTACACAATGAGCTTTAAAAGTGGGACCTAAATTCCACCTACAATTGCAGCGTTTGCATGAGAGCTTTAATTATGATTAATACTAATTTAATTCCGAAATAAAAATAAATTCCGCTTTAAAAAGACCATGTAAAAACGTCTTAATGAAAATGATTATTTGGAATTAAAATTAAATCCAAATTAAGTGGGTGGTTTATTATATAGTGTTTATATTTTAAAGCTGAATTAATTTATTCCTTGATTATCTAAACATTTATTCCGCTCGTTGGGTCGCCCTTCTGATGTGATGACGCATTGCGAGATGGCGGCCCGGAGCAAACGCTCGTCTTGGAACTGAAACCATTTTTTTTTTTTGATAAATAAGTACGCTGGAAGAACTATAAATGATGAAAAGAGTGGATAGCAGAAAACATAAAAACACTAACCAAAGTGAGATGACAAAAAGCTGGTAGGAGCTGATTGTGTGTTTTCTTCCGGTCGATGTAATCAAAACTCTTCCCAACCCCCAGACTTGTGTGAGTGGAAATAAATACTGTAAAGCCGATTTTACGGGTTTTCCTCAATTCAGAATTATTATGTCCATGTAAACTTGAAGGAGAATAATTTTATGAATTATTTAATCTGGAATTAAAAAATGTCATGTAAACGTGGCCGATAGCATTTCAAATAGAGCTACAAACTGGGCAAAATAAAGGGAGGAGGAGGAGCAGGATCTGGAGGACTAAAGGGGAGAGTGGGGAGGGGGCTGGAGGTATAAAGAGCAATGTGATTGGTCTAACAGGTATGCACAGTTCAAACTCCACCCCCTGCACCCAGGTGTTTGTGATCAGAAACGTCTGGCTGTGATCAGGACAGTCTTTTGTAATGTCATCAACTACTCTAAATTTCAGAGTCCACTCAAGGCAGCACGAACTTAGACTTAGGCGTTCTTGTCCAGAGTGCAGCAAAATAGGGATGCACCAATATTGGAAAAAAAAAGGATGCGTTGGATATAGGTTTGAAAGATATCGGTTCAATCAATATCCCATTTTGCTCTATAAAATGGTGTAATAAATTTACCTGGCCAGCCAAATGATATCTCTCTGTATTTGCTATACAGCGAGATACCATTTGGACACCCTCGCTCCCCCGGTTGACAACGGACTCCGCGATTCTGATTCGTTCAAAGATGGTGACGTCAGTGCACCCGCCTTTGCCCGCAACGTCACTCTTAGGCAGCGGAAGTTCCTCCTCAGTTTTGAATCAAGATGGCGCATCGGAGAACTGAACGTTCCTTCCATTCAGCTGTAAAATTGGTCTTAAATGACCTAAAACATCGATTCCTTAAAACCACAGCAGCTGACAGCTCTAGAGGCCTTTCTTTTCTTTCTTTTCTTTTGTTTGATTGGTTCACGTCGCTGTCCGTTAACTGTTCTCTGATTGGTTCACTTAGCTGTCTGTCTACGCGCAACGGCAGCGCATTCTGGACCAAGCATTACCAGACTCGCCGCTGGTACAGCGATGAGTCATGGATTCTTCCAGGCAAGTAATAAATGGTAAATGGTCACATTTTTATACAGCACATTTCCACCTTCACCTTTCCACCTTTCCGCCGTTGTGCTTTACAACAAGGAACCCCTCACCCAGTGTACGCAGACACTGGGAGTGAGGTGGTTTAAGTGTCTTGCCCAAGGATACAACAACAACATTCATCTGTGCGAACTCGCATCACACCACCATCTTTCTAACTTTTCTGGTGGAGGGTCCACCACCTGCTTTTCTCCATGGAGATGTTCTTGCTTTGCCTGGAATGTTTCACAGTATGGCATTAAACCTTTCTATCTTTATGGAGACCAAACCAGACCAAGTTGCAGATCAGATCTGTGGAGAGGTGACCCTGCTCACAGTCAGAATGTCTGTAAAACCAACTGTAACTGAATAAATGTAAAATAGAGCTGTTTAATGTCATACTGTGGAACATTCCAGGTGGAGCAATGACAGGTGACAGACCCTTCACCAAAAAAGTTACACAATGCACCTTTAAGATCCAATTTAGACATGATATAGTCCTAGTTTGAAGTCTTCCCTTGACATCATAGTGAATAAAAGTACCTCGCCCAGTTCACTTCTGCTTGTGACAGATGTTCTTGTCGGTAAGATCTTTCGTCGTCACGGTGAAACCTGTGCCGCAGCATAACTCGGTGCTGTGTATTCTTATGACAGTAAATCAAAGGGAAAACCACCAGCATGTCATGTTTTTAAATGCTTTTGAGCCCTTCCTTTTGCAACAATGTGAAATGGTAGGCTATTTAAACTTTTGGTATGCTGTGTCTCCCTTAAAGGTCCTACTGTATATAGAGGGATTATCAGAATCCATGCCCACTTCACACTCTCCTGCATGTCTCCTGCAGAAAGACCCGCTGTCCTGATCATGTCAGTGTCTGGTGCTACGTTTATACGGCGACGATCAAAACAGAAGACACAAAAGTGGCGTCTCGTCTTCAATTTTTTTATCCCCGTTTAGACGAGCGTTCTCAACAGGAAATGTTTGTTTATACGAAGATGCAAAAGTGGGCGAATTCAATTGAATATGCATGCCAGGCCGCTAATATAATGTCAGAGCTACCTTTTTCAGGACACCAACAGGGGCTCTCATTACGGTTGTTTCGCCCTCGATGTCGGGTCGGAGCTCTTCGCTTAATGCAACAAGAGCTTGTTTAGTCATTCTGAAGTTTTCCACCAAAGCACTGTCATCAACTAATCCATTCTCAAAATTGTCCCACCACTGACTGGTTCTCCCCGGTCTTGTCCAAACTCTCCTCTGTCACCTGCGACGTATTGTTATTGTTTTTACCGGCATGGCGCATCCAGTCAGCTGTATGCGACGTGAACATGTTTTGCACTTCTTGCCGTTTAGACGGAGACACAACCCACGCCGTCTTCAGAACTCCACACTCTGGAAGGAGTCTTCAGATTTTTGCGGTTTCAGAGCCCGATGGCACCGCCGCCGTGTAAACGAAAGACACTTCCGATAGAATATTTTGTCATTTTCAGTCGCAATCGTCCTCGTCTAAACGGCCCCTGGGATCATGTCAGTGTCTGGGACCATGTCGGGGTCTGGGATCATGTCCGTGTCTGGGATTGTGTCAGTGTCTGGGGTCATGTCAGTGTCTGAGTCATGTCCGTGTCTGGGACCATGTCGGTGTTTGGGATCATGTCCATGTCTGGGATCATGTCCGTGTCTGGGACCATGTCGGTGTCTGGGATCATGTCCGTGTCTGGGATCATGTCCGTGTCTGGGATCATGTCCGTATCTGGGATTATGTCAGTGTCTCATAGGTTGTCAGCAGATTTCAGGCTCTTCCGTGGGGGCGGGGCTAGTTATATCGATCAGGTATGAGTGGATGTCTGACTACTGAACTTTGAGACGTTTCTTCTCGTCATTTACTCACTTGCACACATGTGGGCCAATAAGACGTATCCCACTCACTAATGTTCATTTAGCATCATATCTTATTTTATCACACTGCACATGGGCTGTGCGCTCACCAAATAATCCATCTATATATTACACAAAATGGACCCTTGTGAGGTTTCAAGTTCACAGCTCCTTTTACCTTTAGTTCAGTCGAGATGGGCAAATTCCAGGACTGAAAGTATCCAAATGATTCTAATGAAAGTGTACAGAGTTTAAAAACACAGTGGAGCACTTCCTGTATTACCACATGACATCACAAGGTGGAATGTTTCTGTTTAAGAGAAGAACTCAGTCTAAATATGCAGGATTTGTGTGTTAAAGGGCCCGAATTATGCAATTTCGAATTAATCTCTGTTCTAATGTTGTTTCCTCATCGCAAACATACCTGGAGTTGTGTTTTGTTTCATTCACACATGTTTTACACACAACCCTGCAGATTTAATTTTTTTCTTTACTAAATAATTTCATATATCTTACGTTATAGTATATTTAATGTCTTCTGTATGTATATAAAGTATACATAAGTAGTAGAAAGTAGTAAACATAAAGGAAAAACATTGAATGAGAAGCTGAGTTCAAACTTTGACTGTGAGTGTATCTGACCCCAAGAGGAGTGGCAAATGGCAACTAATGTAAACACACACTCAAATGTACTGTAGGGGGCGTTAGCGGGTACATCCAGTATGTGAGGAAATGCAGCCACACTAAACAGGACAGCATATGGTGCTTGAATGTGTAAGGCCTTCACAATAACAGCTCACAACATACAGCTGACGACATCAACATTCCCTGCGGGTGTGATGCTAACTGTAGGCTCTGCTCCGTTTGAAGCTCTGCCAGACTTTTATCTGAACTTAATTTAATGCAACAGGAAGAGGTGACTTATTTGGAACTACAAGAGGTGAGCCGATATTTACTGTTAAACAAATTCCTCTCAAATAACATTAGTCACAAGCTAGCAATAGTCAACAATTTTTCAGTTAGTCGCTCTGTCCTTTTTGTTTGAAATCAAACTCCAAAACATGACCATTAACACTCGCACTGATCACAGGCTCTTAAAAATGTGCATTTTTGGGGCTGTGCATTGTGACATCATGGTAACAGTTGAACTTTCTGCCATACAAATGTACATGTAAAACACCCCCAGAGTGATGCCACTGCAAAGTATCAGTTGTCTGGTGGAATTAGCTGTTTAATTCCTCATGAAGGTATATGGCCTCTATCCTCTAACCTTGCAATGAAACACTGGGCATTTCCCGATTGCCTGGATCCTCGGCTTGTGAACCACGTCAGTGACATTACACAATAAATAAAAAGAAGAATATTTTGCTTCTTTAGCCACATTGCTTCAGATCACACTGTTATCAGATTGAATGAATTCAAATCAGGACAAATGTAGCACACTGAGCAAAATCTTTTTAAGAACGGGGATAGGAATCAAATGGTTACTGATGATATGTTAGACAGTGCATTTATTTATTTAACGATCAGACTAAATCACTCAATAACAGATGATTCACTCAGTATGTTTTAATGCATATTGATACATAAAGACACCTCTGAACACTCCAGGAGCTGTGAGCAGGACACTTCGTTCTGCTTTGGAGGAGCCCACTCCAGAGGAGTGCTAAAGTGTTCTTTAGAGGAAGGATCCTGGGAATTGAGACACACCCAATGACAACATGCACTTTTGTATTTCTTTATTTAAACAGGCTGCCCTCTTGAGACTTCAAGAGGTTTAAAATGTCTTCCATCTATTTTTTGCATCCATAAATATATAAAACCATAATACAAAACTGTACACAGCAACATGCCAAACCTGATGTGACGTGCAGTAGTTTCATAGTAGTTTTATTATTAGTCTGTCTATATCTCCAAAGCTTTAAATGCTCTGTTCCACCTTGTGATGTCACGAAGTGGCAGTTTTCAAGTTAGCTTTTACCTTTAGTTTAGCAGAAATGGGCAATTCCAGAGCTGACATTATCCAAATGATTCTAGTGAAGGTGCATGGAGTTTAAAAACATAGTGAAGCACGTCCTGTATCACTACATGACAGCACAAGGTGAAACAGAGTGTTTTTAGTTTGAGAGTTCAGCCTAAATGTATAGGGTTTGTGTGTTAAACATATGTGAATGTTTGTGATGAGGAAACTACATTAGAACATAGATGTGGTTGCTGGTTGAACGCTGGCCTGCCTGCTCCTCCACCTGTCAGAAACATTACACTAAAACCACATAAACTCCACTGACACTTGTAGAGCACATTCCTGTAGCCCAGGGAACACCCAGGCCAGGCTCACCACATGGCCCACACCTCCCCACACCTCGCCTGTGTGTTATGTGCTCCATATAGGTCTGAAGGCTTACTGTGAATGTACGGACTAAAAACTAAACAGGGCTAAAGCAAGACTAAACAGGGCCAAACAGGGCTAAACCAGGACTAAACAGGGATAAACAAGGACTAAACAGGGATAAACAAGGACTAAACAGGGCTAAACCAGGGCTAAACAGGGCTTAACCAGGACTAAACAGGGATAAACAAGGACTAAACAGGGATAAAGCAGGACTAAACAGGACTAAACAGGGCTAAACCAGGGCTAAACCAGGGATAAACAAGGACTTAACAGGGCTAAAGCAGGACTAAACAGGGATAAACCAAGACTAAACATGGCTAAACCAGGACTAAACAGGGCTAAAGCAGGACTAGACAGGGCTAAACAGGGGTTAAACAGGGTTAAACCAGGACTAAACAGGGCTAATGATAGACTTGGACTAAACAAGGACTACATGGACTAAATAGGCCTAAAAATGTCCTGCTGTCATGTGCTTATCTCCATGATGATAGGGCGCCTGGCTTCAGGCGCCAAAGTAAATCTCGACAAGTCCTCCGTGGCTTTCTGCGGAAGCCTCGCAACCGTCCAGAACACCTGGGGTCTCAGGAACGCGGCCGACCTTTACAGGGTCCTCGGCGTCCCACTGGGGAGAAATGAGGCAGCCTGTAGAGACAATTTGTGGACAGGTTTGTACAATAGTGTTAACGCTTGCATGAATTTATGGCGGCTTCGTGATTTAAAAATCAAGGGCAAGGTTTTAGTCGTCAATGCCTTGTGCCTGTCCAAGCTCGTACATGCCCTCACCGTGTACGACTTGCCAGACGCAGTGGCAAACAAAATTGGCATTGCGATGAATAGGTTTATTTGGAGAAGAGAACGTGGGCTGATTACACACAATGTTATGATAGGCGAGCACAACCAAGGAGGACTTAAACTCATTGATTTGGTTGTTTAAAAGCGCGCGTTGCATCTCAAAGTAGTCAAGAAGTTCCTTGACCCCGGCTTCACGGCCGCGTGGAAGGACTTCTTTGCAGTTCAGGTAGATCATCTGGGTGAGCACGGTTTATTTAACCTGTGCATGCTCCCCCGGCGAGTCACCCTTGAGTGCTTCCCCCCTTTCGAGAGGGAGGTGTTTGAAGCCTGGGCTGCGCTGAGGCCGTGCACTGTGGCGGCACCGCGTTCCCTGTGGCAGCTGGGGCAGATGCCTCTGCGTTTCAACCCTGACATGCTCTCTGACCCTCCAGGGAGGAGGGAGAGCATGTTCAGTGGGGTTCTGGAGAGAGTGGGGATTAAACAGGTAGGACAGCTTATAGATGTCTCAGGCAGGTTTGACATGGAGGAAATCAGGCGCAGGTTTATGAGGGCTAGGGTTGGGTTTAGGAGAGCCGAAATTCTCAGGAAGGCAAGTGTGATCCAGTCCTCTGTCCTGACGAAGTGGGGTGACCTGTTTGAGACAGGCCCCCCTGACCCGGGGGAGGTACATGGGGAAGAAGAAGGCGAGTGTTCTTTGGATTTTGATATTGTATGGGGAGAGAGGATGTCAAGGCTGACGGAGACGAAGACGCACACCTTCTACCGGCTGTTGGTGGCCGGGGTCGCTCAGCGCCCTTCTGCGGAACACAGATGGTCACAGACATTTCCCACACATGACACCACCTCCATCTGGGCTCACGTATATAATTGGTACACCCCACCCCAAGTCAGTAATTTTGACTTTAAATTGAGACACAGGATCATTTACACCTGCACCAGGTTGCAGGCAATACACCCTGACAGATACAGCTGTGACTGTCCGGTATGTGGTGAGGTGCCTGAAGACCTCTTCCATCTGGCTGCCCGGTGTCCTGTCGTGCGGCGGTTCTGGACCCGACTACTGGACCTTCTCGCTCGGAGGCTGGTGTTGAGGCTCCCACCGCCGGCGGCCCATGGAATCAATGATCCCGAGCTCTGGTTCTGCCTCTTCGGACCTGTCCAGCAGCGACCTCAGGGGCCGGACGCTGCAATGGTCAACTGGGATGCCGCCTGCCTCGTCCTGTCCATGGCCAGATATTCTATCTTCGTGGCACGAAACCACCACCTCCACGGCGGCCGCGCAGCAGAGCACTGGCCCCTCTTCACAGCGCTCCTTCACGCCCACGTTCACCATCTCCACTCCGCAAGGGGAACTGAGTTTTGCTGTCCCTCCTGGACCCTGTCGTCTGGACCTTCCCTGGACACTGAATCGCCCTTACTCTCCCCCAGACCCCCTTTCGTCAACAGGGACAATCCCTTTGGTCCTCTACACTCCCCCTGTTTCTCTTAGCCCTTGTGCCCAGTGGTGTTTATTCCCGTGTCCACATCCCCCGATGTGTCTTCTGAGTGCTTTGCGAATGTTATTGTGGTGTTGAAATATGTACCTTGTAATAATAAAAGATAAAAAAAAATGATAGGGACATTTAATGCCCTGTTGGAATTGACTTGTACACATTATCAGTCTGGGATGGCTCTCACTGAAACCATTGGCATGTTCAGATACTGCTGAGGAGAACAGCTTTTTCTTCTCGTGTTCGTTAGACAAAGAATAACACTAATAACACAACAATATCAAGTCAAAAATACTTGATAATATACAGTAATCAAGTATTATACTTCTCCACAAATGTACAAAGTGCTTCGCTCTGTGTGTTTGTCATCAACTGTATTTATGTTCAAACAGGCTGAAGTGTGTCTGTGTGCGTCACTGTGTGTGTGTGTTTGCGTTTGTCTGGGTGCTTCCACAGATGCACACTGCTGTGCTCTGATCGTCTGACCCACTGCTCCCCACTGGGCTCATGGATTCTGCGTTTGTGAATGCACAAATATCAGAGAATTCTTCTCCCTGGCCAGGTTAGAAAATAAAAATAATTTCATGATGTAAACCTTTGCAGACCATACTGTTACATTGTCAAATATATTACTCAAGTAGGAGTATTGTGTCTATAAAGTACACTCAAATAAATGTGCAGGACTACTTGTGGCTCTGTCCAGAGAGAGCAGATTATGAGCGGAGTGATGACATGATCCTTTCATATGAACACTGCTCGTGTTCCACAACTGTTGGCCTGAACATGGCCTTTAATAAAGCCTCCCCTCCACCAGGGAAGCCACCTGTTCTCTTATTGGCTCTGACCTGCACAATATGGCCCCTGCATATCACAAGAGCACAGCCAAACATAGCACTCATCTGCAATATGAGAGCCCTACACAGAGAACACTGCAGAGAGACCAAGGAAGGACCGAGAGAGGGAGGGTGTGTACGTGTGTGTGCGTGTGTGTGTGTGTGTGTGTGTGTGTGTGCCTGTGCGTGTGTGTGTGTGTGAGAGAGAGAGAGAGAGACAGCTGACACTGTTATTGCTTTTACCTGGAATGAACAAATAACCCTAACCCTAACACTTTTTGGAATACAGTATACAGTATGATGATCACTATACAGAAATACTGCGATACATGATAATACTGAAAATATTTTTGCCACTGATCAAAAACAATAAAGCAAGATAATCTTAGTATACTGTTTTTAAATAGACACACTCATAAAAACACAAATAAATGGCAAATGAAGAAATAATTAGCCATAAAAGTTACTTATTTAAACCTGTACACCTCAAATCTTATGCGTTTGACAAAAATCTCTCCACTACTGCAAAGAAAATGTACACATGATAAATCTTTTAAAAAAAAATCTTTTTATCTATCTAAATCTACTGTTGATATAGTAATTATTGTAAAAACCTGGAAAGTTCCACAATATGTCATTTAATTAGGGTGACCAGATGTCCCTGTTTACCTGGGACAGTCTCAGTTTTGAACATAGTGTCCCCTGTCCCAGCAGATTTGTCCAAAACCATTGATTTGTCCCAGTTTTATACAAGAAATATCCCGGGTATCCCTATTTTTGACCAATTTGATCCCCACAAACACTAAAAAGGGGAATATATTGTCATTTATTGAGGTTAAATACAGAAAACTGTATTTAACTTATTTGACTGACCCACAAGTGAGCCAGGAATGGACAATGTAACATGTTTTTTTTCACCATTTTATTTATACCAACCATCCCAACCTGGTGTGTCCCATTTTTGCAATTTCAAAATCTGGTCACCCTACATATAACGTCATTTTCCACTAGTACGGGTGTTTTTATTTACTGACATACAAAACGAGATGCAACTGACCAGGATGCTGGCAGTGTGAGTTCTGGAGCCATGTCCTGTGTGTTTTTCTGTAGCATTAGCCATCCGAAATACTGAGTAAATCCTAAATGCTAAGTAATCCAGAGGGTGTGAGCTGTACTAACCCGTGAACCACACTTAAGTGAGACCAAAGCCCTGTCATTGTTCAGTGTGTTCGCTCCAATTAAATGTGTCCAAAAATAAGTCTGTGCCACTTCAGCAGGTCCCAAACCATAAAGAAAAGTACTTTTTACTTTTCAGTCCAGATCTAAAATGTAGTAGAGTAGCAGGGCTCTCAAGTTTGGAAGATTGCTAGGAGTGAGATTTCTGAGGAGCGGGAGGGAAGGGGGGAGGGGGGGGGGGGGGACATTTTTTCCTGATGGAAATGCTTTTGTAACTAAAAGTCCATATTATCATTCAATAATGCACAGGATAATATGTTATCACACACAGTCTTGGTTTAGTCCTGGTTTAGACCTGTTTTAGACCTGTTTTAGTCCTGGCTTAGTCTTGGTTTAGACCTGGTTTAGTTTTGGTTTAGTCCTGGCTAGGTCCTGGTTTAGTCCTGGTCTAGTCCTGGTTTAGTTCTGGTTTAGTCCTGGTTTAGTTCTGGTTTAGACCTGGTTTAGACCTGGTTTAGACCTGGTTTAGTCTTGGTTTAGTCCTGGTTTAGTTCTGGTTTGGTCCTAGTTTAGTTCTGGTTTAGTCCTGGCTAGGTCCTGGTTTAGTCCTGGTCTAGTCCTGGTTTAGTTCTGGTTTAGTCCTGGTTTAGACCTGGTTTAGTCTTGGTTTAGTCCTGGTTTAGTTCTGGTTTAGTCCTGGTTTAGTCCTGGTTTAGTTCTGGTTTAGTCCTGGTTTAGTTCTGGTTTAGTTCTGGTTTAGTCCTGGTTTAGTCCTGGTTTAGTCCTGGTTTAGTGCCGAAATAGATGCAGAAATAATCTGATATGACTCACCCATAAGAACGCGGTCACTCGTATCCATGTATGCACGTGTCACGGTCTTTAATAATCCGGAGCTCCGGAGAAAAGGACATATCCCGAACTTATCCCGTGTCCCGAGACGAGAGTTCCTTCTTACGTAGCAAGTTAAGGATTCTTATTCTCTTGGAAATGCCGCATAAACATTCACGCGGCTCGCGCACAGCTGTGAGCGATCGGCCTCACAGCTGATCGCTCAACTCGAGTACTGGTGTGCGAGTGACTTTTTTTCGCTGAAAACGCGTGGTGCCTGCATTAACTTACCGATTTTCTGGGCACAGAAGCGCTGTGAACAGTAGCTACAGTTTTGAATTGCTTAAAAAAATTTCAGCGTGAGAAATACCATGTGTAGCATGTGAGCGTGTGAACACGTCGAATTGCGTGTGTCACACTCTCAATGCGTGAGACTTGAGAGCCCTGAGAGTAGAAAGCACAGATACATGCTTTCAAATGTAAGCAAAAGTAAATACCTAATACCTAAAAATTGTACTTCAGTATTGTACTTTGTTACCTTCAAACACTGGCCTATAGTTTAGTCCATAGTTTAGTCCGGCAGGTGAGGCCGTGTCGTCACAGAGAAGAAAAAAAAAAGCAAAATGAAAAAAATAAATGGTTATATTTATCCAATAATTTGTACTATAAAGTTATTTTCTATTTCACTTTGCCATTTTTAATTCTTTTTTATTCAAAATTGCTGAATTTTCACTTTTATCATTCAAATACTGAGAAGAGACGCGTGGAGAGGCACCGGCCGTTCATGCCTCACATGGACTGACTGTGCTGTAGCTCAGCAGTGACAGATTCTGCACTAAAGCGGCTGTGAAAAGGCTCCAGGTGAGGCACGTCGAATAAGTGACAGCAAGCTACAATTTAGAGTTAGCAAGTCAAGTTTAATCATCCGTTCAACTTTTTTCTTCTTGTCTGGCCCTACATTTTAAATGGAGGGAGATTACATATTAAAGCTCAAGCGGTTTTCTAAACTGGACTTTCGGTCGAAGCAGGAGGTTATAATTAAAGGAAGACCAACGCCGGAGCTAAAGGGTTTACAGTTGGAACATAATGCAATGTATCATTTATAAAAATTTATGAAAATATCCAAATAAACTGTCAATATTTAGTTCTTCTCTCAAACAGAAAACACTCTATTCCACTTGTTGATGTCGTGATAATACAGGAAGTGCTCCACTGTGTTTTTAAACTCCATACACCTTCACTAGAATCATTTGGAACATTTCAACCATGGAATTACCAATCCTTGCTAAACAAAAGGTAAAAGGAGCTGTTAACTTGGAAACCACCACTACATGACATCACAAGATGGAGATGTCGACAGACTAATGGTTGCTGAGTGGCTAGCGCTCATGCTTCACAGCAAGAAGGTTCCAGGTTCGATCCCTGGGTCGCCCAGGCTTTTCCGTGTGTGTTCTGTGTGGAGTTTGCATGCATGGTCTGGGTTTGATCCCCAGGTCACCCGAGCCTTTCTGTGTGGAGTTTGCATGTTCTCCCCGTGTCTGGGTGGGTTTCATCCGGGCACTCCGGTTTCCCCCATCATATACCATAGGTAAAATCCTCCATCCAAGAAGATCATGGAGATGGTCCCCGGGTGCAGTAATGTGCTGCCCACTGCTCCTAATAACAGGATGGGTTAAATGCAGAGAAGAATTTCTCCTGTGTGAGATCAATAAAGTCACTTCTTCTTCTTCTTAATAAACCAGGATTATACAAACATGTGTGAATGAAACAAACACAGTTCTAAGTACGTTTTTGAGGAGGTAACATGACTTAAAGCTCACAAGCGTCCTTTAAATGCCATTCTGACCACTCTTATCAACGCAAATGCATCTCCATGGAAACAAGCATGGACATTAAAAGTTACACAGTAAACTTTTATGATCTTGACTCATAGCAGAACTCATAACTCTTCAGACATTGGGTAAATATTGTACTTATTTTTGCATGGGCCATTGAGCGTGTGTATATTGCAGTTATGTAATTTTATGTTCTGCAGCCCTGGTAACCCTGGGATTTCCACTTCCTTTGCTAAACAACACCACTTTTACTGTGACCTTTAAACCATTACAAAGAGACACTCCTCATGTTTACGATGTTTGTAATCCATGTTTTATTAAAGGTCCTATATTACACAAAATGGACTCTTGTGAGCTTTAAGCCATCTTAGAATATTGGTACCTCCTCACAAACAAACCTGGAGTTGTGTTTTGCTTGCGTTTTATTAGTCTGTTTATATCTCCAAAGCTCAAAATGCTCAGTTCCACCTTGTGATGTCATGAAGTGGTGGTGTTAGAGCCATTTTTCTATGTTATATATATGTTGCTATGCGTTGCTATGCTCTACTTTGATGTACTTTGATCTTTTTGATCTTCTACTTTAATCCTTGATCTTTAATCCTTGATCTAACTTCGGTCAAATTAAAGGGTAGGCCAGGACGACTAGGTAGTTGGTTAGAAGCCTCGGGCTACAGAAGCTACACAGTCTTTGACCGTCGCGTAGCACGTAGGACGTCACATGGGACGTCGCGTGGCGCGTGGGGACGTCGTGTAGGCCGTCGCGTAGCACGTAGGACGTCATGTGGGACGTCGCGTGGCGCGTGGGGACGTCGTGTAGGCCGTCGCGTAGCTCGTAGGGACGTTGTGTAGGATGTCACCTAGCACGTAGGGACGTCAAGTAGGACGTTACGTATCACATAAGGACGTCATGTAGGACGTCATGAGGCATTGTAGGGACGTCACATAGGACGTCATGTAGGGAAGTTACAAGCTTTAAAATTCCTTTTTTTTGTTTCCTTTATTGTTCCTTTTTCCACTCTGTATGACTTTCACTTTAGTAAAGATAGAAAAGACAAACTTTGGATTCAAGACTCTATTTTTGTTACGTGCCGCGTCGGAAAGAACCTTCGAGAGGCTCAAGGCTAGTGAGTCAGCGCGCTGCACTCACAGGTAGTTTTCAAGTTAACAGCTGTGTTTTGTTCTGTAGAAATACAAAGGAAATGTTCCTCATGATTCCAATGAAGGAAGGTATGTGGAGCATTTCCTGTATTGCCACATGACATCACAAGGTGGAACACAGTGTTTTCCGTCTGAACGTAAATATTCTTTGAGGAGATAAGAGCATTATAAGGTGGCTAAAAGCAGAAGAGAGGAGCATTATCTTCAGAGCGGTGTAAAACTCCTGGCACAGCCTTTTCCTATTGATTTTGTGCAGAAGAGAGAGAGCTTTTTCTCTGTATTTGTTTGGTAAATGAGCAGGCCTTTATTCCAGTGCATCAACAAGCCATTATCAGACTGAAAGGTAAAGGAAAATGGTTGTCATGGCTACGGGCCTCTGCTGTGAATGGCGTCAGAATAGGCTGTTTGGAAATACGCCCCGGTGATGTCTTGAAGTTGCAGTTGTCCATGGAGATGTTATTGCTTTGTCTGGAGTGTTTCACACCTTTCTATCTTCATGGAGACCAAACCGGACCAAGTTACAGGTCAGATCTGTGTAGAGGCAACCCTGCTCACAGAATGCCTGTTTTTGAGCCATAAATCCACCTATAATTGAATAAATCTAAGGTAGAGCTGTTTAATGTCATACTGTGGAACATTCCATCTCCACAGAGAAAAGCATTTAACAAAGCCTCCACTAGAAAAGTTACATAGTTCACCTTTAAAAATGAAATGTGTTCCACCAGATCTGGCAACCCGTCTCGATGAAGAAATTGAGTCTATATCTGGGTCGGGTCTCAGGAGTATCCGACAAAAGTTTACCAAGTGGATGTTTTCGAAGTATAAGAATACACAGAAAAACAGTTTGGATTTAAACCTTTTACAGACAGATTTACTTAAAGAAGACCTATTGTGCTTGTGCTTGTGTTTGCTCTATAGTTAACATCCTGATCCGCGGGTGTCATAGATTTTATCATTTGGACATTTTAAATCGCAATATTGATTTGAAACAACTTAATTAAAAAAAAAAAAAAACAAGTCCACTGATTTCTGTGTTAGAAAATAGTGGTACCCAACGAGAGCTGATGTCGCCGTGAACGTCATCACAACAAAGAGTAGCTTTAGATCACACTAACAAGTTGCAGATTAAAAAAAATAATATATATAATAAATGACTACACAATGCTGCTGAATCCTACATGTATGATCAAGAAAATTAAAGAGGACAATAAAGTACAGAGCAGTGGGTATGGAAGATAATTTGTTCCATATGTTATTTTGAATTTTAAATACTGCTGAATTTCTCACTTTGAATTTATTTACTCTGAATGTTAGTTGCTGAAATTTCAATATGTTTTTAATATGTTATATTATTTTATATTTATTTTATAAACATATTTTTAATATGTTTCAAATTCAAAATAAGCTGTTTCCTATTGGCCGTTCTCATCTGTGGACGGGGTTTACACTTAACAAATAAAAGAGATGAGGTTTTGATGAGGATAATTCTGACCAATCAGATCACTTCACTGCACCATTTCCTGTTTGTTACTAAGTTAGATCAGATCACTTTGGATTGATTGCTTCTGCCTTGGCATGTTGGATCTTTGCTGCAATTTTTTTAACTGCCAATTTTATACTCTGAATTCTGACTGTTGAATTTGAGGCCTTGAAAATATCTTTTTTTCAGAGGTAAAAAACTCAAAGTTATTTAAAATTCTAAATCTAATAGAACAGATTATCTTCTGTAAGTGGGCGTATGCCATGGAGGTGAAAACGGTTCTCTGATGTTTGTGAACGAGTCAGCTCTTTTGAATGTTTTCATTTCATTTTCTCAGTTTTTAAATGAACCAAATCTTTGTGTTATTCATTTGTATGTGTTTTTACACTGATCAATGCAGAACCAACACAAGAATCAGCACAGAAACAGAGTAAGGCAACACAAGTGAGAGGTTTCTACACAAAAACACATTTGGCATGGTAATAACAGTTTTTAAAATCATTATTACTGCAATGCAGCTTTTTTTTTTTTTTTAGGAAACACACTCCCACTCCCACTCTGTCTTTTGAAACAGATGTGAGCCTGGGACATTTCTCTCTGTGATTAGTTTGTAGATAAAAACTGTTCTCTCTTTCCTTTTAATCTTTTGAACGGCTTTTGACATGAACAGATCCAAAAGATTCGGATCCCACAAAGGAGCCAACACCCTCATTAGAATCTGGGTCCCACACTGATGCTCAAACTTCTCCCATGTTACAACTCCAGCCTCATGTCTAGGGTGACCAGACATCCCTATTCACCCAGGACTGTATTTAAGTTTTCTACTTTATTTTATTCTATTTTATTCCGCTCCAAGTACCGAAGCAATTTCCTAATGTTGTGAACATGTTCATTTCTGATTCTGTGTCCCCTGTCCCAGCAGATTTATACAAAACCAGTGCTTTGTGCCAGTTTTTTTTTAAAGAAATGTCCCAGGTGTCCTTATTTTAGACCAATTTGTTCCCTGCCAACAGTAAAGAGAGGCATAAATTGTCACTTATTTAGGCAAAATACAGAAAAGCTGCTTAAAAATGACCAAAACACACAAAAAATATAACAAGAGAAGCAAACACTCCCTCTCTCACGCCTATAATAATAATAATAATAATGATGATAATGTCCAGGTTTCTACATGACTTTATTACTTCATTGGATCTGTATTTTGACGGACTTGAGCACTCTTGAAGTCTTCGTAGAGTGAGCATACTGATCAAAACGTGGAGATTTCACATGGAGCTGAAGTGGACATTATTGCTCTTGCTCAGTTTGTCCACAAAGTCAGCTCTTCTGATATGTCTCTGTGGGACATGTACAGACTTGTCCCTTGATTTTGTTCATGGTCTAATTTGGAGCTCTGTGGTTGAAAAGGGGGGGATCTACTGTAGGTTGCATCTCATTTCACTCTCCTCGCTTGCTTCTCCTTGATTCCTCTCCTCGATCCTCTATTTTTCAGCTGTCAATCGAATGTGTCATATTACATGGTATCCCAAAGAAAACCACAGAATGAAGGAGCAAACATCATAGAAAAGAATCAAACTTTAGTGGTCTCAGTGAAGAGTTTATATCCTCGTCTCCTCTGTGGGTGGGACTTCCTCACCCATTTCCTGCAGAATAGAGGAGAGGAATCAAGGAGAAGGAAGAGAGGAAAGAGAAATGAGATGTGGCCCTAGACTAGCTAAAGACTAATGAAATTTTCATCAGTAATTACTTTTATTTTATTTTATTTTAATCAAGAAGAAAATATGAAAAATGTAGAACTAGTTTAGTTCACCTTAAAAGTTCTATATAACACAAAATGGACTCTTGTGAGTTTTAAGTCAAGTTATAATGTTGTTACCTTCTCAAAAACACGCTAGGAGTTGTTCATCCACACATGTTTGAGTAATCCTTTACTGTCTACATCTGCAAAGCTCAAAATGCTCTGAAGTGGTAGTTTTCAAGTCAGTGGCTACTTTTTCCCTTTAGTTCAGTAGAGTTTGGCAATTCCAGGACTGAAATGATCCAAATGATTCTAGTGAAGGTGTATGGAGTTCAAAAACACAATAAAAAACATACATTCTTACTTGAGGATGGGCTTGCCTTTCCACAGATCTGAACCAAAACTTGGTTTGGTGGTACTGGCTGCTTGTCTCCATGGAGATAGAAACGCTGATTGCTAGACTGTGCACATTCAGACAAAGCAATAACATAACATAACTACCAGAAAAGTTACACAGTCTCACCTTTAAGTAAAGTACAGATACCTAAAAATTGTACCTAAGTATTGTACTGTTAGTTTTGTACTTTATTACCTTCCACCACTGGCATTTGCCCATTTTGTACCTGCTTATCCTTTTTCTTCTCACAGCACATACCCCGCATAACTCAAATTGGTTGCGCCCAGGTTCTTTGAAAAGGCAAACCTTCCACTCCGCCGTACACGTCACCGTTACGTCATAGGCAAAGAATTGTTCCATGGCATAGGTATTTTCTCATGCAGTCGACTGTGACTGCTGCTCTATGTGGTGGAGGGGAGGGAAAGGGAGGCGTCTGGGGAGAGGGAGGGCCTGGATTCTCCTGCACTGACGCACAAAGCTATTTTTAAACCTATTCAAGTGTGAGTCTGTGTGTCAGTCAGTCAGGAGAACAACCTTCACGGACAAAAACAAAACAAAAAGAAGGGTGCGCAGTACTTCTCAGAGGAATACTGGACTGTACATCTCAGTGTAGTTTTCTGACAACTTAGTGTACTTTTGCTCCTACTTCATTAATGTGTTTGACAGTATATCAGTACTATTACGATTATTTTTTTCACATGCATTTGAGCAAAATACTGTATGTCTTACCCCAGTGCAGATACTAGTATATTGTAGTTCTTGAGGTCAAAGTAAGTCTGCTGTACCGTCTGCGTCTAAAGTGTTTTATTGTTGTGAATTATTCAGATGCTCAGAATCATAGACCGTATAATGAAGTGGAAAAAGGGAGTGTGACATCACCCACAGCGTTTGGTTGAAAAACGAAGCTCAGCGTGGCCAGCAGTTAACCTGGGCTTAGACTACATAATTCCAGAAGTATTCAATCAAATTCAGTTGGGTTCAGCTCAAAATGCTCCACCTTGTGATGTCATGATGTGGTAGTTTTCAATTTAATAGATCTTCATCAAAATCATTATCATTGGAAGCCTATATATGAAATACTTTTACTTTTTACTCTTACATTTTTAAATGGGTACTTTAATACTTTTACTTCAGTAGATTTTTTCATCTGTTACTTTTACTTGAGTGTTTTTTGCTTTGTTACTGTACTTTTACTTCAGCACCTCTGCTGAACGATAAGAAAATATAGTATTTTTCATGACAAGCCTGTCTTTATGGAGTAAAACTGAAAATAATGCTTAAATTAGCAGTTTATTATGATATTAAAAAAAAAAAAAATGCTGCTTTTTCAATTCTGGTCAGACGCTGGTGGACACTGCCTTATATCTGCCTGAATGGAGGAGCTAACTACAATGAAACGTCTCTCAAACTACACCTATACTTTGTGTTTTTTAGTGCAGTTCAATAGACCTAACTACTTGGAGACTGTGCCTGAGTTATATTAGCAGAATCATTCAGGCCCATAATTGGTGTTTTCACACCTCTGAGCTTAAGCAGGCTATCACTATTGTTTTCTTTGTTTTGTTTTAGGTCTGAGGATGGAGCTGTAAATGGAAGACAGATGACGTCTGAGGCCTCCATTTGTGTTCAAACTGTCTTAACTAAAAAAAAAAGAAAAAAAAAAGCCTCTTTCACTTCCCTCTAAAACCAGTTCTTTTCTTTGGCTAAGATCTGTACCTCAGCTACATTTTACCTTTAGTTCAGTAGAGAATGGCAATTCCAGGTCTGAAATTATCCAAGTGATCCTTGTGAAGGTGTATGGAGTTTAAAAACATAATGGAGCACTTCCTGTATTACCACATGGCACCACAAGGTGGAAAAGAGTATTTTCAGTTTCAGAGAAGCCTAAAACACCTGACCCCTAAAATCATTATCATACCACAAAGGCCCGTCAGAAGGACAGAATTAGTGAATGGTTCATAAAGGGCTCCACAGCTGCTGAGAGCCAAACTAAAAGTACATGAAGAGGCCCGAATGATCCTGTAACCAGTTCTGCTGCATGTGTGTCATCGCAGCTCCAAGCCTGATCAACAAACACTATAGTCTTATATTAGATAACAGCTGTACTTTCCACTTTTGGAGTTGGTTTTAACATAGCTTAATAACAGGACAATAACGTTTAAGTACATATGGCAGGTTTTCATGTTTTTCTTATTCTGGCTTTATTCCAGAAACATCATCATATTTAATACGCAGAGACTGAAAAGGAGTATTATGCATTTTCTGATCTATGTTTTTGATCATGATCATGTCTAAGTCTTTTCAATGTTCTTAGGTCGTTTCCTCTTCACAAACACCTGGAGTTGTATTTTGTTTCCTTCAGTCATGTTTAACACACAAACCCTGCGTATTCAGAGTTCTTCCCCTTTGCGATTTTCATGCGGAACGCTCCATTGTGTTTTTAAACTCCACTCACCTTCATTAGAATCATTTTGAAAATTTCGTCCTGGATATTCCAATCTCTACTGAACGAAATGTAAAAGGTAGCTAAATATAGAAACAACTTCTCCTGTGCGAGATCAATAAAGGTCAATCTTCTAATCCTTGACCACTCTAGGGCGCTTTGTGTTACAATTTTGTATGAAAAGCGCCTTATAAATATTGTTTGATTGATTGATTGAAACCAGGACTAAACCAGGACTAAACCAGGATTAAAACAGGACTAAAACAGGACCAAACCAGGACTAAAACAGGACTAAACCATAACTAAACCAGTATTTAATCAAACTAAACCAGTGTAATACCTTTCATATTGTATTGTATTAAATTCACAATACAGGTGACTTTGACTTAAAGATCCCATGACATGGTACTTCTTGATGCTTTTATATGGTGCCTTAATGGTTCCCTAACAGTGTTGGGCAAGTTACTCAAAAACTGTAATGCACTACTTATTACTTGTTACTGTCATTTTAAAGTAATGCCTTACATTACAATATTACTCTAAATAAAAAGTAAGGCATTACACTACTTTTGCATTACTTTAGTTACTCTCGCCAAAATGACTGGAAATAAGGATTTGGCAATTGACAGTGCAAATCTCTCATGTGTCATGACTTTCACCTGGGTTGTATCGTTCCCTGTCCCATCCCCTCCTTTCCTGACTAATTTCGTGGTGCTATGGCACCTCTGCAAGTGCTTCGTCAAATTGCTTGTACTGCATTTCGACGTGGAAAGAGGTTTGGATTCACGCACAGTGTGCATTTAACTAAAATGTTCTTGGAGTCCTTATTTTGAATGAAGTGAAAGTAGTGGGCGTATGCCCATCTTGAAAAGGAGCTAGCACTATCTGATTCTTCTGGTTCTGTCATCCTTTGTCAGTCTGCCAGTTCGAGACGAAGTAAAAGGAAATGGAATGGTCTGCGCGGACTTTTATATCACTAGCTGATCTCGCGGAACTTTGTATGAAATGTAATGTTCTGCGCGGACTTATCAGATTCAGTAGCTGATCTCGCGGTGATCCGCGAACTTTGTATGAAGAAAACGCAAAACTCACAAAAACAAAGCAGGTTAAAAATGCATTGTAATGTGCGTTACTGGCATTGTAACGAGTAATATATTACAGATTTTCTTCCCTGTAATGCGTTACATTACTGCGTTACACCAAAAAGTAATGCATTACAGTAATTAATTACTTTTGTAACGAGTTACTCCCAACACTGTTCCCTAATACTATAAATGAATCCTTCTTCAAAATCAAGACTCAGTGCATGAGAAAGACCCATGAACACAGGTAGAGTCAAAAATATGTCTCTGAAGACCTCATTATTGGTGTTGCTTGAATGCAAATGAGAAGGACAGAGACAGGCCAGAGCAGCCGGTGGGGGTGGGGGGGGCAAACTCTCAGCTGTTTCCTCGTTTTAGTGGTGCGCTGGCTCCACTTCTGCGTTTTATGCGCGAAGGAAGAAAGGAGAGGCGTTTCAATGAAAAAAACACATTTTCACAGAAAATAAAATTAAACCACTGCTGTTTCAAAGGTCCAGAGGCTCGGATAAAGGACATCCGAGCCTGGAAACATTCTCACGTGCCTCCAGGCAAATAAAAAAACGCATTTCGCATTGCGTAGCTCGTTTGCGATCCAAACTCTGGCCATGACGGTGGGTAGATATCCAGACGGGAGGTGGAACTGAATTTGCATTTTTTCTTCAATGTGACGTCACATAGTTTCCTTGTTCAGAATCGCCCGTTTGAGCTGTCTTTTTTTCAAACGCAGAAAAGGACCGCAAATGCTCAGTTTACACATTTTGCAACTTTTAGCCATGGGGGGGGGGGCCCTAAACAGGGTAGGGGAGCTCACATTAACGTTCAGAAACCTCAGAAAGTGAAAATTTTATGCCATGGGACCTTTAACATATTATCCTGTGTATTATTGAATTATTGAATGATTATATGGACTTTTTGTTATAAAAGCATTTCCATTTTAACAAAGTACCTTCTAATTCTGACCTGCCCTGAAACACCTCACCACAGTAATGTCAGTGATGGGGGAGGGCTTATCTTAATATCATGCAAATGAGCTTTGAAGGCCTGGAGTTAGAGAATCTTTAGATCAGCTTTTCTCAGCTCATCATTTTCAGATGTGCTGCTTTCAAATGGCCACAAATTCTTCAAATGTTCTCAGATTTCCATGTGTAAGGCATTGTTGGAAAGCTTAGAATCTACACTTTCAGAATCTGTGAATAACTCAAAATGCCTCTGGGACGACTTGTGTCTGGTTTTTCTGTGGATAATGGATGAAAGATGTTGAAGTTCTTATGGGTGTGGGTAATCTATTCCAATCTGAAGCGGCTTTGTATTGAAATGATCTGCGTCCATTTTCTTTGTAGATTCGGGGAACAGAAAAAGTGAAACAGTGGGTGCTTCTAAGTGAATATGACAATGTTACTGGGGCTAAATATTGATGTAGATAATTGGGACAGTTAAATAAATTTAAAAATGAGTTGAATTCAATGAAATTGAGGCCTATTGTATGGTTGTAGCCAGATTAGTTTTCCAAATAAAATACAGTGATGAGTTTGGTATGGGCATTTAAGAATAAATCTACAGAGAGTTGAAGAGAACATTCAGTGGTTTGAGATGTGCACCATGTGTGTAGAATCCCTCAGTCATCCAGATAGAATCAAATTTGTCAACTGGACAAAAGTTTATTTGGTTGAATACATTTCGCAGCTCATCCAAGCTGCTTCTTCAGTGTCTTCACCGGTGGGCACTGCCTATCTGCCTGAAGGGAGGAGCTAACTACAATGAAATTACTCTGTGACTACCACACCTACTTGTTTTCAGTTTCTGTTAGTTATGTGGGCCTATTAAATATGCAGTGGGGGTGGAGTGTGGGATCTTGTTAGCAGAACCATTCACAGACATAATGGGTGTTTTCACACCTCTGGACCTGACCTGGCCCTATTGTTTCTTTGTTTGTTTTGATTTAGGTTTGAGGATAGAGTTATAAATGGGAGACAAATGATGTCTGAGACCCTTTGTCCAGTTGACAAACTGAATTTCTCCTTTTGCCATATATATCATGTGTATTTTGATAAATTGTATCAACATAGTCAATGATGGGTAGAACTAATTGAGTAATAATTCTTTTCCTGACTTCTTGAGTGAAACAGTTAGCTGAACAGTAAAGAGGACTTAATGTAGCATATGTTCTTTTGATGATGTAATTAATATGAGGTTAATATGGGTCCAGCCAACATTCTAACATGACTAAAAGTTCACAAGAGTCCATTTTGTGTAATATAAGACCTTTAAGCTTATTAGGCCTACCCTTTATTCTTCTTTCATAGCATCATTCATATTAATAAAGACAGCAAAAGGAAACAAACAATACAGTAACAGCACAGCAAAGTATGGCAAAGTATTATAGCAGACCCTAAGTATCATAACTCATGTATCTGTCTGGAGTTAAACATTTGAAGAGAGTGGTACACAAGTTATTCTGTGCAATTATTTCAAATGAGTTAAGTAGCGGTTTGTGGAAAAAGTGTATTCACACATTTATAGAACACATTATGTCTGACACTAAACACATAAAGTAAAGGTGCTGTGAGTGACACTCAGGGCATCAGGTTTAAAATCCAAGGCTGTGTCCAAATGTCCACACTATTTCCTACTTAGGGCACTATTTAGGGCTCACGCCATTTTTCGTGGTGTCCGAATAACCAGTTAGTGAAAAAGTAGTGCACTCAAAATTTCCCACAATGCACCCTGAAAAGTAGAGGGCATCGGTGGTCACTAGAGCACCCAAACGACAGAGTCACGTGACCCGAATGTCGTGAGCTGCTTATCCAAATCTCTCTGCGATTGAGTGCACTGTAGAGGGCGCTAAAGAGTGCAGGGCTTTGTAGTGATGAAGGTTAGGGGCTAGGGTGGACATTCAGACACAGCAAGAAAAGACATGAGTATCGTTGGATTGCAGCGCCCTCAAAACATTCTCAAAACATTGACAGAGTTTGTGTGCACAGTAGAGGCCAAGCATACTGTCTCACACTCACAATAAACTCCTCCATCATCATTAAGAGAGTGTCTATGGCATCATGCCCAAAACGAAGGGACTCAGCTCTCCCAGTAATCCATTTTATGTACAGATTCGAACACTTATTTAATGAGCTACCTCTTGCTGGATTGTCAGGGTCAGCTGTTGACACGTTGGACAGAGACCAAAGCGGGAGATGAGGAGGAGGATCCAACTAGGCCTTCTCCACACACACAAGCCCATAGACTGCGTAAAGAAGTGGACTGAGGTAGCGTGACGTCATCCATAGCGTTTGGCTCCAGTCAAATGAACCTCATGAGGCTAGGGGGGTTATAGGTGCGAATTTGGAGCTGAGTTTGTACTAGAAATAGGAATTTATTTATGGATAAAATAGCAAAATAAAAATACCATTAGCTTCTCTAAATTTGAATACTACAAACCTGTAAGGTAGCTGTGCAGTCATGCTTTGTGCCTTATGTGTGCTCTTTAGACAGCAGGTCAGCCAAAACAAAATATTGTCTATCCTCTTTTGGAGATTTAAGCCAATTAAACTAAAAAGTGCAAATATCCAGCAACAAACCTATCTCCAGTAGTGACCTTTCAGCTGAGAGAGTCCTATTAGGTTTAAACCAACTGGATTTTAGCATTGAAACTGGCAACGCAAATGAGAGAGGCTCATTCTGCTTTCTGATTGGATAATCTTTACATTACAGTTGTGATCAGTAAAAGCTATATTGATATGTTTGATTTGAATCAATCAATCAATCAGTCAATCAATCAAACATTATTTATAAAGCGCTTTTCACAACACAACACAACACAAAGCACCTTACAGTGATTAAGGATTAGAAGATTAGGAGATTGACTTTTATTAATCTCACACAGGAGAAATTGTTTATTTTGTTATTTAGGCTTGGTCAGGACCCAAGCTGGAGGATTTAACCTATGGCGCATGTTTTGGGTTTGTGGGGGAAACCGAAGTGCGCAGAGGAAACCCACCGAGACATGGGGAGAACATGCAAACTCCACACAGAAAGGCCCGGGGGACCCAAACCTTCTTGCTGTGAAGCATGAGTGCTAGCCACTCAGCCAGCGTGCCGCCAACAGGGCGAACACATTTACCTAGGTAAGGTAAGGTAAGGTTAGGTTAAGGTTTATGAAATTTAAAAATCACAATCTTACATACTGTTATGGGAATTAAAAAGTGAATACGCAATGTTCAGAATATCCAATGATAAACATCACTGACCAGAAACCAAACCCATATTATGCAATAAAACACTGAAGTGAGAGCTTCAGGGTATCTTGGCGGTCCACAACGTGTGCTCCTCAAGGCTGAGGCTCAAAAACTAAACATGACAAAGCTTGTAATGTAAAAACTAACTGTGATAAAGTAAAAATCGGTCAAAAGGTCCAATGCACTGTTGGAATTTGAATAAAAGTCCTTTAATAGTTATATGGGACAAGCCAATGTCTTTCGACACACGTGGGGTATTCGTCAGGGCATATCATACGGATAATTTGTTCCATTAGATTTTGAATTTTAAATGCCACTGAATTTTTTTCAACTCTGAAAAAAGATGTTTAAATTACAGTGAACCCTCGCTGTATCGCGGTTCACTCTTCGCGGCCTCGCTGTTTCGCGGATTTTTTTTTCCAATTTTTTTTTTTTCTTTTTTCAATTTTTTTTATAGTGTAACTTTTTTTTTTACAGTGTAACATTCTGTCCTGCGCCCTGATTAGCTAAGAGACTAGACCAGGACTAAACCAGGTCTAAAGCAGGTCTAAACCAGGACTAAACCAGGTCTAAACCAGGACTAAACCAGGTCTAGACCAGGGATGGTAGGGACAGAGTCTCAGATTTCCTTCACGAGAGCGCCTGGGTGACAGGAGGTGTGGCCTTTGTTTACTTGCACGAGCCATGGAAGAGAGTGCGAGCCGGACAAATGGAAGAGCCAAGAATCAACATGGACTCTTCCAAGAATCAACATGGACGGGCCCGCTGCGGCGTCCGGGGGAGCCGCAGCGGGGAGAGGACACTCGCGCGCACAGAGGAGACAGTGGCTCTTCCCCGTGAGAGGACGAGAGGACGAACTCCGACCCCGTCCTAGAGAGCTGTGGAGTATTGGCGACGCATTGATAGCGGACTGATTTTGGAGCCGGGGTGAAATGCAACCAACTCTTGTGAGCGCAGGTTAGTCTTACCTGGTCTTGTGGTGCTCAGAGGCGTCTGTTAGCGGTTCGGCACTGTTAGCAGTGGCTTGAGTCTTGCCCAAAATGATATCCAGGTCGCTTTCCACTCGACTTTCGCACATGGCATGGATATGTGGTACCAAAACAAACACATGTGTCCGCGCGCACGTGCCCGCGCGCACGTGCCCGCGTGTCACGTGCCCCCGCCCCACTATTAATATATTTTAATGAAAATCTACAAAAGTTTGAGTGTTTAAACAAGAGAAAAATGTGAGAAAATGTTAATACCAGTCTCAGAAAGGTGTATAATGTGTCTGGTGAAGCGTTTTCAGCCTTAAAACATGTAGAATAATTGTAAAATATAAAATTGTCCTACTTCGCGGATTTCACTTATTGCGGGCTATTTCTGGAACCTAACCCCCGCGATAAACGAGGGTTCACTGTATTTTTATTCAAAATTTTAGTTGCTGAAATTTTAAGTGTTTTTCAATACAAATTTCACTTTTTATAATATTTATATATCTTGAGAGTGTAAAATTCCCAATGAAAATTTTCGCAGCAAAGATCCGAGACGTCAAGGCAGAAGCAATCGATCCTGTGTGTGTGAGGAGGACAGAGGCTGTTTCCTATTGGCCGTTCTCATTTGTGGGGGAGGGGGGGGGGGTTGATGAGGCTAATTCTGACCAATCAGATAGCTTCACTGCACCATTTCCTGTTTGTTACTAAATTAGATCAGATAATTTTGGATTGATTGCTTCGGCCTTGGCATCTTGGACCAATACTGTGAATTTTTTTCACTGCGAAATTTACACACTGAATTTTGACTGTTGAATTTGAGGGCTTGAAAATATTTGTCCTGAATATTTAGAAGGTGAAATTTTTATTTTGAATTGTAAACACTTTCAAGGGTACACTTAAAATTTCAGCAACTAAAATTGAGAATAAAAAATTATTCAAACATGTTTTTCAGAGTTAAAAAATTGATAAGTGATAAATTCAACGACATTTAAAATTCAATATCTGATGAAACAAATGATCTTCCATAATATTAGGCAAGGTTGTCTCACTATTCTTTAATACTGTTTACCTCAGGTCATAAGAATGTCAAAATGCTTTTACAGCATTACACTATTCCACACAGATATACTATTTATACGATTCAGCCCAAATAGGAAGTGCACAACTCATTTTCACAACCTCTCCATATCCTTCTGTCATGATGTGTTTGAGGACAGTGGGACTTGTGGGAGTTGATAGAGCCTGGTCAGACTGTAATACGTCTTATGAAAGCCCTAACTCCTGACTCTAGGGCCAGCCTGGGTGTACTTCGGCCTGGGTTTGATGCTCCCCACTTGGGCACTTTGGTCTCAGTTAGTCCCTGTAAAGCTCCACAGCCATAAACCTTGGGGTCTAATAATAGCAGTCTTTTCCAGCTTCGTCTTGGATTTGAGAAGCACTGCACCAGGGAGATAAGGCAGCAGTTGTTAGGGGGGAACAACTGAGGCAAACTTTAAAGAAGATATATTTTGGTTTTGTTTCAGTGAACATATGTCACCAGCCGTGGCAAAACCAGACACAAGTCGTCCCAGAGGCATTTTGAGTTATTCACAGATACTCAAAGTGTAGATTCTAAGCTTTCCAACAATGCCTTACACATGGAAATCTGAGGACATTTGAAGAATTTGTGGCAATTTGAAAGCAGCACATCTGAAAATGAGCTTAGGAAAGCCACGTTAAAGATTCCCTAACTCCAGGCCTTCTTGGCTCATTTGCATTACATTAAGCTAAGCCCTCCCCCATCACTGACATTACTATGGTGTGGTGTTTCAGGGCAGGTCAGAATTAGAAGGTCCTTTGTTAAAATGGAAATGCTTTTATAACAAAAAGTCCATATAATCATTCAATAATTCAATAATACACAGGATAATATGTTAAGTCAAAATCACCTATATTGTCAATTTAATACAACACAAAATAGTATAGGACACTACACACACACAAACACGCACACACACACACACACACACACACACACACACACACACACACACACACACACGTACACACGCACCATAGTCCTGTTTTAGTTCATAGTTCATAGTTTGCTTTATTGTCAAAAACCATATGTACAAGTACATATAGAAGATCGAAATTTCGTTTCCCCCTGACCAAGCAGGACAGAGATAGAGACGGCCAGGGGAGGGGCACATGTGCGTTCCGCCGTCTCGGAGATACAGAGATGAAAAGTGGAGTACAATAAATAACAATACAATAACAATAACAACAATTGGACAGGTAAACACACAGCGTTTTTTTCGTTGGTGACAGACGGGCGGGTGGGAAGGGGGGGCATACCAGAAAAATTGATGAAATTGATTGAAAACTGAAGCAGAGGCAGACTTTACTAAATAGACAGGGCAGTGTTTTACATAAAACATATCAGTGCCAAATGTGGTGTCTTGTTTTTGGTAGAGTGCTGTGCGATAAGCTGGCAGCTTTCAGCCTTGGACAAAGAGTCCAGTTGAATCACATTTTCAGGAGAATTGATTACACCAAGGGAAATTTAACATAATCGATATATTTTTAGAACCCGGGCAAACAGACAATTTGCCAGAACCCTGGTTTCTGCCAGGCCCCCAACTTCCTACAGGGCTGTGCGATTCGCAATCCTCCCCCTGGCACGTATGATAATGAATACGGACTGAGCCACTGTTCCCCACAGTTCCACATACATTTATCCGCGATGTTAACCAGCGCCAGGGGGGTTTCCACAGATTGTGATGGAACAGTTCAATCTGTGTTTTCTCCTTCTGATTTTAGCCTCCCCCAGTTTGCAGCCCCTAAAATGACCGGCCAGCCGCTCGGGGTTCTTTTATCCGCTCGGCTCCAATTAGAGAAAACATCCCCCAGGCCAATCCAGATGTCCTGCCATCAAAATTCCAATAGTAAATCGCTCTGCGTCCTCCAGTAACAGCGGTGCCAGGTGTACGACACGTCCCTCGTGCATCAGGCAGCAGTTTCCTCGGGACTGACCAGCTCTCCGAACCGGCGCTCCTCTGTGAAAAAATATACCAATCGTGTGGGACCAGCTTTATCCAGTTCATGATTTAGGATTTTGAAAATCTGTTCCAACAGGAGAAAAATGATGAGACAAGAGAAATAAAACATCACATAGAGCACAGATAAGGGAGGAAGAAGAAAGCGTGTCTGCTCTTCACGACAGCTAGAGTGCTGTCGTAGTCCTGTTTTAGTCCTGTTTTAGTCCTGGTTTATTCTTGGTTTAGTCCTGTTTTAGTCCTGTTTTAGTCCTGGTTTAATCTTGGTTTAGTCCTGTTTTAGTCGTGGTTTAGTCTTGTACACACACGTACACACAGGCTAATGTTGACACAAGGCCCCTGCTTTCACCTAATATCTCCATTTGATGCAGAAATAATATGTTAATAATATGACTCACCCCGTGTTGCCGTGTTGTCTGATAATTCGCATATCTCCACGTGTATGCACATATCACGTATATCCATAGACTTTCGGCAGCTAAATAAATTCGCCACCCGCACTCTGTACATGAGCTCCAGAGAAACGGACGTGTCCCGAATGTGCCATGTGTCCAAGTAGAAGTTAAAAGTCCATTTTCACTGTCCTTATTCTCTTGAAATGCAGCATAAATATTCACAAGCTCCTCACAGCTGATAGGCGAACAGGGGAAAACACAATGGCGCTACTCGGAAAATTATTGGCGGGAGCGCGAGCGTGGGAAATTATGCTGATTTATGCAGGCCCCGTTTCTTTGCGAAAAACAAGCCAATTTGAAATAAACAATGTGTTTTTAACACAACTAATGCTGTTATTTGAAACATGGAGTGGCTTCTTCATGATCTCAACTAGCACATTCTGCAAAATGAAAATCAAAAATTTTGAAAAAAAAAAGAAGAAGCTATAAACGTAATTTTTTCAGTTTCACAAATGCCGAGTTGTAGCGTTTTTTCAAGTGGCAGGGCACATATTGATCTAAAGCAGCTTGATAAAAAAAACAGGTGGTTTGACTTCTTATTTTTTAACTATCGAATTATTCATTCTGAGCATCCTAATTATTCACTATGATGACTTTATAAGTGCTTTTCACAACTCTCAGACCAGAAGGGAGTTTTGTCGTGATGCAAAAGCTAACAACTAGCATGTTAACATGAACTTCCTGATTATCACAGAGTAAAATGCATTATCATTATTATTAGATGCAGTAGCAAATATATTTTTACCTTAAAGGGCCATATTATGCTATTTCATGATCTAATGTTATAATGCCATTACGTTACAAAAAATATACCTGTTCCATTTACGCATATCACAGATCCAAATATGAATATTCTTTTTGACGCGCCAGTGCGTTGTCTGGGAAGGGCGCCCAGGTCCTTGAGAGTTGATAGGCCCCCTCTTCCCACTTTACTGTCCTGTGGGCTTGTTTCTGGATCTCAATAGCCTCCTTTGCGTTTGTTGCCCTCCATCCCAATTATTTTTGCACTTGTTAGCAACAAATAAGAACCTTTATCTGTCAAATAAGAACCTTTATTTGGATATAACACCGAAAGACTCTTTGAAGTTAAACACAAACCCTGCATATTTAGGGTTCTTCTCTCAAACAGAAAACACATACAGGGAGTGCTTCATTGTGTTCTTAGACTCCATACACCTTCATCTCTGGCAATCTCTACTGAAATCTACTTAAGGTAAAAGGAGCTGTTAACTTGAAAACTATCGCTTCATGACATCACAAGGTGGAACAGAGCATTTTGAGCTTTGGAGATGTAGACAGACTAATAACAAAGGATTACTCAAACAAGTGTGAATGAAACAAAACTCAACTCCAGGTCTGTTTTTGAGGAGGTAACAGAATTATAATATGACTAAAAGCTCACAAGAGTCTATTTTGTGTAATACAGGGGGTCCTCGGGTTACGACGGTCTCGACTTACGACGTTTCGTGGTTACGAACGCGCCCCCATTAAAAAAGAATAATAATATTACACGTCATTCCGTCTTACGCAGTTTAGCGTGGTAAGCGACGTAAACAAACGCGAACGGTGCGCGGCGCACGGCGGAAAAATACGCTTTGTTGTGGTTGTAGGGCAAAGAAGACGGCCTCGTGTGCGACCTGATGTGGGCTCTGATCTGCTCCTATGAAAGCGACAGTGATAACCAAGCAGCGTAGTGGTCTAATTATTGAGATGGAAAGGTTATTGGTGCTTTGGTTGGAAGATCAAATTCAAAATCCGACTTACGACGAAATTCGGGTTACGACGCGTCTTAAGAATGGATCAACGTTGTAACCCGAGGACCCCCTGTATCGGACATTTTTAAAAATTAAATAGGAGAAAAAAGTACGTACCAAGGGGGGTTGATCTGCAATATGGTGTCTTGAAAATGAGCGATTAAAGATTGCTCAAACATACACGAATCATTCCAAATGCAACTTCAGGCGAGTAAATGGTGAGGGGAAATAACTATAACATGGCTGAAAAGTGGATTTTGCTGAATAGGTCTGCTTTAAAGGCTTTACAGCTTTTATCAAAGTGCCTTATGTTCTAATGGTCCATGTCCTGCTGAGTTCTCTCCAGCTCCTCCTCCATGTTTCATTTATGTTTTCTATCTAAAGCCAGGGGCCCCTCCATGTGCCCTAAGTCTCTAATGCACTCTCCCTGGTTTCAATATTTCACAAGGAGGGACAGAGCAAATGCCAAACTACCGAAGGCACTGAGCTACTTATTTCTCATGGTGAGCATGGTATATGTTTCCTCTTCTCTGCAGCAAACCACTCACGATGTTAGCAACCATCCAAAATACCAAAATACTCATGACTGTGGTGCTATGGTTTTCATTGTTGATGCTTGTCTCCATGGAGATGTAAGTTTTGTTTCATTCATATATTCACACTTGCTGAACACAGAAACCCTGCATATTTAGGCTGAGCTCTTCTTTCAAACTGAAAACACTCTGTTGCACCTTGTGATGTCATACAGGAAGTGCTCCACTGTGTGTTTTAAACTCCATACTTTTTCATTAGACTCATCCAAATTTTGGATACTTTCAGCCCTGGAATTGCCAATCTCGACTGAACAAAAGGTGAAAGTTAGCTGTTAACTTGAAAACTACTGCTAGATGACATCACAAGGTGGAACAGAGCATTTTGACTCTCCAGTGCTCAAAATGCTCTGTTCCACCTCGTGATGCCAGGAAGCGATAGTTTTCACATTAACCTTTTACCGGTACCTTTTAATCAGTAGAGATTGGGAATTCCAGGACTGAAATGATCCAAATGATTTTAGTCAAGAAGTTTACAAACACAGTGAAGCACTTCCTGTATCACATGACATCACAAGTTGGAGCAGAGCATTTTCAGTTTGAGAGAAGAACTCAGCCTAAATATGCAGGGTTTGTGTGTTAAACGTGTAAATGAAACAAAACCCAACCCGAGGTCTGTTTGTGATGAGGAAACTACATGGATCCGAAAATAGAGTAATATGGGCACTTTAATGCAATGGAACATCTCAAAGCAATAAGATATCTCCATTTGGTATCAGAAATGTTATGTACTGCATTTTTAAGTATATTTTGCTGGATCATATGGCGTGTATAACAGTTTATCTCCCAGCCTCACTACTAACCTGACTGAGGTCTACAGGCCCTCCAGTCAAAAAGACTTTAGAACTTCTGCCATTCCACTCTAGCTCCTGCATATTTCATATACACCACAAAAATGGTTACAAGATATGGCAGTCAGGACCGCCCAACAGGTAGTGCAATTCTACAGATGGTTGTCATGGTAATGT
Organism: Paratrypauchen microcephalus; assembly: GCA_036785185.1. Classification (NCBI taxonomy): domain Eukaryota; kingdom Metazoa; phylum Chordata; class Actinopteri; order Gobiiformes; family Gobiidae; genus Paratrypauchen; species Paratrypauchen microcephalus. Next base: position 1,465,585 of record JAVJIX010000075.1, read on the forward strand.
ATGAAAAACATCCAATATTGCTGTGTTTCAGATGACATACAAACATTTTATACAACACAATAGCTCAGCTGGTACATCCACTGACTCACAGGTTGGCGATGTGATTCCAGCTCCTACAGATGAATGCTGTTGTTGTGTCCATGGGCAAGACACTTAACCCACATCACCCCCATTGTTTGCGTACACTGGTGTATGAGTGTGTGTGTGAATGGGTGAGGGGTTCCTTGTTCAAATACAGATTTCTGTTGTAGCACAGTGAGTTGTTCTTTTTAATTTGATTTAAAACAAGGCCAGTACACAGCACTGAGTAACCTCAGAGAGAAAAGATGCACTAAGCCAGATTAGGTACAAGCTCCTTTCCATCTGCAGTCCTTGGGCAGGTACAAGATACATTAAAGAAACTATTTACATTAAACCAACTCTAACAACATTTCATCATTAACATTGTCTCCTTAAAATAACCACAATCCAATTCATCATGAAACATTTAAAACAATCAAAATTGAGTTACAGTGGTCCCTCGCCATATCGCGGTTCACCTTTCGTGGCCTCGCTGCTTCGCAGATTTTTTTTTATAGTGTATCAATGCGCATTGTGTTCTGTGTCCTGATTGTCCTGAAAGGGACTGTCGACCTTTGCCGATTTGTCAGTCCTTCTCCTCCGTGCTGTGTCTCCTGTACAGTACAGAAAGCGTTCAGTTTGCCAGATTTATATAAATGTTCGATCGTGAGCAGAGTGACTCTGGAGTGCTGTATGTTTGTAAATCTACAAAAGTTTGAGTGTTTAAACAAGAAAGAAATATGTGAAAATGTTAATGCCAGTCTTAGAAAAGTGTATAATGCGTGTGTTGAGGCGTTTACAGCCTTAAAACATGTAGAATAATTGTTAAATATAAAGTTGTCCTATGTCGCGGATTTCGCTTATCTCGGGTCATTTTTATTACGTAACCACCGCGATAAACGAGGGACCACTGTATTCTAATTTCCATAAATAGAAGATTGGAAATTCAACATTATCTCCTAAAAATACTCAAATTCATTGTCACTCAATCAGTATCCTCTAAAATGTACTTTTACCAAATTCATCAGTATTATCCTCTAAAATACAATTCATCAGCAACATTACCATCAAGACAAATGTCATTAGTCAAACACAACACATCTGCATGTTCACAATACATCTATAGTACAATCAGTCAGAATACTTGAGTCTTGTCACTAGAAATGATCAGGTTCAACATTTGTGAATTCACCTTTATGATATTTCTTGGCAAAGTAGAAGGTATTTAATAGAGAAGTTTCTTGTCTCTTGACCCCATTTTGATATTCTTCCACTGGGTTCCAAATTGTCTTCCTGTTTCCTGATACAATGTGCTGTAGCTTCATTAGTGGGATGCATGCTGATTATGTTGTGACAGCACTCTGAAGGACGAGAGACTGAAGGGGGAGTGACTTTGCACAGGGAGCAATGGGAGTAGGGACTCAGAGCATCAAAAACAACTGGACTAATAATGATCAATAATAAAAAAATGTGCAATTCTAACAGGTTAGAATGAGCCTCCAGACATTCATCCATGTTCAGATCCTCAAAAGAAACACACTAAATATTTTATAATCAAGGTAGATTTTCAAAAATTTGCCTGAAAAAGTTCTACCTAAAAGTACACTGTGTATATTTTCTGGTGAAGGGTCCGTCAAATGGTTTTCTTTATAGAGATGTTATTGACGTCTGGAATGTCCTACAGTATAGTATTAAACCTTTCTATCTTCATGGAGACGTCAGTTTTTGAGCAATAGAAAAAGCTGTAATTGGATACATGTAAGGTAAAACAGTTGAAGGCCATATTGTGGAAAAATCCAGGCAGAGAAATAGAAAGAAGAGAAGAAGTGACTTTATTGATCTCACACAGGAGAAATTCATCTCTGCATTTAACCCATCCTCTTATTAGGAGCAGTGGGCAGCACATTACTGCGCCCGGGGACCATCTCCATGATCTTGCTTCGGTTTGGTCAGGACCTAAGCTGGAGGATTTTTGCCTATGGTGCATATTTTGGGTTGATGGGGGAAACCGGAGTGCCCGGAGGAAACCCACCCAGACACGGGGAGAACATGCAAACTCCACACAGAAAGGCCCGGGCGACCCGGGTATCAAACCCAGACCATGCATGCAAAAGACGGCCCTTTGCCAGAAAAGTTACACAATGCACCTTAAAGGAATCATGGGGCCAATTCACCTGAAAGCGCCAAGAAAAAATGGTCTCCAGGTCATAGATTAGCCATGCCAGAGTTAATACGTTGTTTTCAGCAAATATAACATAACAATGAAAAGTAACATGAAGATCTATTTTGTGGTAGCAGTTATTACCCCATATAAGTAAAGTGGCCTCTCTTTAAGAATCCCTAATTCTAATTTAAAAACTGACTCATTGTGGTATATATTTTCTAAGCCACATTGTTGTACCGTAAAAAATCATGATTCCAGTGCTTAGGCGAACATACAGTATCTTGGCTAATGAGCTGCGTACTATAGTTAGTTTAGCCTACATGATGCACTAACAATCGTATGTTTGACTTGTTTACACATCTACAAAAGACTCTGTGCTCCCAGTAGCTACATGCATGCTATCCTTGTGCACACTTTGAAATACCATACACTTTTAACTTTAACCCTCCTGTCGTGTTCGGGTCAAATCTGACCGTTTTACAACTTATAATATTCATAAATATTATGTTTTTCATCTGATTACCTCAAGACCTTATGATATCCTCCACACTGTGGACATGAACATATAAAAGTGATGATCACCTATTTCGTTAAATTTTGAGTGTTTTAATCAACCTTGTTACACCTGTGGTGTTCCCGGTCAAAAGTGACCGCCATAGGAAATGAATGGGTATCCAGAGTAAATTGATTCAACATACAGAAAACATCCCCATACACATTGCCCCAGCTCTCACACACACACACACACACACACACACACACACACACACACACACACACACACACACACACACACACACACACACACACACAAACCAGGGTATGCGTGTTGTGCTGGACATGACAACCGGTCTCCAAGGGCATAATATCACATGTGACAACTTCTTCACATCACATGCTTTTGGTCAGGAGCTACTGAAAAGAAAGCTCACCCTGGTAGGGACAGTGAAGAAGAACAAGCCCGAACTTCCCCCTGCGCTGGTATCGACCAGAGGAAGACAGGCACTCTCATCACAATTTGCATTCACTGACACTCACACTTGTGTCATACGTTTCCAAGAAGAACAGAAATGTCATCCTGATGAGCACAGTACACAAAGACACCGCTATCAGCGCCACAGAGGACAGGAAGCCCCTGATGATCCAGGACTACAACAAGAACAAGGGAGGCGTTGACTGCCTTGATAAGGTAATGTAAAGTCTCATCATGCATTTTATTTTATTTTTATCTAGGTGAATCAGCATTTTGTGTATGACAGATTGAATATTGTTCCTAATCTCTTATTATTTATTGTTCCTTTATTGAAGCTTACTGGTACATACACATGTAAGCGGATGACGGCTTGCTGGCCTGTGGCACTGTTCCACAACATCCTGGATGTGTTAGCTTTCAACGCGTATGTGGTGTGGACAGCAATCGACCCAACCTGGAATCAGGGGAAAAGTTTCAAGAGGAGACTTTTCCTCGCTTTGGTGACTCCTCTTATACAGCAACGCCAGCACATTCCCCGCACACCAGCCTCCGCCAGTCTGGTTAGGAGCATGCAAGCTCCAGCCCCAGCCCCAGCCCTGGCTGCTCTCCCCCAACAAGGACATGGGCAGAAAAGGAAGCGTTGTGGCCTCTATGCCCCTAGAGACATCAAAACGAGCCTGACATGCTGCTAATGTCATGCTTATGTTTGCAAGGCCCACTCTGACCTGAGTGTCACATGCCACTCATGTGCATGAAAACACAAACACACACACACACACACACACACACACAGACACACACACACAGACACACACACACACACACACACACACACACACACACACACACCCTGTTGAGTTTGGTGTTTGGTATTCCATTTATTTTTTGTATTATATGTTCATTTTGTAGTTCATTTTCAGTGCCCAATTGTATTTTAACTGATGTTATTTAATGTTTACTTCTATAAATTGTTGTTAGACACTACTTTGAAACATTGTTCTCAACTAAAGAATGCTTAATAAAAAAATTGGTGTGGAAAAAAAAATGTTTGTGCTAATTTAAGAGCAGTTAAAACAGATCGGTCAATTTTGACCGGGAACACTAAAGTAGGGGGCTGGAGGCGAACACGACCGGAGGGTTAAACATAAAATGGCTAACATTAGAGATGCAGCAGTGCTCAGACACTGGTAACACAGAACAAATCAAAGTGTGTGTGTTTGTTGGAAGTTTCTCGGTATTGGAAAACAAGATGGTGATGCGAATGGACACAGCGCCCCCTCTCTGTGCCGATAGCGCAGTGTTTTCATCGTCTTTGTCTAGTCTGTATTTTTCGTCTACCGTGTTTTTTAACAATATAGTAGATAGTTTTTGTTAGACATCGGCAGAACTGCCCAGCACAACTCCCCGGACACTGTATTAGAGGAGAAACTAGAGCAGCTTGGACTACTCCGCCGGCCTGCTGCTACTGCTGCTACACCGGACTCGATTGCTGCCCCCCGCCTGCAGAGGAGGTGCCACAAGCGATGTGTGAGGAAGCAGAAGAGAGGCAAGTGCGGAGGTATATGAATTAGGCTAGTGGCTAGCCCACACTGTCCGGCTATTCCATCTATTCTCCTCTCCAACGTGCAGTTTTGGATTGCAGTCTGCCCAGCAGCACGACGTGAGGGAGTGCTGTGTTTTTGTTTTGATGGAAAAATAGCTTCACGAAAATATCCCGGGCTCCGAAATGCGACTGGACAAGCTAACGTGCTACCGCTCGGACCGAGCTACCGGCGTCACTGGAGTTAAATCCCGTGGAGGGGTTGCATCTATCTTCGGGATGCTTATTGTCGGGATGCTGTGGTTGTATGTAGACACTGTTCACCCCACCCACAGCCAACAACGCTGATATAAGGGAGGCAATGTACAAATATACACTGTATATAATTCGATCAGCGAACAATAGACAGCTCACCCGGATGGATTTTTATCCTAACCAGAGATTTCAATCATGCAGACCTCAGGACTGTCATCCCACAAATGCATCAGCATGTTGATTTCCCAACCAGAGGAAACAACATTTTGGACATGGTTTACACTACACAAAGGAGCATACAAGGCTTCCTCCCTCCCCTACATACGCCTCTCTGACCACATCTCTGTTCTGCTCAGACTGGCATACAGACCCCGGGTGAGAGTCATCAAACCGGTTTTGAAGCAGATCCAAGTGTGGCCAGAGAGGGCCTCGTCTGCACTACAGGACTGCTTTGGCACAACAGACTGGGAAGTGTTCAAGCATGCTGCCACACACAACTACCACACGGACATTGTCACTGCGTGCACATGGACAAGTGGAATCTGATTGCAAATGGATTGGGGTCGTATCGGATTCATGTGCACAGGCTAAGGATCGTATAGGGATTGGTTTCCGGAATCTGATTGGAACCCCTGGCTTAGGCCAATAGAAATCCGCTTGGTGCCGCCTTGTGCATGATATCGGATCAGATTGGCTTACTGTGCATGCGCGGGAATTTTCGCCAGGGATTTCACCTGGAAGTGGCAGGAGGTGCCGACGCTGCCATAAGTAGCGATTGTTGCTGAAAAAAGTCAGACGAAATCATGGCTGCGAAGAAAGAATGCACAACACGTACACCAATGCTGCTCCTTCAAACTCCTCGAGCGCCATCTTTGTATACCTCCAGATTTGTTGTGTTTTTATTGAGTAGCCATCACCCGGGAGTAGGTGGACTACAGTATCACATAGAGTAGCGGAGCCGGCCAGGTCGCTGCCCATTATCCGATTACACGACTTTCATGTGCACTCGGATTAGAGGACAGACCACCCGCCGAGTAACAGGATCGGATTTGGATAAATCCAATCAGATCCTACCATGTGCACGCAGTGAGTGACTTCCTACATCTCCAAATGCATTTTTTAAAAATCTTTTATTATTTAAGTTACATATTCTCAAAACCACAATAACATTTGCAAAGTACTCAGAAGACACAACGGGGGATGTGGGCACGGGAACAAACACCACTGGGTATGAGGGCCAAGGAAGGCAAGGGCAGAGGGGGGCAGAGGTCAGAAGTCCAACCGAGGGGAACCGGTTTGGGAGACGGAGAAAAGAGTATTGTCTGGGGTGAAAGAACTCCGCTTCTCTTGCGGAGTGGAGATGGTGAACGTGGGCGCGAAGGAAAATTACATTGATGATGTCACACAAACCAAGACCATCATCACCAGCGCTAACCAGAAGCCATGGCTGACAGGGGAGGTTCACAGACTGTTGAGAGCCAGGAACGCTGCCATCAGAGCCGGGGATGTCACACATCTGAAGGCAGCGAGAACCAACCTGTCCCGTGGCATTAGGAAAGCAAAACACAAATACATATAGAAAATAACTAACTAATAACACAGAGAGCATCCAGAACATCACGGACTACAAATCCTCACCACAGACCTGTGACAACAACATCACCCTGCTCAACAATCTCAACAGCTTCTTTGCACAGTTTGAGGCACAAAATGACACCCGACCAAAGAAGACTCCACCACCTCCCCACGACCACTCTCCAGGATCAACACTCGCAAGGCTGCAGGCCCGGACAAGATCCCTGGTCATGTGTTGAAGGACTCTGCAGAGGTCAAGGATGTCTTCACCAACATCTTTAATGCTTCTCTGAGACAGGCTGTTGTTCCCTCCTGCTTCAAAACCACCACCATTGTTCCTGTGCCAAAGAAGTTCACTCAGGCCACTTTTAATGACTATCGCCCTGTTGCACTGACCCCCATCATAATGAAGTGCTTTGACACATATTAAATCCACCCCTTCCCTCCCCCCCCGCTTCACCGAGGGTGCAATCTCCTCTGCTCTCCACCCAGCCCTCACCCACCTAGACAATAAAGACTCATATATGAGAATGCTGTTCATAGATTTCAGTTCAGCATTCAACACCATAATCCCACAGCAGCTCATCACCAAACTGGGCCACCGGGGGGTTCAGACCTCACTGCTGGACTTCCTCAGTGAGAGGCCACAGGCAGTGCGGGTCGGCAGAAACACCTCGAGCTGCATTAGACTGAGCACAGGAGCCCCCCAGGGCTGTGTGCTCAGACCGATGCTCTTCACTCTGCTGAACCACGACTGCGCACCAGCTTTCAGCACCAATCACATTTTGAAGTTTGCAGATGATCATCTCTAATAACCATGAGACAAACTACAGGAGTGCTCTCCAAGATCCGTGGGAGAGCCTGGGAATCGAACCCGGAATTGCACTGCTGCACATTTACTACTGAAACTACTACTGTTGGAAATTAATTTTTATCTTTGCACATTCTATTGCATATTACTGCAGATTTAACTGCAGCAATTTCCAGAGCACATTTTGATGCACACTGCACATTTTGGACATCTGTAAATAGGTATTTATTTATTCTTTGCACTGCTTAGATTTTAGACTTTAGATTTTGTCTTAGATGGTTTTTGTATTGTCTTTACTCTTTTTTGTATTTTTGCACTGTACTTTTTGCACTGCTGGCCAGAGAGAAACACATATGGTAGAATTGACAATAAAGCTGACTTTGAACTTTGAAATTTGAGCTTAAAATTCCATAAAATGCCATAACTTGGATGGACCAGGAGTGTCCAAACTACGGCTAAGGATCTAAATGCAGCCCGCCGACAATCTTTAGTTGGCATCGACAGAATAAAGGCTCCCTCAAAGGTGTAACTTTGAAGATCCATCAAATTATTTTCTCCATAAAATGTTATTGCTTTGTCTGGAATGTTTCACAGTATGGCATTAAAGGGATATGCCACCCCCAGGTCAAATTTGGGCATCTCCCCACAGTCCAGAGACTAAAATAAGTGGTGGAAAGCGTTTTCCTGCTCACCCAGCCATTGTCCGAGTCTGTCGCCACTGACCGCCGCGGTATCTGCAGCTCCTCCGCCTTAGACTGGAGTCTAACGTCGCTAGAGAAAGATTTCGGCCAAAAGGAATTAATTTGCTCGATGCGTTTCCCAATTACGATATGTGTAGTGCGCATTCATATCGAGTGCAAATGAATGTGCAAATCAACACGGAGAGCTTGCCTTGGTCATTTTGGGTGGGAACTATTTTCCAGTGCGGAAGAATACAGTCGAATCACGCAGTACGCTGCCAGGGGAATCCCAGTTACGCACCGGGAAGGGAGTTCCCCTGTTGCACAACGTGGTGCGTGATTCGACAGACTCGGACAATGGCTGGGTGAGCAGGAAAACGCTTTCCACCACTTATTTTAGTCTCTGGACTGTGGGGAGATGCCCAAATTTGCCCTGGGGGTGGCATATCCCTTTAAACCTTTCTATCTTCATGGAGACCAAACCAGACCAAGTTACAGGTCAGATCTGTGGAGAGGCGACCCCCCTCACAGTCAGAATGCCTGTTTTTCTAGCTATTTTTGAGCTATAAATCCACCTGTAATTGAATACATGCAAAGTAGAGCTGTTTAAAGTCATACTGTGGAACATTCCAGGAAGAGCAATGACATATCCATAGAAACAAGCCTCCAACCAAAAAGTTACACAATGCAGAACAGCAACATGAATTGTCCAATGTGGTTCACTTGATCTTTCGATAATTTCTGATAACCGGACTTCTCCCGTCCAGCACATGGAATGCACCTTACAAAACAGCACTGACTTGAAACACACTTTAGTAGTTTTTAAAGACTGTTTTTGACATACAATATTTTAAGCTATTATTATTAGTTATTATACCGCTCATGATGTGGAGTGCAGTGTTTAGTTTCTGTGTATTTTTTTATTCTGATGTGACAAATCAATTCTGAATGTATGTATTTAGGTTCTTTTTCCAGACCAAGTGTTTTCATACCTGACAGTTTGGACTGCTCACTCGCAGTCTTCCTCAGTCACTCGCAGTCTTTCTCAGAGTGGTAACGTGATGTTGCTGTGACGTGTCCGCTCAGCTGATTTCAGCAGGTTTTAGCGGTGACTTCAAACAGGTGGAGGCAGGACGACAACGCCATCTGCAGTCCGACTTCCTCGGGACAGTATTCCAGGTGTGTGAGAGTAAAAAGAAAACATAAGTTAATGTGAATGGTTAATCTTTATATAGAACTGTCAATCAAACCTGCTGCTAACACTAGCCAACGTAAGGAAAAGTAGCAACCTGATTGGTCTCTTATTATTGCTTCTTTCTTGATTTAAGGACAAAAATAGTGACATTAAAACCCAAAAGACAAAATTAGCCAGACTTGTATGGAACCACTTTGCTCCATTGCTAACTTTCTACTTATTTCCTATACATTTGGTGGCAGAAATAGAGATTACATTGCACGTTACAGCTGCGATGAATCAGAATAATCATGACTAATCGATAACAAAACTAATTGTTGACTATTTTAATCATTCTTTAGCTCCACTCGCTCCATACGTCTGCAGCCAGACCTCTCTTAGTTTTATTATGATTATATTAATCTGAATGTCTCGTCCTGTTGACAACTATGGGGTCCTTTGACCTGCTATAGATCAAACCTGGGTGATGGTTTTGGGGCAAAGAAGAGTTGAATGTGGTTGTGTAGTGCACTCAGAGTTCTCTGTGGATGTAACTGGAGGGACTGTTGTATCTACGTGCGTGTGGTCTGCGGGGTGTACATTATATTCCCCGGTGGACTTTAAATTGGTCAGTCTTGTCTCTCTGCTGATGTCTGCGCTGTGATGGCCGTGTGGTGTCCATTATCATCTGACCTGTTTCCACTCGCTGAACTTTAAGCTGATTCACCTGACTCGAGGCTTCTCTCCATCTCTCTCTCACCCTCTCCTCTTTCACTTCCTTCCTCCTCCCTTTTCTCTCTCTCTCTCTTATGCCCCCCCCTTCTGTCTCTCTCTCCCTTCAGCTCTCAGCTCCATCCATCCATCCATCCATCCATTTTCTTCCGCTTATCCGGGGCCAGGTCGCGGGGTCAACAGTCTAAGCAGGGACGCCCAAACCTCCTTAGTTTAGTTTAGTCTTTATTTGAAGGGACAATGTACAGAGACATTATGTACAAAGACAGAGATGTTCTGCACCAGAGTATAGCTACAAAGCTAATTTCCATCTGCAGTCCCTAGTTACATGGATAAAAAAACAATGGTCTATATCAATAAAAGCAATCAAAGATTTTCTCTCTTAAAACACACACATACACACACACACAGCATCACACATTTAACTTTGACACACATCTCATTACGCAGTAACACAGCAAAACATAATATACACCCACTAACATTAACCCAAAACACACAATCACACACATCCATGTACTATTTACACACCATATCATTCACAATAACAATAACACATAAAAACATAATTCTTATATTTGATTTCAATGCTGTATTAACGGATTAACGGATTCACTACTGTATAACCTGCTGGTTAACGTGGTGTGTGCTGGCAGTTTTGATTATTCCACAGCCACTTTTTCAGTTCTTCACCACAGACACTTCCTCCAGCTCCTCCGGGGGGACCCCAAGGCGTTCCCAGGCCAGCCGGGAGATATAGTCCCTCCAGCGTATCCTGGGTCTTCCTCGGGGTCTCCTTCCGGTGGGACATGCTGAGGGAGGCATCCAGGAGGCATCCAGAACAGATGCCCAAGCCACCTCAGCTGGCTCCTCTCCGAGCTCCTCCTGTGTGACCGAGCTCCTCACCCTATCTCTAAGGGTGCGCCCAGCCACTCTGCGGAGGAAACTCATTTTGGCCGCTTGTATCCGCAATCTTGTCCTTTCGATCATTATCCAGAGCTCATGACCATAGGTGAGGGTAGGAAGGTAGACTGACCGGTAAATTGAGAGCTTCGCCTTTCGGCTTAGCTCCCTCTTCACTACAACAGTCCGATACAGCGACCGCATCACTGCCGACGCTGCACCGATCCGCCTGTCAATCTCACGCTCCATCCTCGCCTCACTCGTGAACAAGACCCCGAGAGGGCAAGCCACCTTTTTCCGGTTGAGAACCGTGGCCTCGGATTTGGAAGAGCTGATCCTCCCAGCTGCTTCACACTCGGTTGCAAACCGCCCCAATGCATGCTGGAGGTCATTGAAGCCATCAGGACAACATCATCTGCAAACAGCAGAGATGAGATCCTGTGGTTCCCAAACCGGATCCCCTCCGGCCCCTGACTGCGCCTAGAAATTCTGTCCATAAATATAATGAACAGAACCGGTGACAAAGGGCAGCCCTGGTGGTGTCCAACATGCACCGGAAACAGGTCCGACTTACTACCGGCAATGCGAACACAGCTCTTGCTCCGATCATACAGGGACCGAACAGCCCTTAGCAAAGGGCCCCGAACCCCGTACTCCCAGAGCACTCTCCACAGGACCCCACGAGGGACACGGTCGAATGCTTTCTCCAGATCCACAAAGCACATGTGGACTGGTCGGGCAAACTCCCATGCACCCTCGAACACCCGATGGAGAGTATAGAGCTGGTCCAGTGTTCCCCGGCCGGGACGAAAACCACACTGCTCCTCCTGAATCCGAGGTTCGACTATCGAATTCTCCTCTCCAGCACCCTGGAATAGACCTTACGGGAAGGCTGAAGAGTGTGATTCACACCCTCCGGTCCCCCTTCTTAAAACAGAGGGGCCACCACCCCGGTCTTCCAGTCCAGAGGTACTGTCCCCAACCGCCACGCGATGTTGCAAAGACGTGTTAGCCAAGACAGCCCTACAACATCCAGAGACTTAAAGGTCCCATGGCATGAGATTTTCACTTTCTGAGGTTTTTGAACGTTAATGTGAGCTCCCCTACCCTGTTTAGACCCCCCCATGGTTAAAAGTTGCGAAATGTCTAAACTGAGTATTTGCGATCCTTTTCTGTGTTAGAAAAAATCAGAGCTCAAACGGGCGATTTTGAACAAGGCACCTTGTTGACGTCAGATCGAAAAAAGAAATGCAAATGCAGTTCCACCCCCATCTGTCTGTACTCAGCGTCTCTGTAAATCACGCCCAGAGAGTTTGGACTGCGAATGCGCTAGGCAATGCGAAATGCGTTTTTTTATTTGCCTGGAGGCACGTCCGAGTGTTTCTAGGCTCGGAAGTCCTTTATCTGAGCCTCTGGACCTTTGAACAGCAGTGGTTTAATTTTATTTTCTGTGGAAATGTGTTTATTTTTCAATGGAACGCTTCTAATCTCTTCTCCACCCAAAAACGCGGAAATGGATCAGAGAGCGCACAGCTGAGAGCTGAGAGCGGAGAGTTTGGCCACGCCCCCACCCTCTACTATAGGCCATCTCTTTTCTCCTCATTTGCATTCAAGCAACAACACCAATAATGGCCTGTTCAGAGAGAGAAAAAATACTCTTTCTCATCTTATCTCTGTTTCTCATGCACTGAGTGTTGATTTTGAAGAAGGATTCATTGACAGTATTAGGGAACCATTAAGGAGCCATATAAAAGCATCAAGTAGTACCATGTCATGGGATCTTTAAGATGCTCATGACGGATCTCATCCACCCCCGGGGCCTTGCCACCGAGTAGCTTTCCAACCACCTCAGTAACTTCAGCCAGTGTGATGAATGCACCTCAGACCTTACGACCACAGCTACAGGCGGCCGCATCGACAATAGAGGCAGAGAACAAAGCCCATTCGGACTCTATGTCCCCAGCCTTCCCCGGAATTCGGGAGAAGCTCTCCCGGAGGTGCGAGTTGAAGGTACCTCTAACAGAGGGCTCTGCCAGACATTCCCAACAGACCTTCACGATACGCTTGGGCCTGCCAGGTCTCTCCAGCTTCCTCCCCCGCCAGTGGACCCAACTCACAACCAGGTGGTGGTCAGTTGACAGCTCTGCCCCTCTCTTCACCCGAGTGTCCAAGACACGCGGCCGGAGGTCAGATGACACGACAACAAAGTCGATCATCGACCTCCGTCCTAGGGTGTCCTGGTGCCATGTGCACTGATGGACACCCTTGTGTTCAAACATGGTGTTCGTTATGGACAAACCATGGCTAGCACAGAAGTCCAATAACAGGACACCACTCGGGCTCAGATCAGGGAGGCCGTTCCTCCCAATCACCCCTCTCCAGGTGTCACTGTCGTTGCCCACGTGGGCGTTGAAGTCTCCCAGGAGAACAACGGAGTCCCCGGTCGGTGCACTGTCCAGTACCCCTCCCAGGCACTCCAAGAAGGCCAGGTACTCTGCACTGCTGTTCGGCCTGTAGGCCGACACAACAGTGAGAGACCTCTCCCCGACCCGAAGGCACAGGGACGCGACCCTCTCGTTCACCGGGGTGAACTCCAACACTCGGCGGCTGAGCTGTGGGGCAATGAGCAGGCCCACATCGGCCCGCCGCCGTTCCCCGCGGGCAACGCCAGAGAAATGGAGGGTTCAGCCCTCCTCAAGGAATTGGGTTCCAGAGCCCAAGCTGTGCGTGGCGGTGAGGCCGACTATATCTAGTCGGTAACACTCAACCTCCTGCACAAGCTCAGGCTGCTTCCCCCCTAGCGAGGTGACATTCCATGTCCCTAGAGCTAGTCTCCATGTCCGGAGATTCGGCCGCCGAGGCCCCTGCCTTCGACTGCCGCCCAGATCTCTTTGCACCCGGCCCTTATGGATCCTCCTGCAGGTGGTGGGTCCACAAGAAGACGGCCCCACGTCGCTCCTTCGGGCTTCGCCCGGCCGGGCCTTTCCCCACGGGGCCCGGCTCGCTGGCGAGCACCCACCCCAGGTCTGGCTCCAGGGTGGGGCCCCGGTAACACCAATCCGGGCGACGTATCTGGCCTTGTTTTCTGTCTCGACATAAGGGCTTCTGAACCGCTCTTAGTCTGACCTGTCCCCCAGGACGTTTGCCTTGGGTGACCCTACCAGGGGCATAAATCCCCCGACAACATAGCTCCCAGGATCATTCGGGCACTCAAACCCCTCCACCACATTAAGGTGGCGGCTCAGCTCCTCTCTCCTTTCTCTCTCTTCCATCATTCCCACTCTCACTCCTCTTCCCCTTTGTCATTCTGTCTCCTCTCTCCCTTCTCTCTTCTCTCTCATTCTCCTGTCTTCCTCCACTTTCTCTCCTCTTCCTCTTCTCTCCTCTGTCCTCTCCCTTCTTCTTTTCTCTGTCTGCCCCCCTTCCTCCCTCCTCTCCTCTTCTCTCCTCTCCTCTCTATGTCGCTCCTCTCTCCCTCCACTCCCCCCTCCTCTTCTTTCCTATCTCCCTCCATTCATCCTTCCTCTGCTCTCTTCTCTCCTCTCTGTGTCTCTTCTTTCTTCCTCCTCTCCTTTCTCTCTCTGCCCCCCACCCCTACCCTTATCCTCCTCTTCTTTAGTGAGTCGGCTTCATTAGAAAAGGAGAAGTTTAAGTGTCTAATCATCCTGTCACAGATTGGTTTTATTTACGTCATAGTTGCCTTTTTTTATCAATATAGTGTGAGAGGCAGAGCGGTCTTAGAGGCATCAGTTTAAGAACCACAGCCCAGGATGGTTTCTTTACATAGCAGCTTTATTCAGCTTTATTGAGCAAACAACAGCACTGGACTACAAATTTGGTCCCACTTTTTAAAAGGGCGCACAGTTTCCCATTGAGTGGCCACTACCAACTATTCAGGTAACCAACTAGTCCTCTTCCTTTTACAATATGGCACAATCCATACATTAGAATAAATATTTACACATATATACACAATTATCAATAATCATTATGAATTATACAAATCCCCACCATTTTTCTTTTTTTCGTAAATTTTTGTAAACCAAGCACCCCTGCACACTTTCAACTTTTCAAAGTTCCCACCCGGAACCAATATAAGCCAGGTGAAGTCTGTCGGAACGCAGACACTTAGACTTAGACTTAGACAACTTTATTGATCCACAAGGGAAATTTGTTTTGGGTACGGTAGCTCACTCATCAAATATAATATATGATATGTACAGTGGTCCCTCGGTCCCTCGCTCTATCGCGGTTCACTGTTTGTGGCCTCGCTGTTTTGCGGATTTTTTTTTATTTATTTTTTTTATAGTGTAACATTTTTTTTATAGTGTAATATTGTGTTCTGCGTCCTGATTGGCTAAGAGACTGTAGACCTTTGCCGATTGATAGATGGGGGATGCAGGGGGGACCGGGACTAGACCAGGACTAGACCAGGACTAAACCAGGTCTAGACCAGGTCTAAACCTGGACTGGTCCTGGACTAAACCAGGACTGGACCATGTCTAGACCTGGACTAAACCGGGACTAGACCAGGTCTAAACTAGGACTAAATCACTCCGTGCGGCTCTTTGCTGGTTTCGTGCGGCTCTTGCGTTCGTTTGTGCGTGTTCGGTTTGTGGCTCGGGCTGCGAGGACGCGGTCTTGAGGGGGAGGCATGGTCCGGGCGCCACGGTTCAATGTCATGCTCGCAGCCCCGGCCTTGCGCTAGTCGTGCTGCTCTGTCACGGATTTGACCACGCACACTTCTCCAAGGGGTTGGTGCGCGTCGCGTCCCGGGACATGGCAGTGCCGTTGGATGAGCGCGGTGCTTCCTGCGGATCCAGTGACTCATGTCTCCGCTTCCCTCGCGTGTCCGGCGGGACTCTCGGCAGAGCCCCCACGCTTCACTATTAATACATTTTGTTGAAAATCTACGAGAGTTTGAGTGTTTAAACGAGAGAGAAATGTGAGAAAAGGTTAATTCCAGTGTTTTAAGGCATTTACAGCCTTAAAACATGTATAATAATTGTAAAATATAAAGTTGTCCTACTTCGAGGATTTCACTCATTACAGGTTATTTCAGGAACCTTACCCCCACGATAAATGAGGGACCACTGTATATGAAGTGGAAGTGAAGTGAAGAGGAAGTGTCCGGGGTGAAGGAGGTCTGGGTGTCCCTGCTTAGACTGTTGCCCCCGCGACCCAACCCCAGTTAAGCTGAAGAAAATGTATGGATGGATGGCACTGTATATGATGTGAGGGTAAAAGAAAAAAAAGAAAAATAGATGGAATAGCAACCAAAGAGCAATAGACCTGTGTCAGATGAGACACAATTATATACATAAAATAATGATAATAAAATATATAATGTATGTACAAATCAGATTTAAATAGAAAAGAAGTAGTCAAATATGAAATACATTATCAAATATGATGTACACTACCAGCTGTATACAGTTGTAGGGAGTATTATTGTTGCATAAGGGTGAGTTGTTGTGCAGTTGTATGGAGTATGGTATGAATGTACTCCTGTATCTCTTGCTGTTTGAGCAGAGCTGTAGGAGCCTGTTGGAGAATGAGCTCCTCTGTCCCTCTATGGTCTGGTACAGTGGGTGAGCAGGAGTGTCCATGATGGAGAGCAGTTTGTCCAGTGTCCTCCTGTCCCTCACTGTGACAAATGTCTCCAGCTCACAGCCAATCACGTGACCAGCTTTGCGGATCAATTTGTCAATCCGTCTGATGTCTCTTTTACTGGTGCCGCTACACAGCGAAGTGCTGGCAACCACAGACTGGTAGAAGATCTCCAGTAACTTGGAGATCTTGGAGATGTGCTGCACACATTGAAAGACCTGAGCTTCCTCAGGAAGTAGAGTCTGCTCATGCTCTTAATGTAGACAGCATTACAGTTGTCCCTCCAGTCCAGCCTGTTATTCACATGAACGCCGAGGTACTTGTTGCAGTCCACGATCTCCACCTCGTGACCCTTGATAGGCTCCACAGACACAACCTGGAAGACACCGCCGCAGCCGCTCCGAGCTGCCGGCCACCATCAGTCAGTTTTACACTTCTAACCATCTCCACATTTATCCATTTTAGTACTCAAGCCTTGCTAATTACCCGATGCCTGTGCTTTAAAACATAGCCAATCGAATACAACCCACCACCCCGACCCCACACAACCTACCACCAAGCTGACCCACAACACCAACAAACAATGCTTCACTTTGTTAGCTTACAAATATAATAAAAATGTCCATACAACATACTGTAAATATTTGCATCACTTTATTGAAAGTCTTTGAAAATTACCATGACAGGGACCGCACGGTCACAATACGTGTAAATCCATTTGCATGCGCTGACTATTGTCTTCCAACGAGAGCCTCCCATCGACACAGGCACAGGGGTTTACTGAACAGATAAGAGGTGGAGGAGATGGAGAGGCTGATGGTTCTGCTGCTGCGGAGAAGGCGCTTTTAACAGTCATAATAAAACATAAACTATAATGAACAAAGACCTATCTGTGTCTATCATGTTACATAAACTACATGGCTTATACTGATAACAATTGTAATGCCGTTTTGTTCTTAATTACAAATAGAATGATCTTTAGTTGTATCAGAACAAGTATAAGAACATTTCTTGAATGCCCATGAACATGTCCTCCTATTATGAAGGCATATTAGCTACTGTGGTGAGGTTGGATGATCATGACTCAGTTCTTCATGTCTCAAACTCCACACCACATCTTATTTGATGAAAATTGACCTCATATTCATTCACTCATTTTATTTGTTTGAGTAAGGTACATTACAAACAAGGATATGTACATATACATGTTTGAGACCATTTCTGGTGCTCAAGAGGAGTAGGTTGAAGTTTAAAAAAAACATATTGTGTCCTCCCCAATTGACCTCATATTAGCAGAGATACGTTGATAGATCCCAGCTCGTTTGTAGCGTTACAAACTCAGAGGCATATAACCGCAGTGCATGCATGCTACACAGGAATAGTTTGACCTTCAGCAGCAGGATCTCATGATAAATACAAGATAAATATAAGATAAAACATTTATCAGACATCCTGATAAAGGCTAAAGTCTGTAGTGTTCTTTCTGCTCTGAATCACAGACTGAAGCCTCCTGTCTGTGAGAAAGGACAGGAGCAGGGTCCTGTTAGAGCAGGGGACAGGGACATAGACACTGTCAGGGAAAAAAAAAACATGAAAACATAAATATAGGCTACACTGGCTTATATTATTGCGCTATGGCTTAGTAGACCTCTAAAATGGTGTGAAATATAGTAAAATGTCCAATATTCCCCTGGTGAGGACCCCAGAGCCCCTGACACACATAATATCACACATTTGTAATATTAAACTCAAACACTAACAGAAATCGCCAGTTACAAAGTACAAACTGCCAATTTTTCATCCCCAAACTCAGTGCCCTCCTTTTTGAGAATCCCAATGTGGTCACCCTAACTATGGATCCTCCCTGGACCCCTGAGGGATCAGATACACAGAGGGTCAGATACTAATATAAAACAAAGTACTATTATTTACTGTTGAAAAGCACATTATATTGTCTTAACAAAGCATGTTAATATCCTTGTGGTATCAGAATTAGTAGTGTATATTCCAAAGTTTAGAAATCAAGTTTGAAATTTTTGTATCGTGAAAATGCAAGACTGTAGTATTTTTTTAAAACTGAACTATGCAGGCTATATACATAGCATCCCTTTAAAATTATAACAGACATTATAGTCATATAGACAATTCATCAACTATAACTAAGACTAAAAATAATTATTTGAACAGATTTGGGCTAAAATTAAACTCAAATTCTGTGTCGAAATGCACACTGTTCATTAGATTTAGCACCATGGTCTTTATGATGATGGGCTGTTGTGTTTACGCCTGATCCCCTGTTTGTACATGCAGTAATAGAAGAAGAAGAAACTTTATTGATTTCACACTGGAGAAATTCTTCTCCGCATTTAACCCATCCTGTTATCAGGAGCAGTGGGCAGCACATTACTGCGCCCGGGTACCATCTCCATGATCTTCTTGCTTCGGCTTGGTCAGGACCTCAGCTGGAGGGTTTTACCTGGAGCATGTTTTGGGTTGATGGGGGAACCGGAGTGCCCGGAGGAAACCCACCCAGACACGGGGAGAACATGCAAACTCCACACAGAAAGGCCCAGGCGACCCGGGGATCAAACCTGGAACCTTCTAGCTGTGAAACATGAGTGCTAGCCACTCAGCCACCGTGCTGCCGAGACAAACGGCGGGGCTGACGGTGATGAAGAATGAAATGAATGAAAGAGAGGGGGTAGGGGAGGGAGATAGAGAGAGAAGGGGGGCGGGTATTGGAAGAGAGTGAGGCGAGAGAGGGTAAAGGGGAGGGTGAGGCCTGATGGGTAAAATGTGTTGGTCAGAATGTGACACACACCAAAGATGCAGAATTGAAGTTAGAGTTGAATGAACAGAATGAAGAGTTGAAGTTAACAGCTACTTTTTATCAGAAAGAATTTTCAGGAGAATCAACATTTTTACTGAAATCTTAACTGCGCCTTCACTCTCTTTGCTCTCCTTGCTAGGTTACCCCCCTTCCCTTCAGAGTACTACTACAACACAATCAGAGTGCACTGCACTATGAAAGTACTGCACATCGCATCAGGTTTGTCAAGTTGTTATGTACAGTTTTGTATCATGTTTTTCTATATATAGAGAGAATTGTTGTGTGGGACCATGGGTCATGGAGGCTTGTGGGCGAAGCCTTGCACTGCACGATGGATTCTTGTGATATTTGTGAGTTCACAAACTCACTAGAATCCATCTTGGCACTGTACGGTTAATTGGGCAGGTGGACCAATCACATCGCAGCATTGAGGATTGTGTGGAAAACAAAGGAGAAGTGCCCAAATGAACCAAAACAAACATAGCAACGCCTGCAGATGAACTTCAGTCTATTTAATCAAAAATACAGTTTGTAGTAGTTTGTAGTTAGTGACAAACATGTCGAAGGTAAGAGCTTTGTGCATTTGTGGACAGGGAAGATATCCGTGCTTTTCTCTCAACTAGATATAACAAAAGTTTGATTTTTCAGCTTGTGCCGCTGTTGTGATTCTTTGACCAATCAGATTAAAATAGTGGTCATGATGCTCTGATGCTCTTTCCATTTACTTTCAGTGAGAGCCATTCAGATTGCCAATGCGTAGAAGTCACCTCCGAGTGACAGATGTGAGCCAGGTTATGGTGAGCTGAGCACTGGACAGAATCGTACAGCTAACCATAACAAGAGTTCAAACAGGGCCCTCTTTAACCTGAGTATTCTACATAGACAAAAATATAGCGTTAACAGTAAGCGAAAGTCAGATCAATGGTCCTGCATTTATTGTGGAATAAAACTCAAAGTCAGTGTAGCATCCAAAGGCTTCTGTTGGTCCTGTTATTAGTGTGAAGACAATGAATAAAAGATGGAGGCTCGTGTTTACTCCCTCCTGGCCCTGAGCTCACCCTTTACATAAAAACAGAGTGGAGGAGTGTATCTACATCACCAGAGGGACGATCTGTGTGTGTGGCCACGCTCTCGTCTCACTGGGCTCAGATAAGGAGACGAGCTGGAGTCGGGGCTGAGGCTGGAGCTGGCTCACACACTTTCATTAGACTCATTTGGATAATTTCAGTCCTGGAATTGCCAATCTTTACGGAATTAAAGGTAAAAAGCAGCTGTTAGCCTACAACTTCATGACATCACAAGGTGGAACAGAGCGTTTTGAGCTTTAGAGATGTAGAACAAAACAAAACACAACTCCAGGTCTGTTTTTGATGAAATAGCTTTCATCCTTGGTAAAATAAATTATTTGTGAGTGTCAGATTTGTGTGTCTCCTTTTAAACATAAATTTGCAGGAACACATAAATAAATAAAACGTATCAGTCATTATTTAAAATGTTCCTTCTATCCATCCATCCATTTTCTTCCGCTTATCCGGGGCCGGGTCGCGGGACCGACAGTCTAAGCAGGGACTCCCAGACTTCTCTCACCCCGGACACCTCCTCCAGCTCCTCCGGGGGGACCCCAAGGCGTTCCCAGGCCAGCCAGGAGACATAGTCCCTCCAGCGTATCCAGGGTCTTCCCCGTGGCCTCCTCCCGGTGGGACATGCCCAGAACACCTCCCGAGGGAGGCCTCCAGGAGGCATCCAGAACAGATGCCCAAGCCACCTCAGCTGGCTCCTCTCAATGTGGACAAGCAGTGGCTCTACTCCGAGCTCCTCCCGTGTGACTGAGCTCCTTACCTTACATCTAAGGGTGCGCCCAGCCACTCTGCGGAGGAAACTAATTTCGGCCGCTTGTATCCGCGATCTTAATAATAATAATAATAATAATAATTCATTGCATTTATATAGCGCCTTTCATGACACCCAAAGCGCTTTACAGTTCATTGTTCATTCACTCCACACTTGGTGGTGGTAAGCTACTTTCTGTAGCCACAGCTGCCCTGGGGCAGACTGACGGAAGCGAGGCTGCCAATCTGCGCCATCGGCCCCTCTGACCACCTCCAACACTCATGCACACTCCACTTTCATACTAGGCAAATGTGGGTAAAGTGTCTTGCCTCAGGACACAGCGACAGTTTTTTTTGCAACTGTTGCCCCACTGTGGCACCTGGAATTCCCACTGGTCTCCCATCCAAGTACTAACCAGGCCCTGCCTTGCTTAGCTTCTGAGATCTGACGGGATCAGG
Organism: Paratrypauchen microcephalus; assembly: GCA_036785185.1. Lineage (NCBI taxonomy): Eukaryota > Metazoa > Chordata > Actinopteri > Gobiiformes > Gobiidae > Paratrypauchen > Paratrypauchen microcephalus. Next base: position 1,487,180 of record JAVJIX010000075.1, read on the forward strand.
CTTTGACAGGCAGGTATCTTGTCCTTTCGGTCATTACCCAAATCTCATGACCATAGATGAGGGGAGGAACATAGATTGACCAGTAACTTGAGAGATTTAAAGGTCCCATGGCATGAAATTTTCACTTTCTGAGGTTTTTGAATGTTAATGTGAGCTCCCCTACCCTGTTTAGCCCCCACATGGCTAAAAGTTACGAAATGTGTAAACTGAGCATTTGCAATCCTTTTCTGCGTTTGAAAAAAAGACAGCCCAAACGGGCGATTCTGAACAAGGGAAGTTTCTCACATCACATTCAAGAAAAAATGTAAATGCAGTTCCACCTCCTGTCTGGAAGTCTACCCACCGTCTATGGAACTCATGGCCTTAGAGTTTGGACCGCAAACGAGCTACGCAATGCGAGATGCGGTTTGCCTGGAGGCACGTGAGAGTGTTTCCAGGCTCGGATGTCCTTTGTCCGAGCCTCCGAACCTCTGAAACAGCAGTGGTTTAATTTGATTTTCTGTGGAAATGTGTTTATTTTTCAATGGAAATCATCTCATATGGGGCCAGCCCACATCGCACCGCTGAAGAGGAAAAAGCAGAGAGTTTGGCCACACCCCCACCCGCTGCTCTGGCCTGTCTCTGTCCTCCTCATTTGCATTCAAGCAACAACGCCCATAATGAAGTGTTTCAGAGACATAATATGTGACTCTGACTGTGTTCATGGGGCTTTCTCATGCACTGAGTCTTGATTTTGAAGAAGGATTCATTTACAGTAATAGGGAACCATTAAGGCGCCATATAAAAGCATCAAGAAGTACCATGTCATGGGATCTTTAAGATTCAAAATTCAAGATTCAAGATTATTTATTTGAATCAACACAAGGTCAACAATGCAATGAAATGCTTAGGATCAGAGGAACCATTGACTTGCTAAGATAGTCAAGAAGTACTAATAGGTCATGGTAAAAAGTAAAAGCGTTGCAAAAGTGCAGGGGAAGAAGTAAACTATATAATGCGTGAAGAGTCCCTCAGTCGTCCAGGTAGAATCCATGATAAAAGGAGAAATTCAATTTGTCAACTGGACAAAGTTTGTTTGGTCGAAAATGTTTCGCCGCTCATCCGAGAGGCTTCGTCAGTTCTGGTTCTAGTGCTGGTTAGACCCTGTTTATATCTAGCTGCAGGGAGGAACTCACTACACTGTTTTCCAAATTTCTCTGGCGTCTAGTATTAGCATATCTATTCAGCCCTAGGAGGAGCTCACTACACTGAAATAGTTCTGAAACTATCTCAACTAATTTGTTTCTTTTGTTTTTCGAATTTCTCTGGCGTCTAGTTTAGCATCCCTATTCAACCTAACGACCGTCTCCACCCCTCTGACCCTGACTTGTCTGTCCTTTTGTCTGTTTTGACTTGGTTTGAGAATCGAATCATAAATGGGAGACAAGTTATGTCTAACTCCCCCATTTCTGTTTAATGACGGATTCTCTTTTTTGACAAAAATCGGGGAGTTAAAGAGGCATGGCTGTCTCCATGGAAATAGACACATTTAATGCCATACTGTGGACCATTCCAGGCACATATAACATTTAAATAGAGACATCAGGTTACACCCCCCCCCCTTTATTTAAGCAGGGCACCTTTAATTAAGTAGACACGTTTTGTTCTTGCTGTCTGCTGTGTTTGACTTTGAGTTTGAGCAAATCCCCTCTGATGCATCCTTCCATTGTGTCCTTGGACAAGACACTTTTTCCATCCGCCCACATATGATCGATTGCGAAGGAATGTCATAAAATGCATAACTTAACCTGCGTTTGTCTAGTTTGTTTGATTTCACAATGATAGGAAACCTTTTGGACATTGGACTTCCTCTTCGTTCTCAACTCAACAGCCCTTCCCTCCCGACAGACGTCCAGGGTTGCCAGATTTTCAGAGCACAGTAGGCGTCTAAGCCTTTGAGAAAAAAACCAAAAATACAGTCCTACAAAAGAAGTAACGAGTTGAAGGAGTAATATGTAATTTTTTCTGTCATTTTTCTCCATGGAGATGTTATTGGTTTGTCTGGAACGGTTCACAGTATGGTATTAAACATTTCTGTCTTCAACCAACCGCGAAGGAGCTACGCAATGCGAAATGCCTTTTTTTATTTGCCTGGAGGCACGTGCGAGTGTTTCTAGGCTCGGAAGTCCTTTATCTGAGCCTCTGGACCTCTGAAACAGCAGTGGTTTAATTTTATTCTCTGTGAAAATGTGTTTTTTTCATTGAAACGCCTCTCCTTTCTTCCTCCGCGCTTAAAACACGGAAGATTTTTAATCTCAATGAGTTTTTATCCTGGTTAAATAAAGGTAAAATAAAAAATAAAAAAAACTGTATAACAAAAAAAAGTTGCTATAAAAAGCAGACATGAAACAGACATTGCAACTACACTTCCCCAGCAGATCCTCTCTCCCTCTGCCTCTGTCCCCCTCTCTCTTTCCCTCTCTACCTAACCCTTTCTGCCCCCTCTCTCTCCATCTCTGGCCTCTCTCTCTTTCTGGCCTCTCTCCCTCACTCTTTCACCTTCTCTCTCCCCCTTTCTGGCCTCTCTCTCTTTCTGGCCTCTGTCCCCATCTCTTTCCCCCACTCTCGCCCTCTCTGGCCTCTCTCTCTTTCTGGCCTCTCTCCCTCTCTCTTTCCCCTCTCTCCCTCTCCTCCTCTCTTTCTGGTCTCTCTCTCTTTCTGGCCTCTCTCCCTCTCTCTCTGTCTCTCTGTCTGGCCTCTCCCTCTCCTCCTCTCTCTCTGGCCTCTCCCCGTCTCTCTCTCTAGACACTCTTTCCCTCTCTCTCTCTTGCTGTCCACCCCCTCTTTGGCCTCTCCCTCTCTCTCTCTCTACCCCCCCTTTCACTTCCTGTGCAGGCGCTGTTTTGTCCACACGTGATTTGTAGCTCTGATTCTTCTCGCAGATCTTTGGTCCATTGTGAGGGGGACTTGTTTATGCGCCACCATGTCCTCCCCGTACCGACGCCATTGTGAGGGTCAGTCACTACGGTATTCAAGAGCACTTCCGCTTTCTCACACTTCCATAGGTTGTTAAGATTCACATTCTGATCTACTCTAATGTTCCTCATCACAAACAGACCTGGAGTTGTGTGTTGTTTCATTCACACGTTTAACACACAAACCCTGCAGATTTAGGCTGTGTTCTTTGTTTTCTCAAACACAAAATGCTCTGTTCCACCTTGTGATGTCTTGTGGTAATACAAGAAATGCTCCACTATATTCCTAAACTCCACATGCCTTCACTAGAATCATTTGGATAATTTCAGCCCTGGAATTGCCAATCCCTACTGAAATAAAGATAACAGGAACTGTGAACTTGAAAAATACCGCTTTCAGACATCACAAGGTGGAACAGAGCATTTTGAGCTTTGGAGATGTAGACAGACTAATAATCAAGCATTACTCAAACATATGTAACTGAAACAAAACACAACTCCAGGTCTGTTTTTGAGGAGGTAAAAGCATTATAACATGGCTTAAAGCTCACAAGAGTTTACAGAAACCGGAGTGCCCAGAGGAAACTCATCCAGACACAGGGATCAACATGCAACCTGGCCCCAGGGTTGAACCTGGAACGTTCTTGCCTGGAATATAAGCAGCTCTTGATGTCAAAATAAGTCTGCTGTTTACTGTCTACATTTGAGTCTGAAGAGTTTTAGTATTACTGTGACGGCAAAACTCCACTGTAGTCTCTGAAAGGTTTTTTTTAAATGTTTTTAAAGTGAATTAAATAATTATTTTAAATGGAAATCCCATTAATTTCAGTGCACAATGTGAGAAAGTTTTGCCACTAAAATATGATATGAAGTAGGTTGATTTGTTTTAGGGAGGTAACAGCATTATGATGCCACTTTGTTTAATATAGTAGGATTTTTAATTACTGTCAAGATCAACTGCCCCATGCAAAATAATACTCCCCAATGACAATGACAACTTCTGGAATAAAGTGAATCCAGTGGCTGTTTCTAATCACACACTATCTTATTCTGTTATAATATTTCAATATGAAGTAGCTCCTTCTTAGCCTAGCCACTTGTCCTTGTCCTGTGGAATATCAGACTCCACACAGTCCCATAGAAATCCGTCCTCAGCGCCTCATAATGGACCGTATCGATTAGCCGTGTTGCTATTTTAGGCATGGCTGCACTTGGCTCTTTGGTGCCGTCTTTGAGCATTAGCGGTCTCCTGCTAAACCTGGGCTAGTGCGCTACTGCTACTGTAAGCCCCTCAGACACAGACCAGGCTCTGTCACCAACTATTAGCGCTGTTAGCCTCTGTTAGCCTTTGTTAGCCTCTGTGCTGACCTCAGCTAACCTCCTCACACTTCACTGAACTCAGAAGACCATGCAGCTACAGCTGGCTACGCCAGCGCTTCACTGGATTTTTGATGTTGGATGGTGGAGAACCTCTGTCCAGTGTAGGCCATATCTACCGCGTAGATCTTCTGAGTTTGAATTAGAGTGCTACCTGAGCTCTGGAGAAAGATGGACTGTAGCCATTTGCAAAATTACTGAATATCTTCAAATCATGAAAAAAAAAAAAAAAAAAAAAAAAAAAAGGACAACCGGAAGTATGTTTATGTTTGTTTAGGTTTATCAACTTCAATAGTGAACCCACAAAAGCTTCAGGATTAATGCATTGTTTTACCAGGTATACTGTATGTATATTTTTTTAAAAATGTGCTCCTCACCTTCCACGGTGGTTGGTGTCTCACTCTCATCCAGCTCGTGCCCTCTACCAGAGCCCTGGGAGCTTGAGAGTTCTGCGCAGTATCTTTGCTGTTCCTAGCACTGCACTTTTCTGTACTGAGATGTCTGATGTTTTTCCTGGGATCTGTTGTAGCCACTCCTCCAGTCTGGGGGTTACAGCTCTGAGTGCTGCAATCACCACGGGCACCACTGACGCCTTCACCTTCCAGGCCTTCTCCAGCTCTTCCTTGAGCCCCTGGTATTTCTCGTGTTCCTTTTTCCCTGATATTACCATCGCTTGGTATTGCGATGTCCACCACCACTATGTCTGGTTGGTTCGCCATCACCATTCTGTCAGTCTGTATTTGGAAGTCCCACAGGATCTTGGCTCGGTCATTCTCCGCAAACTTCGGAGGTGTTTCCCACCTTGACCTTGGGGTCTCCAGCCCGTACTCTGCACAGATGTTTCTGTACACTATGCCCACCACTTGGTTGTGTCGCTCCATGTGTCCTTTTCCTGCCAGCATCTTACACCCTGCAGTTATGTGCTGGACTGTCTCAGGAGCCTCTTTGCACAGCCTACACCTTGGGTCTTGTCTGGTGTGGTAGATCTGGGGCTCTATTGCTCGGGTACTCAAGGCCTGCTCCTGTGCAGCCAGGATGAGGGCCTCTGTGCTGTCCTTCAGACCAGCCCTCTCCAGCCATTGGTATGATTTCTTGATATCAGCCACTTCAGTTATGTTTCGGTGGTATGCCCCATGTAGGGGTTTGTCCTGCCATGATGGTCCCTTCAGCACCTCTTCCTCTGAGCTCCACTGTCTGAGGCATTCCTTGAGCACATCATCTGTCGGGGCCTTGTCCTTGATGTACTTATGGATTTTGGATGTTTCATCTTGGACAGTGGTTCCCACACTCACTAGTCCTCGGCCTCCCTCCTTCCGGCTCGCGTACAGTCTCAGGGTGCTGGATTTGGGATGGAGCCTTCCATGCGTGTCTTAACGTCTGTGGTCTGTATCTCCTCCTTTGGCCAGCTTATGATTCCTGCTGGGTATCTGATCACTGGCAGGGCAAAGCTGTTTATTGCCTGCGCCTTGTTTTTGCCATTGAGCTGACTTCCTAGGACTTAAAAAAACTGCACGTGTGTGTGTATGAGTTATTGTAAAGAGCTTTGGATGTCTTGTTATATAAGAGGAAGATTGACTTTATTGATCTCACACAGGAGAAACTGTCCTCTGCATTTGACCCATCCTGTTATTAGGAGCAGCGGGCAGCACATGACTGCTGGAAGATACATCTTTTTGTTTGTTTTTGTCTTAAACTTTCGTAATGTAAAGCCTTTCAAACTACTATTTTCATTCTGCATTTCCTCCCCTCCTGGTGGTGGTGAGATACTACTCAAAGCACAGTTGCCCTGGGGCAGACTGATGGAAGCGAGGCAAACTATCTGTGCCATTCACACATACTTATTCACACTCACATTCACATTAGTCAAGTGGAGTGTCTTGCCTAAGGGCATGACTTGGTCTGAATGGGAATTGAGCCCCCAGCATGATGTCATGCGTTACAAACTACTACCCAGAGCTGCATGTGGTTAGTTTAGCCTGCTGTGTGTTTTCATTTACAATAGTCTACCTGTAGCAAGAGGTCAGAGGTCAACCGTTTCCAAGAGTAAACAATGTCATCAGATGTCTCCCACTGGAAACTCATGGAAACCACTCCACATCAGTGGTGGAGGAAGTATCTCTATTTACCTGCTCTAGTTACTTCTAAGTCAAAGTACAGATAAAGAGGTAAAAAGTTACAAAGTAATACAAATCCATTTCTTCATTTTTCTAATGCATTTTGTGTATTTATTTTTCTTTGCTCATAACAGAAGTTTGAAGTCAAAATTTTAGTCAGGATATTACCACAAACATGGTAAAATAACTCCTAAAATCATATGAAAAGCATTATGACCTTTCAATCCAGTTCAAAAATGTATACAGATGTAGTGAAGTGAAAGTACAGAAGTACCACAAAAGTTACATAATCCACCTTTAAGTACAGTACTTTATTACTTTGTTACCTTTACTACCACTGCTCTGTACATGTGCAAACAATCAGTAAGATGATCCATGTTGTTTTGCAGCCTGCACAGAGCCACAATGGAGTTATGCTTGTTTCATTGACAGGGACAGCGCGGCAGGTGAGTGACAGGCAGTGTCATGCAACCTGGGGGGAAATCGGAGCCAGTAGGTCGCCACGCTCGGGCTCAGATGGACCTCCTCACTGTTTCCACTCACAACAGGTGATTTCATCTGACCACATAGATTAGTATACGTCCATGGAGCACTATGAAACCTACCTGGACCAATGAGGGATTACACACATATAAGACCACATGCTGATAGAAAAGAATGAACTGATGTACCAAGATATGCTACCAGTCAAAATTTGGACATGCCTTCTCGTTGAGTTTTTTTTATTTATTTATTTATTTATTTTTTCTGTTAAAGGTAGTATATTACACAAAATGGACTCTTGTGAGCTTTAAGCCATGTTATAATGTTTTTTTCTCCTCAAAAACAGACCTGGAGTTGTGTTTTGTTTCATTCACACATGTTTGAGTTACTTTTTATTATTAGTCTGTCTACATCTCCAAAGCTCAAAATGCTCTGTTCCACCTTGTGATATTTTAACACATGCTTTTTACCTCTAGTAGGGAGTGGCAATTCCAGGGCTCAAATTATTCAAATGAAGGTGTATGGAGCTGAAAAGACAGTGGAGCACTTGCTGTATGACCACATGACATCACAAGGTGGAGTGTTTTGAGTTTGAGAGAAGAACATAGCCTAAATCTGCACGGTTTGTGTGTTAAACATGTGTGAATGATACAAAACACAACTGCAGGTCTGTTTTTGGTGAAGAAAATAGTGGAACAAAGGCTCTTAAAATGACTACTTTTTACATTTTATATACATACAGAAGACATTTATCTATCTATCTATCCATCTATCATTTATCTATCTAGCTGTCCATCTATCTATTTTATTCTTTTTGCGCTGAAACTACTCCTACCACATTTAACATTCTTTCTTACAGTTTTTCTCCATTGGTTTGGCTCATTTCTTGAAACAGAAATGACATTCTCAAAATAACATGGACAAATCCCCAAAGCACCTTGCAATCGTTTACAACAGAAGGGCATTTCTCATTGATTTCATCAAATTGCAAATGTCTTAGTAAATGTCTCAAGTGTCTCAGTACAACTTTGCAAATGGTTATGCCTACAGTTAGCACAAAGAGCCCATATTTAGCACATTTTCCAAATAAATAGATGTTGCTGATTAGTTGATTCTCAGTCGAATGGTTGTTTTCTCGAAAACATGTCAGCATGATTTCATTGTCTAAGTCATCATATGCACAATAGTCTGTTCAACTGTCAAAATTAGTCAAGAACATAATACCATGAACACTGTATATGAATTTCTTGGAACATTTGATAAATTCATGAGAGTAATTGGCAGTCAGGTGAAATTAGAACTTGACTAACGAAGTAAGAGTTTCCCACATCTCAGATGACGAAGACGAAGAAGAAGAAGAAGAAGAAGAAGAAGAAGAAGAAGAAGAAGAAGAAGAAGAAGAAGAAGAAGAAGAAGAAGAAGAAGAAGAAGAAGCCATGTCGGATGAAATTCAGGCCACAATTATAGATCATGTTGTCAACCATCGCCTCACAATGAGGCAGGTTGCTGAATGCAGCCTAATGTCCCTCGCTCTACAGCCTCCTCCATCATCCAAATGATGCAGAGAAAACAGGGATGTACTTAGTCAAAGATGGAATTACAGTATTGTATAGGAGACATTACAGTATACAGTACTGTGCATACTGTAAAGCAAGATGTGTATAAACTATTCATTCTGTGTGTGTGTGTAGGCCTACAGTATTGTAATATCTTACCTCAATGCGATGTTACTGGTTCACTACCCATCCAGTGATGCTCATGGAGCTACTACAACCTCACTCTCCTTTCCTCAATCCGATTGAGTAGTGTTTTTCTGCTTGCAGGTGGAGAGTGTATGAAGACCAGAGGTCCCTGCTCCATGCAATGGATGCTGCGTGCGAGGACATCGCAGGAGATCCGTGTAGGGGATTGTTGGTTAGCGCTCTTGCTTCACAGCAAGAAGGTTCCGGGTTCGATCCCCGGGTCGCCCAGACCTTTCCGTGTGTGTTCTGTGTGGCGTTTGCATGCATGGTCTGGGTTCGATCCCCGGGTCGCCCGAGCCTTTCTGTGTGGAGTTTGCATGTTCTCCCTGTGTCTGGGTGGGTTTCCTCCGGGCACTCCGGTTTCCCCCACCAACCCAAAACATGCACCATAGGTACCTCCAGCTTAGGTCCTGACCAAGCCGAAGCAAGAAGATCATGGAGATGGTCCCCGGGCGCCCTAATGTGTGTGCTGCCCACTGCTCCTAATATATGTATATATATATATAGGATGGGTTAAAATGCAGAGAAGAATTTCTCCAGTGTGAGATCAATAAAGTTCACTTCTTCTTCTTCTTCTTGAGACTTTTGCGCCATTTCTTCCTTCACTGCATTGTAAGGGAAAATATCCGCTGTGATGTGGTGGAAAATCTATGGCCAAACAGAGATGGATGGATGGCCGAGAGGATGAGGATGGTGGCCAGGAGAGGGAGGGTGATGGCAGCGACCTGTGAAAGTGTTACTGTAGCTGTGAGACTTTATTTACAGCACTGCAGGCTAGATATAATTTATCTTTTTTTTGGTTTTGTTTGTATTTATATTTTGTACATGTACAGAATACTGTATACATTTTTCTTTATGTACTCCTTTCCTTGACAGTATGTGTGCAGTGTGTGTGTGATGTCAAACTTTGGAGGCTGCTCTAACTGTGAAATCCTTTTTTTCAGTTTTATTTATAATTGTATTCTGTTACCTACCTCTGCCATAGTGACAAAACTTCTAGGCATTTTAACTTGCAGTGCACTTACAATGCCAAAGGGACCATTTAAGGGCACTGACTATTTATATGAGAAAAGAATTTAGTTTTGACACATGGGTAAACTGTTTTGGGAGAGATATGAGCTTTTGCAGGTGATCCATGGTGTTGTGCTGAACCATCCAGGTTATTTTGGCAAAAGCACTAAGTGAATGCAAATGAGCCAAAGCAATTGATAAGGATCATTGCAATTTTGATGGTACTGACTCTGTATATGGGAAAGGTCTAGTTTTGAAGCATGCGTGAATAATTTTGGGAGAGATACGAGCTTTTGCTAGTGAGCTGTAATGTTGCGCAGAACTGTCAGACTGTCGTGCCAAATGATCTTATAGTTGTAAGAATGTCATTTCTGTTAGCTCCATTTCTGGAGCCAAACCAATGAAAAACTGTAAAATCAAATGAAACATATCTTTCAATGGAAAGTACCAGGCCAAGTTCCATGTCCGACCTATGCAGAGGCCAGGCATGAAAATGTGTCAGGGGTGAAAAAGGTGAGAAGGGTGCGCAACATACCCCCCGCACTCAGTCGCAGCACTTATGCATGTTAACATCGGAGCACACAGCTGAAACCACTAACAAATGGCTGCAACATGATTGGAAGCTGGAGTGCAGTTCAGCCTATGATTAGCTCTTGGCACTGGCAGCAAAACATGCGGGAATTTTGCTGACACTCACCAGGTGTAGCCTAATTAAATGGAGGATTTCTCAAGTGCTATCCCTCCTCAGTCACCTAGGTCACGTAGGTCACCTATTTTGACTTCAAAACGGTGAATTTTGCCAAAAGGTGAGGGATTTTCATGCCCCTGCTCAGAGTCAGAATGCATGTTTTTCAAAGTATGTCTGAGCAATGAAGACACAAACTTCCTCCCCAGCCCTGGTCCACCCCTATAGAACTCTAAAAATACTGTCATTACGGTTTCAAAGAAGCAGAAAGCGCAGCTCCTGTTGTTTACTTCTGAGCTGCTATGTTCTGTGCTGTGCTCAAACTCATCTCTCCACCGCACACTGGACTAGAGCACATGCACACATTACCTGGGATTATGCTTTTCAAATTTACCAAAATGTTGTTCATTGCCTTTGCCTCTCAACCAATCATGTCAATGCTGCAGAACCATCAGCCTCCTCAGCCTTACGTATTTTTTAAAATGGGGACAGTCCATGTAAATGAAGATGTGTAAATACAGCATGAATATGATTATAGCAAAAAAGATCATTTCCATGTGTTGTCTCTAGACAGATTTAGTTTGGTTTAGTCTTTATTTGAAGGGACAATGTACAGAGACATTAAACTCATAAAAACAGATATGTTCCCCAACAGATTAGAGCTAAAGAGCTCATTTACATCTGCAGTTTACAGAAATAAATAATACAATGCAATTAATCTATGTACAATACAAACAGTACACACACACCATATCAAACAGTACACAAAGCATTAGGTATTATACACTTGTATCAGTGCTGCAGGTTTGGTAAATGGTCACACTTTTCCACCTTCAAGGCACTATCAAGGACCCACTCACCCATCCACACACACCAGTGTACACCAGTGTGCTCAAGGACACAACAACTGGAGCTGGTGGATTTGACCACCATGGTTACTCCATAGCCACTTTTTAAGCTCCATAGAAAATGTGACAGTGTTTTTTTTAGTTCAGTCGGGACTAAAAACTCCTCCTTTATTTCATTATAAGAGAAGGCTGTGCGAATGAGGTTTCGCATTTCTGGTGGAGGCACGTGTGGCTCTGGTTGTCACTGCAGAAGTGGATTGGACAAAGTGTTTAAAGGGATAGTGCGGGTTTTTTATGTTAATCTGTATGGGTTTCCTTCTAAAAGTTACGTGTGTTGACACCGGCTTACCTCTGACAGTCTCAGCTGATCCCAGTTCAGCTCGCTTTCTCAAGCCCACGTAAGTAGGTCCGGTAACTTCCCTGGAACATGAACTAAAGCTTGTTATTCTTCTCAAAACAAAACATTTGTCCGAAAGGTGATATACTATTTGCGTCCCAAACAGTTGTCAACGAAACATCCAGCAGCGAACTTAGCGATCGCGTATTGTGTCTGCCGACTCATATCACTGCACCCACGTTAGCTGTATTAGCATTTTTACCTTTAGCGGAAGTGTACGGCAGATAAGGTCCGCCGTAAGGGGAAGTTTACAAGTGAACAGGCTTATACTATTATTTAACTGTTTGTATTTTAACTTATACTTGTTGTAAGGCGACCTTGAGTGTCCAGAAAGGCGCCTAATAAATAAAATGTATTATTATTATTATCATTATTATTATTATTATTATTATTAATACAGCTAAAGTGGGCGCAGTGATATGAGTCGGCAGACACAATACGCGATTGCTAAGTTTGCTGCTGGATGTTTCGTTGACAACTGTTTGGGACGCAAATATATCACCTTTCGGACAAATGTTTTGTTTTGAGAAGAGAAACAAGCTTTATTTCATGTTCCAGAGAAGTTACCGGACCGGGATCAGCTGAGAGTGTCAGAGGTAAGCCGGTGTCAACACACGTAACTTTTAAAAGGAAACCCATACAGATTAACATTTTAAAAAAAAACAAAAAAAAACACACTATCCCTTTAAGAGTTGTGGGTGCAGAGTTCTTAAGGATCCTATGTATGTGCCAGTGGAAAGAAGGCAAAGTGATACAGAACTATACAAAACTATACAAAATACAAAAATGTTACACAAGACATAAAGTATAAGCCCTGATTCAAAGTGTCCACACACTCGGTTATCCTTTCATCCACAGTAGGTCAGAGGAGTTATTTTTCCTCACACAAACCCTGCTTGTGCATGATGCATGTGGTGTGGTAACAGTGTGTCTTAGATACACGTGTCCATACTTCCACATGAAGGCCCTCACACCTGCTGGGCCTCTCATTTAAATCAGACCCAAACAACTGTGAGAACAGAACCAGCTATTTACAGCCTGAGCCCTGCTGTACATGACTACATGTGATGGTTTAGTGGTTCTCAGTATGTAAAAGCACATTTTACTTGAGTACGTCAATACTTTATTTATATTTTGGCTCTAAAAGTAATGCTACTACATCTTATCAGTGGTCCTGTAGGTTCCCTAGAGCTCCATGGGTGTATACTAGTCTATGTGCTCTTGTACTTGTTCTGATGGCGTTCAGACATTCAGGAAAGATTCATTTTTGTCCTTTCAATGTGACTTTATGAAACCTGCTCAAATGAGTATATAGTTACGATACTAGTATTGAAAAGTATCTGATTTTTGATAGTTTTGACAACCCTACTAAAATAATAAATAAAAAATAATAAATAATGCAATGTTTGTTACTTAAGTTGCCTAGTACAGCTCCTTGTTTTTAGTCTTCAAATAACCATTGTGTGTGTGTGTGTGTGTGTGTGTGTGTGTGTGTGTGTGTGTGTGTGTGTGTGTGTGTGTGTGTGTGTGTGTGTGTGTGTGTGTGTGTGTGTGTGTGTGCGCGTGTGCGTGTGCGTGTGTTCCATTTGAATGTGTCTAAGAGTGCTGTGCTGACAGACAGTGCAGAGGGGCCCTGGGTAAACACATAAATACACCAAAGAACTCATTATAGGACTGTTAAGAGATTACGTCCTCGCTCTCATTTGAGCTGCCTCCAGATCCATTAAAACTCCAGCCTCTCTTCTCCACAGTTTTGTACTTTTCAATGCGCCCATATTGTGCTATTTTCTCAAGGTTCAAGATTCAAGATTGTTTATTTGTCATATGCAGGATCAACAGAAGGTCAACAATGCAATGAAATGCTTAGGATCTGAAGAACCGTTGACTCGTTAAGATAGTCAAAAGTACTAATAGCATGCAATAATAGTACATGGTTAAAAAAAATGCTGCAAAAAGTACAGGGGAAAAGGTAAACATATATATTTTTTTAAATTAATAAAATATTAAAATACAAAGGTACAGGTAGGATTAAATAAGGTGTAAGTAGAGTATTTCACAGATTGCACATAATTTAGTATAAGTATTGCACATGGTTTATGAAGCAGGTTATTGCACAGGTAACAGTAGCATTTACAGTGAGATAGTGACAAACATGATACGTTCATATAGAGTACAGCAGCAGCAGTAAACATTTATGCATTACAAAAAGTAGTTTAGTGCAGTATTATTGAGAGTTCAGTATTATTTAGAGCATTATCCAGAGTTCAGTAGTCTGGCAGCTTGGGGGTAATAGCTGTCTTTGAGTCTTTTTGTGTGTTGGCAGGCTCCTGTATCGTCTACCAGAGGGTAGCAGACGGAAGAGTCCTTGTGCCGGATGAGTATGGTCCTTAGTGATGCTGCGTGCCTTATGCAGACCCCTGCTGTGGTAAATGTCCTGGATGGAGGGGAGACTGCTGCCAGTGATGTCCTCTGCCGCTCGCATCACCCTCTGTAGTGCTTTGCGGCTCTGAGCGGTGCAGTTCTCATACCACACTGTGATGCAGCCCGTCAGCAGGCTCTCGATGGTGCACCTGTAGAAGTTTGTAAGGATGCTGGTGTTCATACCAAACTTCCTCAACTTCCTCAGGAAGTGGAGTCTTTGTCGCACTTTCTTAACCACAATGTCTGTATGTAGTGTCCAGGACAGATCCTCCATGATGTGTACCCCAAGGAACTTAAAGCTGCTGACCTGCTCCACTTCAGCGTTGTTAATGGAGATGGGGGGATGCTGGTCTACACGCTGTCTCCTGAAGTCCACAATCATTTCCTTAATTTTGCTGATGTTCAGAGAGAGGTTATTTTCCTGACACCAGCTGCTCAGTGATTTCACCTCGTCTCTGTAGGCGCTCTCATCGTTGTTAGTGATGAGGCCTAAGATGGTGGTGGAGGAGAGGTGGCTGCTGATCCTCACCGCCTGTGGCCTGTTAGTGAGGAAGTCCCATATCCAGCAGCAGATGGACGTCCCCAGTCCCAGGGCGGTGAGCTTAGAGACTAGGGTGACCATCTGTCCCGTGTAGCGCGTGATTGTACAGCGTTTGAAGCCCAATTTATGCGTCCCGCAAATTGAGACCATGTCCCGCATAATCAATGCTTCTCAAAAAAAAAAAAAAATGTGGTCGCTCTATGTCCCCGAGCACCACAGGCAGCCAAACGAACATTACTTGACAGTTCAGCACGCCATCTTTGATGAAAATGGCAATGCAGACATCAAAACTATTGTAAGTTGGGCACTTGCAGCCTATGAAAAGGTTTATGATTTATGATCAAGTGTTTATTTAAATTTGTGGTATTGCCACAATATCAGATCATTTTTTGGCACACACTGCACTTCGCAACATTGTCGTCCACGGTGTGGAAGTAACTCCACACCACACTTCGCTTGCGGTCTCCCATGGCTCCCGCAGCCCCGCGCCGCTTTGACTGAAATCTCACAGCAGTGAGTCTATCGCGGGATGACGTACTACCCCACGTTTGATGAGAACGCGGAAGGAAAAGTAGTGCCTGACAACTGGCAATGGTTGAATAATGAACAAAACACATATGAATTTGAACTAAATAAACTAAAAGGTAAGCCAGTAACAAAACATGACTTGGTATCGATAATTTAATACCAGGATCGATCCATATTAAATACCCCATCAGGATCGAAATATCGATACTTTGGTATCGATTCACCCATCCCTAGTTTGCACTGAAACTCAGCTCAGCTCTACTCTGTTCCTTTTGACCCCTAAAGTTGCTCTCCGGGGTATTACACAGGGCTCTCAAGTCTCACACATTGAGAGTGTGACACACGCAATTCGACGTGTTCACACGCTCACACGCCACACATGGTATTTCTCACGCTGATTTCTTTTTTCTTTTTTTTCTTTTGTGCCCAGAAAATCGGTCTGTGTGGCTTAGTTTATGCAGGCTTCGCGCGGTTTCAGCGAAAAAAAACTCCCCCTGCTCCGGGCGCACGGTCCGAGCGAGGCCGGAGCAGACGCGCCGTCCCCCGCGCACGTCCTGAGCCTCAGTCCTGGTGTCTCCGTCTGTGCGTAACGTGTCCCCCCCGACGGCTTACACGCGGAATACGCGCGGCCCAGAGCCGAACTGCCCATGGTGAGCCGTGGTGAGCCGCGGTGAGCCGCGGTGAGCCGCGGTGAGCCGCGGTGAGCCGTGGTGAGCCGCGGGCCCAGTGCATTAACCAGACTCTTACATGAATCCGTTAAAAATGTCCCGCTCCCCCCCGCCCCGCTCCCTCCTCCCTGCCCCTCTCAGCGCGCACTGACAAAGTGCAGTGATGATAAAACAAACTGAGAACCATCAGGTAATAACTTTGCTCTTTAGACGAACAGGGCTCTCAACACGCTCCTCGGGAAAAATTGTTCACTCGCACCAGGACTAAACCAAGACTAAACCAGGTCTAAACCAGGACTAAACCAGAACTAAACCAGGACTAGACCAGGACTAAACCAGAACTAAACCAGGACTAAACCAGGACTAAACCAGGACTAAACCAGAACTAGACCAGGACTAGACCAGAACTAAACCAGGACTAAACCAGAACTAAACCAGATCTAAACCGGGTCTAAACCAGCACTAAACCAGGACTAAACCAGGTCTAAACCAGGACTAAACCAGAACTAAACCAGGATTAGACCAGGACTAAACCAGAACTAAACCAGGACTAAACCAGAACTAAACCAGATCTAAACCGGGTCTAAACCAGCACTAAACCAGGACTAAACCAGGTCTAAACTAGGACTAAACCAGGTCTAAACCAGGACTAAGCCAAGACTAAACCAGATCTAAACCGGGTCTAAACCAGGACTAAACCGGGACTAAACCAGGACTAAATCAGGACTAAACCAGAACTAAACCAGATCTAAACCGGGTCTAAACCAGCACTAAACCAGGTCTAAACTAGGACTAAACCAGGTCTAAACCAGGACTAAGCCAAGACTAAACCAGATCTAAACCGGGTCTAAACCAGGACTAAACCGGGACTAAACCAAAACTAAATCAGGTCTAAACCAAGACTAAGCCAGGACTAAAACAGGTCTAAACCAGGACTAAACCAGGACTAAACCAAGACTAAACCAAGACACCTTTACTAGAATCATGTGGATAATTTCAGCCCTGGAATTGTCCAATCTCTACTGAACTAAAGGTGACACAAGCAATTAACATGAAAACTACCACTACATGACATCACAAGGTATTCCACCTTGTGATGTCATGTAGTGGTAGTTTTCATGTTAATTGCTTTTTGAAGCATTTTGAAATTTGGAGACAGACTAATAACAAAGATAACAGTATGACTTTAGCTCCATCACAACAATCATCCAAAAAAGGATGATTTTTCCAGTCCTTTGCTCCGCAGTGCCCCCTTCAGTATACTTACGGTGCATGCTCGTAGCAGCTGTACTCGCCATGTTATTTCAGTGCACCTGTGGTCTGCAGGTGAATCATTGATCAGCAGGGCTCAGGTTGTAAATAGCTGGTTCTATTGTTTGGAACTGATGTGAAGGAGAGGCCCAGCATGTGAAACAATGGATATGTGTATTGTGCAGGTGCATTGTGTAACTTTTCTGGTGGAGAGTCCGTTAAATGCTTTTCTCCATGGACATGTTGTAGCGTTATCTGGAATGGTTCACAGTAGGGCATTAAACCTTTCTATCTTCATGGCAACCAGACCAGACCAAGTGACAGGAGGCAACGCCGCTCAAAGTCAGCCTGTTTTTCCAGGTATTTTTGAGCTATAAACCACCTGTAATTGAACAAATGTAAGGTAGAGCTGTTTAATGCCATACTGTGGAACATTCCAGGCAGAGCAGAGAAATATCCACAGAAACAAGAACCTGACGGACCCTCCACCAGAAAAGTTACACAATACACCTTTAAGGCACATTGTCAAACTATCATTTTTGATTATTTCAGGTCTGGAATTGCCACTCTCTACTGAACTAAAGGTAAAAGTTGCTGTTAACTTGAAAATGACCACTTCATGATGACATCACAAGGTGGAACAGACTATTGTGAGCTTTGGAGATGTAGACAGACTAATAATAAAGTGCTACTCAGACATGTGAATGAAACAAAATACAACTCCAGGTCTGTTTTTGAGGAGAAAATAACATTCTAATATGGCCACAAAAGTCAATTTTGTGTAGTATAGGACCTTTAAACTGCTACGGGGTCTACATTTGCTCTCTGCGTTAAGTTGCTCCCCCTTCAGAGTGCAGTACAATCAGTGTGCATCTCTGTGAAGAAACTACTATGCTTTTGTATGGGTGACATAAGGAGGGTTTGAATAGTGTCCAGGAGAAACTGCAAGATTACCCAACCAACCATGGATGACGTACAAAACCTCTTCAGGCACATTCAGGTAAAGCCACTTTGAGTAGATTTTTCTCTTACTTCTCCTTTTGCTTCTGTAAACGTACTTTCACTTCACTAACAAAATGTAGTCCTTCTCCCAGCACTGCCAAATTGTTATTGCAAAAGTTAACTTAGTTCATTTTTTCGTATATTGGGCTCTCTCCTCGGCTCCCTCCCAGCATGATGGAGAGGAGATACAGAGGCAAACTGGAGGTTCACAGTGGGGACAGGCAGATGTTACCTCATATAGCCTCTCAGCTGTCGGAACCTGTGAGAAATGAGGTGTATGTCAAACAATTAACCACTTGGTGCTTATTACAGCTTATTAAAGAGCTGTCACTGTAAGAAGGGGGTTTAACTAGAGATTTTCAGCCTTTATATAACAGTGTTTACCTTAAGTTCCACCACAAAGTAAAGCTTTAATAGTATTCAAACTTTTCTTAAAGGGTAGACACTGTTTTCTGATCTATGTTCTAATGTTGTTTCCTCACCAAAATACATAAGACGTGGATTTGTGTTTTGTTTCATTCACACATGTTTAACACACGAACTCTACAGATTTAGAGTTCTTCTCTCAAACAGAAAACACTCAGTTCCACATTATGATGTCATGTGGTAATACAGGAAGTGCTCCACTGTGTTTTAAAACTCCACACACCTTCAGTAGAATCATTTGGATCATTTCAGCCTCTATTGAACTATTGGTAAAATTAGCAATTTACTTGAAAACTACCACTACATGACATCACAAGGTGGAATGGAGCATTTTGAAATTTGGAGATGGAGACAGACTAATAACAAAGAATTATTCAAACATGTGTGAATGAAACAAAACAACTCCAGGTATGTTTTTGTTTTTACAAGAGTCAAATTTGCCTAATATAGGACCTATAATCAGTGATAAAAGGAGAAGTTCAATTTGTCAACTGGACAAAGTTTGTTTGGTTGAAAACGTTTCGCCGCTCATCCGAGAGGCTTCGTCAGCTCTAATAAGAATGCTGGTAAGACACTTGCTTATATCTTGCTGCAGGGAGGAGCTAACTAGCTAACTACTTTCCGAAACTATCTCATTGGTTTCCGTCTTTTGTTTCTCTGGTGTCTAGATAACGTCTAGAAACGTTTTCAACCAAACATACTTTGTCCAGTTGACAAATTGAACTTCTCCTTTTATCATGGATTCTACTTGGACGACTGAGGGACTTTTCACGCACCTATAATCAGTAATATTGTCGGAGACCATGTTGGGAAGAATTCCAGTCCATGGCCATACTAGAGTACTGATACTTTGTTGTTTTCAGTGAATATAGCATTTACAAACCTACAAAAGATAACATGGTGGTCTAAATATGTTATGTGCTAGTAATGAATACTCCATCTTTAACATTTAGTTGCTTTAAATTATAATGTTAAAAACAAAATCAAGTATCACAATGTATTCCTTTGATATTATTCTAATATATATAATATATATTATTAGAAAAGCAAGACAAGACCAGGTCTGAAAGAACTTAGACTTTATTGATCCACAAGGGAAATTGTTTTGGGTATGGTAGCTCACTCATCAAATATAATATATAATATATAACAGAATGTAGGAAGGAAAAAAAGTAGATGTAAATAAAAAAATAATAATAGATGGAATAGCAACCAAACAGCAATAGACCAGTGTCAGATGAGACATAATTATAAACATAAAAATAATGATAATAAATATATATGAGAATGAGCTCCTATGTCCCTCTATGGTCTGGTGCAGTGGGTGAGCTGGAGTGTCCATGATGGAGAGCAGTTTGTCCACTGCTGCCTTTTAACACACTTTTTTATATAAAGCAAATAAGAAAGGAACATGTTGGGCAAACACACTAGTCCATGCAAGTATAGACTGGGCCTATAATGTCGCTCTACTCATTGTGTAAAGGGAGCACTTTTATTTGACATAACTTATATGAGAAGGATCCCTCCATGGAAAAAGGAGAAATTCAATTTGTCAACTGGACAAAGTTTATTTGGTTGAAAACATTTCGCAGCTCTAACCAGAACTGACGAAGCAGTTCGGATGAGCTGCGAAATGTTTTCAACCAAATAAACTGTGTCCAGTTGACAAATTGAATTTCTCCTTTTACCTTGACATAAATTACACTAAATGCTCCTGCACATGGCTCAAACTTAAAACTCAGTTACTTAAATGACTCATTTATGGTAATGGTAATACTCAAAGTACTCACATACCTCCTCTTTTGAACCTCAGCTGCCCAGAAGGTCTGCCACGATGATGATAGACGTGAAGGATTTCACCCAGGCCATCTTCAGTCCCAAGATCAAAGTGGACCGAGACTACGTGCAGAAGGCGCAGACTCAGGAGCAGGTGGAGTTTGCTGTGGAGCCTCTGGCCAAAACCACTTACAAGAAGATGTTTCACTTTTAATATTTTTATACACACAAAATATTTGGTACATCTGCATACTTCCCTATAGTGTCTATGCTGGAAAAAGTGTCTTTTGCATTTGAACGATCTTTGAAACATTGCCAGGATCAGGGGGTAACTACATTACACCAGCATACTGATGGAGTACTGAGCTGAAGAATGAACATAAACAAGAAAAATCCACAAAGAATAACCACCCCTTGGCAATATATGTGACTGGACACAAGAAAACCAGTCACAAGTCATCCCTGAGGCCTTTTTGAGTTATTCACAGATTCTGAAAGTGTAGATTCTAAGCTTTCCAGCAATCCCTTACACATAGAAATCTGAGAACATTTGAAGAATTTGTGGCCATTTGAAAGCATGCACATAAGAAAACAATGAGCTGAGAAAAGCCGCATTAAAGATTCTCTCACTCTAGGCCTGTGGAGCAGAAAGGTGCTCATTTGCATGACATTAAGTACCTTGGCGTCCATGTGAACAACAGGCTCCATACAGATAATACTCCCTACAAATGTACAACAACTCAGTCTTAAAGGGACAGTGTGTAAGATTTTTACCCGTTAATTACTGAAATTGAAGATACCCATTCAAAAATACATTGTTTTCCAAGCCTTTTCACTTCCATCATGAAATCAAAGTATTCTTTTGGACTTAGATATAGTCACATAAAAGGGGGATCTTCCCCATGCAGAGGCAGCCATTTTGAATATGAGAGGACATTTGGGCTCCGCCTTCGCCTTCAGCAAGGCTCGTGGTTGTGGGTAAACAACACAAGCATGCTGCCGGATCAGACTCGTAATGGATCTAACACGTGTTTTGGACTAAATTGTTTTACTGGATTTTATTCGCTGGATCCTTACGGACAAATTGAGAGCAAGTTTATGGTGAAATACAGAGTTTGACCTGTGCAAAGCATTCTAAGGTAAGCTAACCTTGTTTTGTGCTTTTCCGTATAAAAGCCCCATGTGCTCGGGGAGTGATTGTTTTGCAGGGAAATGAATTGCATAGTCAAAAAGAGGAGACTGTAAGGTTTCATTTGATGTGTAGAGTGTCATGGTACATGATCGGGAATGTGTGTTTTCATGAGAAAAAAAAAAAAAAAAAACGGGAGGTCTGCCGTAGCTAAAACAGAAAGTGCAATAGCACCATCCACCTATGCGCCAACACACACTGGGGCTTTAAGGAACGGATAACGGATATTGCACTGCCGTTCTTGTCTCCTGTATATAGCTGTGATTTTATATTTTATTTTATATTTTCTTACTTTTCTTACTTTTTATTTTTCTGTTTTATTTGGACTTGTACATATATGTTTATTTTTTTATAATTATGTCTCATTTGCTGTCTTTTTTGCTGTACCATCTATTTTTGTCATTCTCTGTTATATATTATATTGTGATGAGTGAGCTACTGTATCCAAATCATTTCCCTTGTGGATCAATAAAGTTTGTTTAAGTCTAAAATGATTTAAAAATGATGAACAAACTTTTGCTATCTACTTTACTACATTGACACCTTCTAACACTGGTAGACGGTGTGTGTCTGCACTGCTCTCAAACTGAAGTACCCCTAGGAGACTGCACACAGATTCCCCATATACTTTTCCACTTTTTATGAAGCCTCTGACAGTTGTTGAGTAAGCACTAGGCCAGTCACAGTAACAAATGAGCAAGTGCAATTTATTGATACAGAAAATATATCGCCTGCCAGAATACACACTTTTTCAGTACTTTATGAAGAGGTGATTGACACATTTTAAATAGAGCTGCTAAACTGGGCCGTACCTGGAGGACTAAAGGGGGGAGTGACTGGGGAGGAGAGGCGGAATCTAGACATATAAAGAGCAGTGTGATTGGTCTAACAGGTCCACGCTTCTGTTTGTAATCAGAAACACCCAACTTTAATGGTGGTTTAGTGGTTTTAAGGGGATAGTGCGTTTTTTTTTATGTTAATCTGTATGGGTTTCCTTCTAAAAGTTACGTGTGTTGACACCGGCTTACCTCTGACAGTCTCAGCTGATCCCGGTTCAGCTCGCTTTCTCAAGCCCACGTAGGGAGGTCCGGTAGCTTCTCTGGAACATTAAATAAAGCTTGTTTTTCTTCTCAAAACAAAACATTTGTCCGAAAGGTGATATATTTGCGTCCCAAACAGTTGTCAACGAAACATCCAGCAGTGAATTTAGCGATCGCATATTGTGTCTGCCGACTCGTATTACTGCGCTAACGTTAGCGCATCAGCCTGTTCACTTGTAAACTTCCGCTTGCGGCGGACCGCATCTGCCGTACACTTCCGCTAAAGGTAAACAGGCTGATACGCTAACGTTAGCGCAGTAATACGAGTTGGCAGACACAATATGCGATCACTAAATTCGCTGCTGGATGTTTCATGTCTCCACGCTGCTTCCGGAGTCGTGTCTCCCCCCATGCTTCACTATTTAATACATTTTGTTGAAAATCTTGCGTGTTCGGCGCTAGAGCTAAGAGGCCGAGAAAGGTGCTTTTTGAGCAGGGATAACAGCGGGGCGTGCATCTGAGCGCGCATTATTTGAATTTTTGAGATTTCGCGTTTCGTAACTTGAATTTTCTTTCGTATCTAGAGACCAAAATTTAACGTGAAGGCATTTCGTAACTTGGATTTTTCGTATGTAGGGTCTTTCGTAAGGTGAGGTACCACTGTATTTTGCTTGGAATGTTCCACAGTATGACATTAAACAGGTCTACCTTATATTTATTCAATTACAGGTGGTTTTATAGCTCAAAAATACCCACAAAAACAGGCATTCTGACTGTGAGCAGGGTCGCCTCTCCACAGATTTGACCTGTAACTTGGTCTAGATTGGTCTCTGTGAAGACAGAAAGGTTTAATACCAAACTGTGAAACATTCCAGACAAAGCAATAACATCTCCATGGAGAAAAGCATTTGATGGACCCTCCACCAGAAAAGTTACGCAATTCACCTTTTAACATGATTTGAACAACACAAAGATGTTTTCTTATATTTTTATTTGTCAAATAATAACCTCAAATGATAAAAGGAGAAATTCAATTTGTCAACTGGACAAAGTTTGTTTGGTCGAAAACGTTTCGCCGCTCATCCGAGAGGCTTCGTCAGCTCTGGTTCTCATGCTGGTTAGACCCTGTTTTTATCTAGCTGCAGGGAGGAGCTACCTACACTGAAAAAAGCTCTGAACCTATCCCAGCTACTCTGTCTCTTTTGTTTTACGAATTCCTCTGGCGTCTAGTATTAGCATATCTATAAGCCCTAGGAGGCGCTCACTACAGTGAAATAGCTCTGAAACTATCAACTAATCTGTCTCTTTGTATTTCAAATTTCTCTGGCGTCCATTTTCGTCTCCCTATTCAATAACCTCAAATGTACATTAGAGTTTTGGCCTACTCTACATCATGGTTGCTATGGTAACAGTTAAAATTCCCTAGTGTGACGTCAAGATTTAGATTTAGACTTAGACTTAGACAAACTTAGACAAAATTGATCCACAATGTAAATTGATCCACAAGGGAAATGATTTGGGTATTTCTAACCAGGATGTCAAATTTGAAACCTAAAAAATGGCCAGACTGGGAAAGAAAGTGTAAAATGAAAGTGTGATTTAGTAAAATGTGTAGATCAACCTGTCATAGGCACTTTTTATATTTCACTTTGACACCTCCTCCCCGCTCCGACCAGGCGCTGAATTCTCACCAGTGTCCCCTTGCACCTTTCCTATTCTTAGCCCAGGCTGTGCTCACTGCTGCTAGGCTAACGTCACTCCACTTGACTTGTCAGTAGCAGGGCTGACCTAACCCTGATCCAGCTGGCCTGTCACCTGACCCATGGAAAGAGCAAGGTATGGATGATAGAGGTAATAAAGTCATGCATGATACAAAGAGTATAGAACGCCTGCTGACATGGCCAAATGTAGCAGGGTAAACAACATTGCAAAGACAGATGTTTTTTAAATTTAGATGGGTAATGTTAGCACATAAAGATCATGACGATATCACAATTATGAATCATGAGTGGTACATAAAGATAAATAACACTGATTGTATGTAGTAACAAAAGTAGGCTAACCGTAATCAAATTGCAATTTGAATGGATACAATTAGCAAATCACTGCAGTTTTTGAAGTATCCTCAATTTTCCATCCAAATCTCCTGTCTTATTTTGTGTAAAAGCTGCTAACCCTGTAGTTTAGGTCTGTACAAACATGTTCTGAAATGTGATTCTTGATCCCATCAGATCTCAGAAGCTCAGCAGGGCCAGGACTGGTCAGTACTTGGATGGGAGACTGCTGGGAAAATCAGGTGTCACAGTGGGGCCCTCGTTGCAGAAACATTCATGTCCTTAGGCCAGGCACTTCACCCACATTGCCTAGTATAAAAGAGGTGATGGTGCTGGACAGAGGGGGCAATGGTGCAGATTGGCAGCCTCGCTTCGGTCTGAGTGTGGAGTGAATGAATAATGTGGCCATACCTGCTTGTCAAAGTCAGATCTCCCAGCAAGGCAGGGTCTGGTTAGTGTTTGGATGGGAGACCACTGGGAATTCCAGGTGCCACAGTGGGGCACTAGTCGCAAAAAAAAACTGTCGTTAGAGCAAGACACATCACCCACATTGCCTGGTATGAAAATGGAGAATGCGTGAGTGTTGGAGGTGGTCGGAGAGGCCGATGGCGCAGATTGGCAACCTCACTTCCGTCAGTCTGCCCTAGGGCAGCTGTGGCTACAAAAAGTAGCTTACCACCACCAAGTGTGGAGTGAATGAACAATGAACTGCATAGCACTTTGGGTGTCATGAAAGGCACTATATAAATGCTATGAATTATTAATTATTAATGCGCTGTAAAGAATCTTTGAGTGGCCAAAAAAGTGCTATATAAAACTGAACCATTATTATTATTATTATTATTATTATTATTACTATTATTATTATTATTATTATCATTATTATTATTATTATTATTATTAGTGCTGTCAGGCGATTAAAAAATAATCTAATTAGTTACAGGATTTGTAATTAATTAATCTGATTAATTGCATTAATTGCATTTTCTTGTGAGAGAGAGAGAAAGAGATAATTGAAATTCAAAGGCAAAACAAACCCCACCCCACCCCCAGGCATTCAACACACACATGCATCCAGATAACACACAAACTCACACATGCATCCAGCTAGAAAAAAGGAGAGGAATGCCCCCCCCCCCCCCCCCCCCCATATTTCAGTCTTTTTCTGGCCATGTTTAAAATGTGAACTTTGAACCTAATTCTACCTAATAAATCACTAATCTAATCACTGTGTGTGTGTGTGTGTGTGTGTGTGTGTGTGTGTGTGTGTGTGTGTGTGTGTGTGTGTGTGTGTGTGTGTGTGTAGATGTAGATACAGGTAATGGTTATTTGGTAAAAATAGCATGACACTGTAAAGTGTATGGAAGTTTTCTACACTTTCACACTTAGAATGCAGGACCAACCTTGCCTGGTAAATCCACTATGAAATCTCTATTTTTGATTTAGAGTTATATCAGTGTGTTCACAACATCCTCCGTCACATCTCAATCCAGAACCAAACATAATCGTTCATAATCAGATATGTTTGTTTCAGCGACACATGAAACGATGCAGCTCATTGGTCACTCATCATTTGTAAAAAAAATAATTAAAAAAAGACATTTCTCTCACTCACTGATTCTGTAGAACTCTGCTATATTTTTCCCTTGTATTTTTTTTCCCCCCTCATGAGCAGTTTTGATAAGGGCGGACGACATGCATCCCTGATTGGCTAATCCACCTGTCCGTTTACTCATCGCAGTTTCATTTCCTTGAAGTTTTTTTTTTTTTTTTCTAGCGGCATACTTTTGCTCCGACTTGAGTAACATTTTTTATTGAATAGTACTCTTACTTGAGTAAAAGTTGTGGTTCCTCTTCTCTCTGTGAGTCTTCAAGTGACAAAAGCTTTACCTTGAAAATATGAAAGGAACGTTTGATTCTTCCAACACATTAACTTCAAATTATTAACCAGATTTAACACCAGATTTTCTTACTTGAGTAGTTCCTTTCATAAACACTTTTTCACTCTCACTTAATTATTAGTAATTTCTTGGACAACTTAATTTCTTGGACAACTTTTTGGCTACTCTTCCCGCTTTTGCTGCCTGGCATCAAGGTTATAAAAGTTTTGGATTTTTCATTATAGTTTAGTTTTAGTTAGTTTTGACTTTTTTTTACCCCCCTATAATTCAGTTAGTTTTAATTAGTTTTTAGAGTGGCTCTGATAGTTTTAGTTAGTTTTATTATTTTTTTTCTAACTGCTCAGTTTTACTTTAGTTTTTATTAGTTTTAGTATTAGTTTTAGTTTTTGGGTTAGACCTCTAGCGCAACGGGTTGATTTATTTTATAGCAATAAAGTTTTGTTTTGTTTGTAAATAAATTGACAAAGATGAAAACAAAGAGCAATTTATCTATAATTTCAGTTAGTTTTAATTAGTTTTGTAAACACACTATACAGTTTCAGTTAGTATTGTTTTTTTCTTTTAATTGTCATTTTTATTTATTTCAGTTAACGAAAATATTTTTTCAATTTTCGTTTTCGTTTTTTCATTCGTTTTCGTTAACTAACCGGCTGGTTAGCTCAACTGGTAAGTCACTGACTTTCCCCCCTGGGGTTGTGTGTTCAAATCCCCCCCGGGCAATGAGCTAACCAGTGTGGGTCCTTGGGCAAGACCCTTCACGGTACTGCCCCCCGGGCGCCGAAAAAGATGGCTGCTCACTGCTCCTGAAAAGGATGGGTCAAATGCAGAAGTCAAATTTCTCCCATGTGTCACTGTGTGTCATTGTGTGTGAGACCAATAAAGGCTTAATCTTAAAGGGACAGTGTGTAAGATTTTTACCCGTTAATTACTGAAATTGAAGATACCCATTCAAAAATACATTGTTTTCCAAGCCTTTTCACTTCCATCATGAAATCAAAGTATTCTTTTGGACTTAGATATAGTCACATAAAAGGGGGATCTTCCCCATATAGAGGCAGCCATTTTGAATACGAGAGCCGCAGAAGGACATTTGGGCTCATCCTTCGCCGAGGCTCCTGCTAACAGCTGCTCAGCCGCGCTGCATATGGGAGCAGAGGAGCGAAGGAGAGAAGGGGAAGGGGAGGGGGGGAGCCTCGTGTAAACAAGCATGCTGCTGTATCACACATCGTAATGGATATAACACGTATTTTGGACTAAATTGTTTTACTGGATTTTATTCGCTGGATCCTTATGGACAGATTGAGACCAAGTTTATGGTGAAATACAGAGTTTGACCTGTGCAGAGCCTTCAAAGGTAAGCTAACAAACCTCGTTTTGTGCTTTTCTGTATAAAAGCCCCATGTGCTCGGGGAGTGATTGTTTTGCAGGGAAATGAATTGCATAGTCAAAAAGAGGAGACTGTAAGGTTTCATTTGATGTGTAGATTGTCATGAATCATGATCGGGATTGTGTGTTTTCATGCGAAAAGAAAAAAAAAAAGTGAACGGGGGACCGCGTTTTATATATACAGCGGCGCGGGCACGCGCTACGGCGCGCCCGGGTGACCCTCGTGGTCTGCCATAGCCAAAAGAGGAAGTGGAATAGCTACTAACCACCTATGCGCCACGAATCCTACACACTGTCCCTTTAAAGGCAAATCAACGTTTTTTTACAATCTGAGCCTTCTTTCGGCAATAAAACAAGTAGTTTTACTCACCCATAGCAGTTTGGTGTCAATTGGAGCAGTATCGCAGAACTTATGTTGAGCTGTTTTGTTCTAGTAATGATCCCGTATCCGTTAACATGGTGCTCGTATCATATGCTCGGGGCATTACTTTGCGGTGTCCAAATAACACAAACTTTAGCACTTTTCAAATCACAGAAGATCGCTGTGCCAGGGTAGACTTTGAGTGGAATCCAAAACGGCCTGAAACCCGATATCCAGCTATAGTTTCATTTGATGATGTCATCAGAGAGGACAGTGCGCATGCGTGAACTCAGCTGTTTTGTAAACACAGCTAGTCCGAAAGAAGCTAACACCACTCTGAACTGTTGCGATATCGGGTTTCAGGCCGTTTTGGAATCCACTCAAAGTCTACCCTGGCACAGCGATCTTCTGTGATTTGAAAAGTGCTAAAGTTTGTGTTATTTGGACACCGCAAATCAGTGCCTCGAGCACTCATGCTAACAGATACGGGATCAGTGGTAGAACAGAACGGCTCAACATAAGTTCTGCGATACTGCTCCAATTGACAGCAAACTGCTATGGGTGAGTAAAACTACTTGTTTTATTGCCGAAAGAAGGCTCAGATTGTCAAAAAACGTTAATTTGCCTTTAATCTTAAACTATAATAACCTAGCTCTGTTTTTTTTTTTTATACAGATCAATATTAATTCACCATCACGTCTAAAGCCAGAACCAAACATTTCCTCCAATCAGATTGGTTTATTTGAGTGATGCGTGTAAAACAAAGGAGCTCATTAGTCACCTTTCATTTAGAACACCTCCTACCACACCTCAGATCAACAGTGTTTAGTGCTTTGCTCATTGGTTCTGCAGAAAATATCTTCTGAAAGTGTATTCTGGGTGCAAGGCAAAGACCAGAAAAGAATACAGTTGTGACTCAGCTTATTATGTAACAGTCCTATGGCATTAGTGTTTGTGGAGTTTCTGTAGAGAATGATATAATGAGATTTTACCCACTGCAGTGTTCTTGCTGTCCACTGTGCAGGCCCTTTCTGCCAGCTCCCCATGCAGCCACAGCAAAGGTCACGCCTCATTTGTGTCGCCCAGTGGGTCACAGGGACACCTCCCACGCTCCACCACACCACACTCCACCACACCCTCTGCCCATGCACAGCCCTGCTCCACGGGCAGAGGAGCAAAAACAATCTGCTTTAGCTGAATTTTGAATGAGACTATTGATATTTTTAAAGACTGTTTGCCTTCAAGCAGAGGCAGGGTAGAAAGCAATATGATATGGGGGTGAAGACTGGGGAGGGACATTCAGGTTAAAGGTCCTATATTAATATCAGAAACATACTTGAGGTTGTGCTTTGTTTCATTCACACATTTGAGTAATCCAGCATTGTTAGTTTGTCTACAGAGCCAAAAATGCTCTGTTCCACCTTGTGATGTCACATAGTGGTAGTTAACACTTTTTTTTAACGTTTTGTTCAGTAGAAATGGGTAATTCCAGGCCTGAAATGATCTAAATGATTCTAGTGAAGGTGGTGCTCTATGATTGTGTATAAGGTGAAAGAAAAGTCATATTGTTTAAAAGATTTGTGACCAATGAGCTCTTTCGTTTCACACGACTCACTAAAATAAACAAATCTGATTGGTGTTTGAGCTTGGCTTAAAGGGATAGTTCTTTTTTTTTTTTTTTTTGTGACTCTGTATGGCGTCCCCTTCAGCTGTGTCGTGCATTAACACTGGCTTACTCCTGACAGTGTCCTCTGAGCCGAGTTCTGCCCCGGTTCTGGCATTGACAAAAGTAGATCCGGCAAGTTAGCGGGGACAGTTAATAAAGCTTGTTTTTCTTCTCAAAACAATATTTGTCCAAAAAGTGATATATTTGCGTCAGAAAACAGTTGCACACGAAAAAGTCAGCAGTCTAAATCACTTGGTGCTATTTTCTCTCGAGTTGTATCACTGCGCGCCTATTATTATTATTAGCCTGTTCACTTGTAAGTGGCATTTACAACTAAGACGGACCTACTTTCGTCAGCACCAGAACCGGGGCAGAACTCGGCTCAGAGGACACTGTCAAGGGTATGCCAGTGTTAATGCACGACACTGCTGAAGGGGATGCCATACAGATTCACATTTTAAAAAACGAACTATCCCTTTAAGGCATGACAGAGGGCTTGGTGACCAGACTGATATCTCTCTGTATAAAAAATACACATAGACACCAGTCTGGACTTACCAGGCTTTTACATTGCAGTATTTGTTTACACAATGTAGACACTAAACTGTGCAGTCTTATAGGAAAGTGTGTGTGATTTTTCCTTGTTTAATTAGTCATAAATAAACGCATAAGAAATGTTGAAATAAATAAATGTTTTAAATGTATTTTTTTTTGTCTTTCTAATATGAGATTTACAATATACCTTTATTCAAGTAATCAGAACACAAATACCCAACACTGCCTGCACATTCTACTTGTGTACACAACACAAGCTACTACACAACTAACTTGCAGAGGTATATAGCCGTATCCATTTTCTTAGTGCATATGAATGTTAATTATGTATGAATTATGGGGTAATTAAGGTGTTAATTGCTGATTGGAAGCCATTAAACGTGTGCTGTGTCCCTGTAGTGTTTACCTGCTCTGTTTAATGTGCTGTGTGATGGGCTCCATTACTCCTGGATGTGCCGCAGACAAATGTATCAAGGCAGTTCAGCATCACATTTGTAACCATTTGTGATTAATGTCCTCGTGTGATTGGCTCAAAGTATATAAATGTTATGACTTGCTATAAATTCAAAATGTTTACCACAACATTCTATAGGCTGGTAATATTTAATACAGTCAAGGGGGAGCTGAAATGAATACTTAAAAATGATAAATGGAGTGTTTTCTGTTTGAGAGAAGAGGGCAGCCTATAAAAAAATTGCAGGGTTTGTGGGTTAAACATGTGTGAATGGAACAAAACACATCTCCAGGTCTGTTTGTGATGAAAAGACATTAGAACATTGATGAGCAAATAGTGCAATATGGGCTCTTGAAAATGCAGACTTTTGTTGTAATACAGCGAGGTCTAGGGTCTAGTAATCAGTAAAAAAAAGGTACTAAAAATAATCATTTTACATTACCTTTTACAGATTCTATTCGAAACACTATGTAATGAGTTGGGAAAACTGTCTCTTGCCTCTGTCTGACAGTATGACCATCTAGAATCTGAAATCTACCCATTATACAGTCTCATGGGTATTGTTAAGACGTTGCCGATAAGATACATAAGCCATGATATACAGTGGTACCTCACCTTACGAAATTAATTCGTTCCAGAAGTGGTTTCGTAACGTGAAAAATGTGTAAGTTGAGTAGCTATTTCAATGGGAAAAGCCTGATCCGTTCCAAGGTTTTTTTTTTAGAGTGTAACTTTTTTTTATAGTGTAACGTTGTGTTCTGCGTCCTGACAGGCTAAGAGACTAGACCAGGACTAAAAGAACGTGGAATAAACCAAGTCTAGACCAGAACTAAACCTGGATTGGACCTGTTATTATTATTATAACATGGTAGTGCCGTTGGAGGAGTGCGTTGCTCGTGTCTGCGCTCCTTGCCAGCCCCGCGGGGCGGGGCGAGCTCTGCTTCTATCTGACCTCCAGAGCCGGGAGGCTGACACTATGAGCTAACAGGCCGAGAAAGGAGCTCTATCGGCCGGCAAGACCGCGGGGTCTCGCTCGGGGTGGGCTCTGGTTCTATGTGACTTCCAGAGCCATGGGGCTGAGACTGTGAGCTGTGAGCCGCGCGGGCGGGCCGAGCCGCGCGTGCTCGCGGCCCCGAGGAGGAGGCACGGCCTGGGCGCCACAGCTCTCCATCCCGCAGCCCCTTGCGCTGTATGGACGTTTTGATCCTTCGATGTCGGCTCTTCCTATCATTGTGAAGCAGAATTCACCAAGTGTTGGATTGTTCACTCACTAATTGAACGTGAGCGGGGTTTAGACCGCCGTGAGACAGGTGAGTTTTAACATACTGATCATGTGTTTTTGTGTCTCCGCTTCCATCGCACGTTCGGCGAGCTTTGCCCCCCCCAACACATTCCATTGAAAATCTATGAAAGTTCGAGTGTTCAAACGAGAGAGAAATGCGAGAGAAACTCCAGTCTGAGAAAAGCGTAGAATGCGTGTGGTGAGGCATTTACAGCCCTAAAACATGTAGAACAATTGCAAAATACAAAGTTGTCCTACCTCGTGGACCTCTCCCACCGGGCCACCTCTGGAACCTAACCCCGTGTGTATTGATAAAGTGTATTTACGTTTCGGGGCGTGCATCTGAGCGCGCATTAATTGCATTTTTGAGATTTGTTGTTTTTAAAGTGCTTTATAAATAAAGTTGGATTGGATTGGAGATTTCGCGTTTCGTAACTTGAAATTTCATTCGTATCTAGAGACCAAAATTTGACATGAAGGCGTTTCGTAACTTGAAAATTTCATTTGTTGGGTCATTCGTAAGGTGAGGTACCACTGTATTAGATTTTTGATACAGTGCACTTTCGATTCAATTTGATAATGGTTCAGTAAGAACAAAGCCGAAATCATGGTTATGATACTAAAAGTCTTTATTAAACTTTCATATTGGTGTATTTCATATTAGTGAATATGAAACACACACACATTTTACTCATCAAAACAGTGAAAATGTCAAATGTGTTGCATAAACAAGCTTCCTTTCTTCAAACAAGGAACACAACACAACTCTTTCACAAAAAAAATGTGTAAAATGTACCAAAAAAAATACTCTTGCCCACAATATTAACACCATGTCAACAAATTAAATGATATTGACGTTTCAATATTTTTGCACACCCATAATAATGGATCCATGCATGTTTACCATACTTACCAGACAAACCGTGTAGTGCTTGGAAGTGTGCAAGATGTAACTACAATTATAGCTGTTTTTCAGGTGACATCACGACATGCTTTAGGCAAATAAAGTTTCATAGAGATGGAGGCACCTCAAATTCATATTGTTTATACCACGGTCAGTGAGAATTCCAATTGCAAACTGCATAATGCACAAGTAGTCCAGCAAGAGCCACATCACACTTCTATATCACTGCTCTGCAGCCATCACCATCAGGCTGTGGGTAGAATGTAGTAACTAGCATCATATAAAACACTGAAATAACTGGAACAGGCTTTTCACACTCACAAATGACACGTTTCACTTTGTAGTTGTGGTATAAACACATTATACAACTTGGACCTGTGCTTTCTGCAGTTTTAATGCACTGCTCCTCATTGTTTAACGCTTTTACATATCACTGCCCTGCTGCCATTGCCATGACGTCACCATAGCAACGTGGAAACACATCCACAACTGCTAAGAGTAGAATGTAGGGAGTAGCTTCATTTAAAACACTGAAATAATTACATCCATCCATCCATTTTCTTCCGCTTATCCAGGGACGGGTCGCGGGGCAACAGTCTAAACAAGGACGCCCAGACCTCCTTCACCCCGGACACTTCCTCCAGTTCCTCCGGGGGGGAACACAAAGCATTCCCAGGCGAGCCAGGAGACATACACCTTGTCTACACGGCAACGTATTGTTTCAGTCTCGCGTCCACATGGCACCAGCATTCTGGGTATCCCAAAACGATATTTTTTGGGAATGGGTTCCAGAGTGGAAAACTCTGGCAACGTTACCGTTGCTGAGTCATCTGGACGAGTAGAACGGATTTGTTTACACCTACGTCACAACCACATGGCCAGTATGTCAGAACCACAGGGCCAGAACAAATAGCAGCCTCGCGCGCAACATTCATTCGTACCAAGACAGCGACCATGGCGGACACCAGAGTAGCAGTAGTAGCATGTGTGCGTTTCGCACAGGTAGAAAAAGGTTTGCATGCGCATGCGCCTTACTTCTTCTATTGTTCTGGAGTATCCGGTGGGACGGGCTTACAGCGCACATAGACGCGTGTCATGTGTGTTGCGTCATTTTCAGCAAGCGTTCCATTGCCATGTGTATGTGATATTTTACTGATCCGTTCCCAGTGTGAACATGATCTTTTTTTTACCCAGTAAGAAAAAATCCTGCGTTGCGTTGCCGTGTGGATGTAACCATAGTCCCTCCAGCGTGTCCTGGGTCTTCCCCGGGGCCTCCTCCCGGTGGGACATGCCTCCTGAGGGAGGCATCCAGGAGGCATCCGGAACAGATGCCCGAGCCACCTCAGCTGGCGCCTCTCAATGTGGAGAAGCAGCGGCTCTACTCCGAGCTCCTCCCGTGTGACTGAGCTCCTCACCCTATCTCTAAGGGTGCACCCAGCCACTCTGCAGAGGAAAGTCATTTCGGCCGCTTGTATTCGCGATCTTGTCCTTTCGGTCATTACCCAGAGCTCATGACTGTAGGTGAGAGTAGGAACATAGATTGACCGGTAAATTGACCACAACGGTCCAGTACAGCGACCGCATCACTGCCGACGCTGCACCGATCCGCCTGTCAATCTCGCGCTCCATCCTCCCCTCACTCGTGAACAAGACCTCGAGATAAGTGAACTCCTCCACTTGAGGCACTGAAATAATTCATTTGAGATATTTACAGAAAGTGGACAATTGTTTCACATTCACTTTGCGGAGGAACTCCATGACGCACGATGGAGTGGTGTTCGACGACTCCTCCTCGTAGTGCGTTAAAACTGCGCACAGCTCCTCGTTGTTTAATTCTTACATAAAGGACCCATATTATGCTATTTTCTGATCTAAGTTATAATGGTTTTTTTTGTCATATCTGGAGTTGTGGGGTTTTTTTTGCATTTTTTTGTGTTTTTATGCATTTACACATGTTTAACATACAAACCCTGCATGTTAGTTCTTAATAGAAAACACACTGTTCCACCTTGTGATGTCATGTGGCAATACAGGAAGAGCTCCACTGTGTTTTTAAACTCCATACACCTTCTCTAGAACTTTACTTGAAAACTATCGGTTCATGACATCACAAGGTGGAAGAGAGCATTTTGAGTTTTGGGGATGCAGACGGACTAATAATGCAGGATTACTCAAGCATCTGTGAATGAAACAAAACACAACTCCAGGGTCCGTCACAGTTCTCTTTCCTCGCTTCCTTTGCCTTGATTTCTCTCCTCGATCCTGCATTTTTCAGCTGTCAATCAAATGTGTCATATTAAGTGGTGTCCTAAAGAAAACCATGGAATGAACGATTAAACCCGAGGGAGGCTTCAGGAGGCTTTGCCAGTCTCAGCGATGAGTTTATATCCTCTCTCCTCATTGTGTCTCCTCTGTGGCTGAGACTTCCTCACCCATTTCCTGCAGAACCGAGGAGAGGAACCAAGGAGAAGGAAGCGAGAAAAGAGAAATGTGACCCAGCCCAGGTATAGTAGTGAGTGAACTTGTGGAGTTTCCTTTTTGATAAGTACAAAGATACAATCACCACGTCTCATCAGTAACGCTTCTTCCCGACTAGATAAAAGATGACAGATTATTGTTATGTAAGACGTGAGCATTCCCATGGGTTTTTAGGCTCTGACCGTGTCCACTGACTTCTGCTCTTTACAACCTGCTTTCACCTGATGTCACTTCATCATTTATGCCTCAAGTGTTTAAAAGTCCTATATTATGCAAAACTGACTCTTGTGAGCTTTAAGCCATGTTAGAAAATTATTACCTCCTCAAAAACAGACCTTGTGTTTTATTTCCAAACACCTTCACTAGAATCATGAGGATGATTTCAACCCTGGAATTGTCAATCTTTACTGAGCTAAGGATAAAAAAGTAGCTGTTAACTTGAAAACGACCACTTCGTGACATCACAAGGTGGAACAGAGCATTTTGAGCATTGGAGATGTAGGCAGCCCAGTAAGAAAAGATTACTTAAACATGTGTGAATGACAAAAAATTACAACTCCAGGTCTGTTTTTGGGGAGGTAACAACATTATAACATGACTTGAAGCTTACAAGAGTCCATTTTGTTTGAAAGAGAACCTCTAAATCAGATGACAATGCAATTGATGATTGATGATTGCAAATTTTGTGAAGTGGTCCCAGGCAAACCATCTGCTCCTGAACTTGGACAAGACCAAGGAACTAGTGATTGACTTCAGGAGGATGAGATCACCAGTGGAGTCCATCACCATCCAGGGTCACGACGTGGAAATAGTGGACTGCTACAAGTACCTTGGCGTCCATGTGAACAACAGGTTGGACTGGAGGGACAACTGTAATGCTGTGTACAAGAAGAGTATGAGCAGACTCTACTTCCTGAGAAAGCTCAGGTCTTTCAATTTGTGCAGCAAGTTAATGGAGATCTTCTACCAGTCTGTGGTGACCAGCGCCCTGTACTTGTTCTGCTGGAGGAGCAGCACCAGTAAAAGAGACATTGGGCGGATTGACAAACTGATCCGTAAAGCTGGTCACATGATCGGTTGTGAGCTGGAGACATTTGTCACAGTGAGGGACAGGAGGACACTGGACAAACTGCTCTCCATCATGGACACTCCTGCTCACCCACTGCACCAGACCATAGAGGGACAGAGGAGCTCATTCTCCAACAGGCTCCTACAGCTCCACTCAAACAGTGAGAGACTCAATATGTAATAGATAATACTCTCTACAACTGTATATAGCTGGGATTTGATATTTTATTTGATATTTTATTAGATTTTTTAAAAACTTATTTTTCTATTTTATCTTCTGGTTTGTACATATACACTTATTATTTGTTAAATTATGTCTTATTTGACACCAGTATCTTTTTTTTTTTTTTTTGCTATTCCATCTATTTTTTGTTACCCTCTGTTATCCAAATCATTTCCCTTCTGGATCAATAAAGTTTGTCTAAGTCTAAGACAAGACAGGTCATAGAAACATTACGTGACCACTGTGAGCAAGACTGCATGTCAGGTGTGAAAACAAAACTAATAGTAAATAATAGCAGATCTTGTAGATGCATACTTTGTCTTCTCTGCACAAAATGGTCTCTCTGTATCATGCATCACTGAGTGCGTATACATGCTGTAAAGGTCAAGTTAGGTCTTATATACTTAGCATACAGTACATGGTATTTAATAGTAAGGTTAGTAAGGATTTTATTTTGGTGACTTCCTGTGTGAATGGAAACGATGGTTTAACCGTCACTTCCACTCACACAGGAAAACACGCAAATTAAAGACAGTAACAGTTAATGGTGAAAAGATAGCAACAGTCGACAGAGAAAAAAGGTTTGTTTTATTTTTGAATGTTTGAGCAAATTGTAATTTGTATGAAATGAATTTTAAAATATGGATAACAATTAATGTAATGAGCCAGTAATACGGTGATCATATGGTAATTTCTGTTATTTTGTTCTTGTCTAGTTCATACGTTGGTTCTATGACACGGCATGAGAAAAAGAAAAAAAAAAAAAAGAGTCATTTAACCATCAGTTCTGGCCTTCTCAATTGACTGAATGCTACACATGCACTTCAGTATCCCGGTTATGATCAGGTTTTTTGGCTATACTGATTAAGTGAGTGCCCATGTAGATGGAGCATCCTGATTTCAGACTCCTAGAGCTGCCAATATCTCGGTTATGAGAAACCAGGATACTACTTTCCCAAAACGACTCAAACTCCTTCCAGAACCTATTAAGTAATAATGTTATATACTTATCAACAAAATAAAGCAGTCTACTGTT